>JAWZYU010000030.1:45977119-46382584 GCA_038380435.1 Ryuthela nishihirai
TTGACCATTGTATTTTTTGTGCAATGGATTCAGAACATAAAGTTAAATCAATGATGGACAAGTTATTATATCTGTTAATGCAAGTACAATATTTTTGGTTTAATATAATTAGTTTATTGTGTTCTATGAATTTTATGAGATGTTTGCTTTTACTATCATTTTTATATGAAAACCATAATGAATTGTGTGTATTAAAGTCACCGCAGATTATAAATTCTCCCTCAAGATTGCTTAAGATCTCAGAGTATTGGGCATATGTAACCCTATAACAAGCATTATATATATTTATAATATAAGTTAATTTATTGAAAATTCTAGTTTGTATAATTAGGACTTCTAATTTCTCAGAAATTATATTTAAATTAATTTGCCTTTGGGGTAATGATTTGTGGATATAAGTTGCTATACCTTTGGTACTAGGGGAATTTTTCTGGGAATATAAAACATAATTGTTAATTTTGGGGAGCTTACCTCTGTCTGTTTCCTGAATACATGCAATTTGGATGTTTTTAGATGATAACAGGTGTCTAAAATGGTGAGATTTATTTTGTATACTTCTGCAGTTCCATTGAACTAGTAGGTTGGTTTTACCCATGAAACAGAATTCATTAATGATAGAAGAATATCTTTGATAAGAGACAGTTCTGGACTGCTAGGCAATATTAAATCCAGTAATTTAATAAGTAAATCAATGATAAGAGCTTTTGGCATTGCACCAGCTTGTTCACTCATTGGAGCACTTTGAGATTTCGGAGCATTTAAGTTCGTATTAGCATTATGAAGTTGATTTGAATTGTTAGAGTTTTTTTGCACCTGTAATATTCTTTTTGACAATTTGTGCATAGTTCTGAGCATTTTGATTTAAATGATAATTATAATTTGCTGTTGGATGAGGCATGGTTTCTGAAGTTGATGGAATGGCAAGGTGTTCCATGTCTACATTTTGAGTATTTGGGAGGTATTATAGTTTTCTGTTATGTCCTCTTGATTGTTTGTTTGAATTATGTTAGGTTCTGTTAGTCTTGGTCTTGAGTTGTCCAGATTTGAATTAGACCAAACGGTATTAAGAAGATTTGATCCATTTTCAAAAAATAACTTTGCTTTGAAATGAGCCTGAGTCCAGTTTAAGTTTAAATCGATCTGGTACTCCCTTGCCTTGCAAGCAATTCATCTGGCTTTGCAGCCAGACCAAGTGGCAGGATGGGCGCCGTGACAGTTTGGGTATTTAAAATCAGTTGCTCTGCATTGTCTGTGATTATGTAAACCACTGCACCTTTTACATTTCTGCTTCCCTCTACAGACCGCCACTGTGTGTCCAAAGACCCAACAACGAAGGCAAAGATTTGGTGGTAGATAGTACTTTTTTACGGAGTGCCTTCTAAAACCAATAACAATGTGAGGAGGGAGTATTTTACCTTCAAATTCCAGGACGACTTTGTGAGTTGGAGTAACCTTATTTTCTCTTTGGTTAAAATTCTTATCATAATGCATCATTCTGCGTAAACTAATTACTCCCTGCTCTTCCAAGATTTCAAGTAATTCATCGTCACCGTAATCGGGAGAAATTCCAATGATGGTACCAAGAATCGAGTTCATAAATTTAGGGTATTCAACTTTGATTTTCATATTTAATATTTCAGATAATTTTAATATTTTATCATGTTGAGTTTTGTTGTTCGGAAAAATTAGAAGTCGGCCCAGTGAAATAAACTTACCAATCAGATGTTCTCCGGTAAGTCTGAAGAAGAATGACGTAATCTTGCCAAGGTCGATGTCACTTAAGTCTCCTTCAATGGCGGTAATTACTAGTGAAAGATCTTCTGATTTTTGATTAGTTTCATTTATTGGTTCAGGAATTTTAAAGTTCTCAATGTCTAAGGTTGTGATAACTGCGAAATTCTTTGTAATTTTATCATTTTCTTCTTGTGTAGGCTGATCTTTTATGTGGGTATCCTTAATCACGTTTTGTTCATCCTTCGTGCTGTTGTCATTTGGTTTCGGAGAAAAGTTGATATTTTGCTTCAGGAAAGTATTTGTATCAGTTTGTGTTATCAAGTTATTAGGCATAATCTTATTTTCATTCTCATTAGGATCTTCTGATTCGTTGGTTGAGCTCTCTGACTCACTAGAAATTTTAAGGTCTTCAGAAAGAAGAGAAAATCGATTTATGTCCTTTTGCTTGGGTGTCAATTGGCAACAGTTCTTGTTTCTCTTTACTCTAATTCTTGTGCTCACTGGCAAAGAATCTTTCTCTTTCTTTTTCTTAGTTCCGTTCGTCATATCGACAAAATCGGACGTTCAACTTGAACTTAAATGAGTAAGAAAAAACAAAAGCACAAAATTAAAAAAACTTACTTCAACACTTCAGACTGAAAAAAAATCCAAGAGCGGGAAAACACACAACCACCGTGATTGATGGTCAAAATCGCACTTTTTTCTCCCATTTGGAGAAAATATTTCTATGACGCATCATAAAACATATTTATACAGTGTATAAAAATGATTTGCAACTAACCTTTTTTCTTTTAGATTCTTGGTATTATAAACTGTTATAAACTTTAAAATTATTATAATCATTTTACAACAAAATGGAAATCTTGATGCCATTTACAACGAAAAATGTTAGAAATACGATACCGAAAGTCCTTGGTTAATGGGGCGGGGGTGGCTCAGTCGGTAGCGCGCCAGGCTCGTAATCTGTAGTTCCCAGGTTCGAGACCCAGCTGGGTCAGCGTTGAGATTTATCTCTGCAAAATTCCCCGCCCTGCCCACGGTCAGTAGGGGACACCGATGGGCTTGGAAAGGCCGCCATTCGTCGGATGGGACGTTAAGCCGTGGCCCCGTGTGCGGGAGAGCCATACACTGTGCACGTTAAAGAACACGCTGGATGGCCTTGACGGGAGGCTACCATCTGTCTCCGAACAGCTGTTCCAATGGGTCCCCTCCCCCAACCTTCTCTGAGCCTTCGGGGTCCATGTGACCTGGCCATTTAGCCCATGGTGTGCAAAAAAGTGCCGCTCAGAGGTAAAACAACCCAACAACCTTGGTTAATGTCATTATTAAAGCTAAGAACCATTCATTTATTAAAGATAAAGAATACTTTAAAAAAACCCAATCAAAGGCGGCACGATGTTTATTGTTAATTGCCGAAGACTGATTAAAACGTTGAAATTCTAACCGAAAATTTATATTTTTGCTCAACTATTTTTCACAATTACAAGAAAAATTAGAAATTTGAATTATTCTGAGTCGTAGTTCTCTTTCGAGCTCGTTCCTTACTCTATTACCTAATCTATAGTTTTTCATTTGAGCGATATGGCCGAATCAACGAAATCGATCTCTGCAAAATGTTCTGCTTTAGATTTGCAGCAGAAATGGAAGAAGAATGCATCGGAATCCATCATTGTATACAATCGAGGAAACAAATCTTTTAAAAACAATGGCGTTCGATATTTTTGATGCTCTGAGACAAATTGCGATTTAATGGCATTGCAGCTTGCAGAAGGAACTGTCGTCTGTTTCCTTACAACTTCCGTATAAGTACAGTCGGTCAAAAAGGTATCCGAACACCATGGTTGATTACAGAATTCAGAAAAAATATCCGGCAACGATTTTTTTAGAATTTAGTGATCTGGCAACCTTCGTGTCACGTGATTACAGAATTCAGGAAAAATATCTGGAGCGTGTACAGCAACTGTACATACTCCAGTTACCGTTCACAGCAAAGTGGAGCGTGTGCAGTTACTGCACACGCTCCAGTTTGCTGACTGGATTTTGCAAACTGGAGCGTGTGCAGTTACTGTAAGTTTGCAACTGTAAACTGGAGCGTGTGCGGTTACTGCACACGCTCCAGTTTGCTGTGAACGGTAACTGCACACGCTCAATATTTCCGTGAGTGAGCCCACACGATCTAGTATCAAAATAATATGACCACCTACAGTCGCTCAAAAAAATATCCGAATGGTTGATTACAGAATTCAGAAAAAATACCTGGCAACGATTTTTTTTTTAGAAATTAGTGATCTGACAACGTTCGTGTCACGTGATTACAGAATTCACGAAAAATATCTGGAGCTTGTACAGCAACTGTACACGCTCCAGCTACCGTTCACAGCAAAATGGAGCGTGTGCAGTTACTGCACACTCTCCATTTTGCTGACTGGATTTTGCAAACTGGAGCGTGTGCAGTTACTGTAAGTTTGCAACTGCAAACTGGAGCGTGTGCGGTTACTGCACACGCTCCAGTTTGCTGTGGACGGTAACTGCACACGCTCAATATTTCCGTGAGTGAGCCCACACGATCTAGTATCAAAATAATATGACCACCTACAGTGGCTCAAAAAAGTATCCGAAAACCATGGTTGATTACAGAATTCAGAAAAAATATCTGGCAACGATTTTTTTTAGAAATTAGTGATCTGACAACCTTCGTGACACGTGACACAAGGTTACCAGATCACTAATGTAATGTAATACTTCTGTAATATGTACTTATTACAGAAGTATTACAAGCTAGTAAGTAATATGCAGTCCCGTATTTCCTAACTGTAGTTGCGACGAGTAAAAGGTTTTAAATAATTGACCGAAATGCAGATTTTAGTTTAAAAACAATAAGAAAAAACTCTGATTTCATTGAAATTTCAAAGTCAAACAAAATTCCGCCGCAGACTTAGAGAGTTTGAGTTTTTTTACATTACAATCATATTTTAGTACGCCAACTCCACTTAACAATCTAAATTTAAAGTTGTTTTGGGTTGTGCTGTTTTACGTCTGAGCGGCACTTTTTTGCACACCATGGGCTAAATGGCCAGGTCACATGGACCCCGAAGGCTCAGAGAAGGTTGGGGGAGGGGACCCACTGGAACAGCTGTTGGGAGAAAGATGGTAGCCTCCCGTCAAGGCCATCCAGCGTGTTCTTTAACGTTGGATTGTTTTATCTCTGAGCGGCACTTTTTTGCACACCATGGGCTAAATGGCCAGGTCACAAGGACCCCGAAGGCTCAGAGAATGTTGGGGGAGGGGACCCACTGGAACAGCTTTGAGAGACAGATGGTAGCCTCCCGTCAAGGCCATCCAGCGTGTTCTTTAACGTTGGATTGTTTTACCTCTGAGCGGCACTTTTTTGCACACCATTGGCTAAATGGCCAGGTCACATGGACCCCGAAGGCTCAGAGAAGGTTGGGGGAGGGGACCCACTGGAACAGCTGTTGGGAGGCAGATGGTAGCCTCCCGTCAAGGCCATCCAGTAGTGTTCTTTAACGTGCACAGGATATGGCTCTCTCCCGCACACGGGGCCACGACTTAACGTCCCATCCGACGGACGGCGGCCTTTCCAAGCCCATCGGTGTCCCCTACTGACCGTGGTCAGGAATTTTGCGGAGATAAGTCTCAACGCTGACCCAGCTGGGACTCGAACCTGGGAACTACAGATTACGAGCCTTACGCGCTACCGACTGAGCCACCCCGCCCCTAAAGTTAAAGTGAAGTGACAACAATCAGTTGTGATTGAAATCAAAGTAGTGAAGACTCTTTCCAGGGAACGAGGACTGGATTCTGCTAAATGCACACGAAAACAAATATATGAAGTACTTACTTCAGATTTCTCTGTTCGTGGTTTTTCCCTAAGCAATGAAAATTTGGCATAGCTGTAGTTTAAACATAGATTTAATATCTCTCTACTTCAGAGATATCTATCGCAAATTTTCTCCCCGAAATGAGGCCTAAAATTAGTTCAGTGGTTCCCCACAAAAATTGGACTTAAGCGAAGAAAGCAAAACTGTACAGTCGCTCAAA
This sequence comes from Ryuthela nishihirai, assembly GCA_038380435.1. Lineage (NCBI taxonomy): Eukaryota > Metazoa > Arthropoda > Arachnida > Araneae > Heptathelidae > Ryuthela > Ryuthela nishihirai. Next base: position 45,982,913 of record JAWZYU010000030.1, read on the forward strand.
AAAGTATCCATACACTACGGTTGATTACAGAATTCAGAAAAAATATTTGGCAAAGATTTTTTTTTTTAGAAATTAGTGATCTGGCAACTTTCGTGTCACGTGATTACAGAATTCAGGAAAAATATCTGGAGCGTGTACAGCAACTGTACACGCTCCAGTTACCGTTCACAGCAAACTGGAGCGTGTGCAGTTACTGCACACGCTCCAGTTTGCTGTGAACGGTAACTGCACACGCTCAATATATCCGTGAGTGAGCCCACACGATCTAGTATCAAAATAATATGACCACCTACAGTCGCTCAAAAAAATATCCGAACACCATGGTTGATTACAGAATTCAGAAAAATTGTCTGGCAACGATTTCTTTTAGAATTTAGTGATCTGGCAACCTTCGTGTCACGTGACACGAAGGGTTGCCAGATCACTAAATTCTAAAAAAAATCGTTGCCAGAAATTTTTTCTGAATTCTGTAATCAACCGTAGTGTTCGGATACTTTTTTGAGCGACTGTACGACTAAACCCTGGTCCGGTAAGTGTGATCACCCCACACCGACTATTTCCTTTGGTCGAAACGTGGCTATATAATTCTGGGAATCATGTAATCTAATGGGCTAATCAGATGCATCCCCCCCCCCCATGGTACAGTCGCTCAAAAAAGTATTGGAACACTATAGTTGATTACAAAATTCAGAAAATATATCTGGCAACAATTTTTTTAGAAATTAGTGATCTGGAAACCTTCGTGTCACGTGACACGAAGTTTACAAGATCACTAAATTCTAAAAAAAATCGTTGCCAGATATTTTTTCTGAATTCTGTAATCAACCATGGTGTTCGGATATTTTTTGAGCGACTGTAGGTGGTCATATTATTTTGATACTAGATCGTGTGGGCTCACTCACGGAAATATTGAGCGTGTGCAGTTACCGTTCACAGCAAACTGGAGCGTGTGCAGTAACTGCACACGCTCCAGTTTGCTGTGAACGGTAACTGCACACGCTCCAGTTTGCTGTGAACGGTAACTGGAGCGTGTACAGTTGCTGTACACGCTCCAGATATTTTTCCTGAATTCTGTAATCACGTGACACGAAGGTTGCCAGATCACTAATTTCTAAAAGAAATCGTTGCCAGATATTTTTTCTGAATTCTGTAATCAACCATAGAGTTCGGATATGTTTTTGAGCGACTGTACCGGTTAACACTGATATAGACAGTTTTTTTTTTTTTTGGGGGGGGGGAGGGCGAGGAAAGCTCCTGCTTTCTCCGACCCATCAGAAAAATCAACGCGAGTCACCCGAAAATTAATCACGACCCATCAGAAGAATAACTTGAGTCACCTGAAAAATAATCACGACCCATCAGAAAAATCAGCGTGAGTCACTCGAAAATTAAACACGACCCATCAGAAGAATAACTTGAGTCATCCGAAAAATGAACACGTCCCATCAGAAGAATAATCATGAGTCATCCGAAAAATAATCACGACCCATCAGAAGAATAAACTTGGGTCATCCGAAAAATAATCACGACCCATCAGAAGAATAATCATGAGTCATCCGAAAAATAATCTCGACCCATCAGAAGAATAAACTTGAGTCATCCAAAAAATAATTACGACCCATCAGAAGAATAATCATGAGTCTTCCGAAAAATAATCACGACCCATCAGAAGAATAACTTGAGACTTCCGAAAAATAATCACGACCCATCAGAAGAATAAACTTGAGTCATCCAAAAAATAATCACGACCCATCAGAAGAATAACTTGTCATCCGAAAAATGAACACGTCCCATCAGAAGAATGATCATGAGTCATCCGAAAAATAATCACGACCCATCAGAAGAATAAACTTGGGTCATCCGAAGAATAATCACGACCCATCAGAAGAATAATCATGAGTCATCCGAAAAATAATCTCGACCCATCAGAAGAATAAACTTGAGTCATCCAAAAAATAATTACGACCCATCAGAAGAATAATCATGAGTCTTCCGAAAAATAATCACGACCCATCAGAAGAATAAACTTGAGTCATCCGAAAAATAATCACGACCCATCAGAAGAATAATCATGAGTCATCCGAAAAATAATCATGACCCATCAGAAGAATAAACTTGAGTCATCCAAAAAATAATTACGACTCATCAGAAGAATAATCATGAGTCTTCCGAAAAATTAACACGACCCACCATTCACTAACTAACTGAAATGGTGCCAGTAAGAACAGGTTAATTGCACCAGTTAACGTTTCCGAGGGGGGGGGGGGAGGGTGTTCCTCGACCCTCGACCCATGAGAAAAATCTTTGCTATCCAAGAGAAAAAAATCATCGCAATTCATTACAAAAAAAAAATCATCGCGATTCATTATAAAAAATCAACTCTATCCGTCAGAAAAAAAATCAGCGTGACCCAGGCTTTGTGAACTGCTGTCTTACAATGAATTACGGACTTCGTTGCAGACAGAAGAATCAGGATTCAGTTGATTAATTATGAGGCAGAAATGATCATTTGTCTTCAGTAGGAATCGAACCTATGAAGATGTGCTAAAGAGAAAGGAAATGACGTGGAACGATTTCTGAATTGACAGGAAGCTCGTGCAGTTTGCTATGACAGAAGGATGGAAAGAATCTGATTTATTAAGTTATCATTTGTCATTGATGTTTTTTACCCCTTTGGTTTTAAGTGCGTCTCTATGTGGTTTTCACCGTTCCCAGTTTCACCTCTTATAACTGCTAAGAGAGAAATCAGTTTGCGTTTTGGTGCTGATGTATCCTGCGTTGCATTCGCTTTCTTTTTTGCATTCCAGTTCAGTCCCTCAACACGATGGCTTGCGTTGGTTTTACCTCTGAGCGGCACTTTTTTTGCACACCATGGGCTAAATGGCCAGGTCACAAGGACCCCGAAGGCTCAGAGAAGGTTGGGGGAGGGGACCCACTGGAACAGCTGTTGGGAGACAGATGGTAGCCTTCCGTCAAGGACATCCAGCGTGTTCTTTAACGTTGAGTTGTTTTACCTCTGAGCAACACTTTTTTTGCACACAATGGGCTAAATGGCCAGGTCATTTGGACCCCGAAGGCTCAGAGAAGGTTGGGAGAGGGGATCCACTGGAGCAGCTGTTTGGGAGACAGATGGTAGCCTATCGTCAAGGCCATCCAGCGTGTTCTCTAACGTTGAGTTGTTTTACCTCTGAGCGCCACTTTTTTGCACATAATGGACTAAATGGCCAGGTCACATAGACCCCGAAGGATCAGAGAAGGTTGGGGGAGGGGACCCACTGGAACAGCTGTTTGGGAGACAAATGGTAGCCTCCCGTCAAGGCCATCCAACGTGTTCCTTAACGTTGAGTTGTTTTACCTCTGAGCGCCACTTTTTTGCACATAATGGACTAAATGTCCAGGTCACAAGACCCCGAAGGATCAGAGAAGGTTGGGGGAGGGGACCCACTGGAACAGCTGTTTGGGAGACAGATGGTAGCCTTCCGTCAAGGCCATCCAGCGTGTTCTTTAACGTTGAGTTGTTTTACCTCTGAGCGGCACTTTTTTATACATAATGGACTAAGTGGCCAAGTCACATAGACCCCGAAGGATCAGAGAAGGTTGGGGGAGGGGACCCATTGGAACAGCTGTTGGGAGACAGATGGTAGCCTCCCGTCAAGGCCATCCAGCGTGTTCTTTAACGTGTACATGGTATGTCTCTCCCGCACACTGGGCCACGGCTTGACGTCCCATCCGACGGACGGCGGCCTTTACCAAGCCCTCAACATGAGCTATCGTGTAAATGGTCATTAGGTACAGGCATCGGACATAATATCAGTTTTAAAATGAAAAGTGCTTAAATTTGGTTCATCTACTAGTGACGGAAGAATGATGTTATTTTTTATTTACACTCAAATAAACATCTTTCTCCCTCCAAAAAATTTAAAATAATGAAAATAAAAAATCATATGGTAAATAAATTTTAAAGGAATGCCATCTCCGTTGTGATATCATCTTCCTCAGAGATCTTCTTCATGGCGTATTAAACAGACAGGCTCCATTTGGGGCGGGGGTGGCTCAGTTGGTAGCGCGCCAGGCTCGTAATCTGTAGTTCCCAGATTCGAGTCCCAGCTGGGTCAGCGTTGAGATATATCTCCGTAAAACTGTCCGCACTACCCACGGTCAGTTTTTTTAGAAATTAGTGATCTGGCAACCTTCGTGTCACGTGACATGAAGGTTGCCAGATCACTAATTTCTAAAAAAATCGTTGCCAAATATTATTTCTGAATTTTGTAATCAACCGTAGTGTTCGGATACTTTTTTGAGCGACTGTACGTGAAGCAAAAAAGGTTGAGAACCACTGATCTAGTGAATACTTCTTCAAAATGTTGACTCCATTTTTTTTTGTTTTTTAAGAGAATGATCAAAAAGTACCTGCCATTTGATTATTTCACTACCGAGTATTGATCTAATGATTATATTCTTCAGATTCTTTCTCAAGTTGGCGTTTAAGAGTCCATGCCACCATCCATTCAAACTTCTCTTTCTCTATCATTGATCCCGCTCTTCAGAGCAATCCGGATCCCATCAGCCCTCATTTCTCTGAGGAGGGAAGAGCGACTGTCGCGGTCTCTCTCTTCTTAAAGGATTAATTCCCGACTTACAACACCAATCTCCTTCCCGAGTGATAACCGTGTCAGTTGCGTCGACGATGTACAGCGCACATGCCCTGAATCCCCCGGAGCACAGGACAATTTAAGAAATCAATCGCACCCTCTGCTGCATTAATAGCAGGCAGCGGAGCGGCCACTCGACAGAGTCGGTGCGATGCCCGCGTTTCCGGGTGCAGATGGCGGGCTGAGCAGAGCCATCGGCGGCAACTATCGACCACTGTGGCGTCTGACCTCCCGAGAGGCGAGTCGACATCTTGTGTCCCGATCATCTCCTCATTGAGAGGAGCCAGGGAGGCCTCGAGTCTCTCTCACTGAGGGTGAGCAGCCAGCACGCACCACCGCGCTGCCACTGACGAGGCTGCTATGCACCGTCGAGTGAGTGACTTCTTCTTTCTCTTGCGTGGAGCCAGGCACCTGGATATGAAAGCTCTTCGCCATGACCCAGTCGGGAGGATACGCCATCATGTTGGTCGAAACCAGAGAGAAGAAGCTCAAATTGTACGGTAGGTGGCTCTCTCGCAGATACCTTTCTCGTTTGGGGGATAGCAGAGGCGATTACCTCGTTTGAAAAGCAAGAGAGAGCTCTCTTGTAGTTGTTATCATTGCATTCTGTTTCCTAAGCAAATATTTGGCTTACTCTCTTTTTGGCATTGATTTTGGCTCTCTATTTCGTCCGTTCTCCTTTTCTTTCGTTTTGAAGCTGCTCTTCAGACATCGGTAACAAAGCTCTCTCTCTCTCTGATTTCGAGCACCTGCTGGGGTTCGCATTTGAAGAGCGGGATCGATGAAACTCTTTTAGATGAAAGAGGATATCGAAAGTGGATGTGTATGTAACTGGCGTACCCCTTGTATCCCGTCTATAGATGGTATAGATGGTATATATATATGTCTATAGATGGTATATATATAGATAGATGGTATTTATAGGTAGATGATGTCTATAGATGGTATCTATAGATAGATGGTGTCTATAGATGGTATATATAGATAGATGGTATCTATAGATAGCTGGTGTCTATAGATGGTATATATAGATGGTATATATAGATGGTCTATAGATGGTCCATCTATAAACGGCCCCTTGTCTAGTTCATCTATCTATAGATGGTATCTATAGATAGATGGTGTCTATAGATGGTATATATAGATGGTATATATAGATGGTCTATAGATGGTCCATCTATAAACGGCCCCTTGTCTAGTTCATCTATCTATAGATGGTATCTATAGGTAGATGGTGTCTATAGATGGTATATATAGATAGATGGTATCTATAGATAGCTGGTGTCTATACATGGTATATATAGATGGTATATATAGATGGTCTATAGATGGTCCATCTATAAACGGCCCCTTGTCTATAGATGGTATATATAGATAGATGGTATCTATAGGTAGATGGTCTATAGATGGTCCATCTATAGACGGCCCCTTGTCTACAGATGGTATATATAGATATATGGTGTTTACAGATGGTATATATAGATGGTCTATAGATGGTTCATCTATAGATGGCCCCTTGTATCCCGTCTATAGATGGACTATGAATTCTTTTCCTCTTCTTACCTTTGAGCGGCACTTTTTTGTACATAATGGGCTAAATAGCCAGATCACAAGGACCCCAAAGGCTCAGAGATAGTTAAGAAAGGTGACATACTGAACAGAAGTTAGGAGACACGTGGAAGACTCCTGTCAGGGTCATCCAGTGTGTTCTTTAACGTGCAATGGATATGGCCCTTTTACAGTTGTGACCACGGCTTTACATCCCATCCGACGGACGGCGAGCTTTCCAGGTCTATCGGTGTTCCCTTTCTCACCAGGACTGGGTAGGAGTTTAGCAGATGTAAACCTCAACGCTAGCCTAAAGGTAACTCGAACCAGGGAACTACATTTTAGGGGCCTGGCGCGCTACCAACAAAGCCAATCTTAACCCCTTTCGAACGAGAGATAAAGTGGTAAATAATCTTGGAAGCTGAAAAGAAATTATTAAAAAAGCAACTTCTTATTTTATTTTTAAAAGTAATCTTGTATCGGAACATTTAAATAATTTAAAAAACCTTATTTCCTCATCATTTTTTATTTATTTTGTTGGGAAGAAAGAATTATTCCAGCATCCAGAGATTTGAGATCCTGTTCCCCATCACTCATCTTCCTCCCTGTTTCATCGTTGGAGTTTGTCCATCTAATAGCGCACCAAGTCCATCGTTGGATGTTCTCAATTGGAATGATGATGTTGATCATTTTCTCCCATTCTGTCCTAGCTTGTAGAAAAGTGACATCAGTAAATTTAAAAAAGCAGCCGTCTATAGGATGGTCTATGAATTCTTTGTCTTCTTTACAGCACACCACTAGATGACTTTGACAGGAACCTTAACATCTATCTGTTTATAGCTATCCAGTGAGTTACATATATTATTCTCTAGGCGAGGTATTTCCAAACATTTTTCCTGCTAGCCCAGAAATGACAAAAAGCATTTTTCGAGGACCTTAGACCCTGAAAAATCCATAATGACAACGTAAATGGAATAAATAGGAGACAAAATTTTAGTATTGATACATTTTATTCAATTTAGTATATTTGTTACTTAATACAATTATTTGTTTTAAAAATTTCTAATGTAAGAAATTTATTGTAAATTAGCCCAAATTTTACTTTATATTTTTATTTACCATGTTAGTCAGCTTGCTGCTGACGAAATTTTCATTGGAAATGTTCAGCAGAACGTGGAACAGGGAGTTCTCCTTTGGTTGGTTTGTTTTACCTCTGAGCGGCACTTTTTTGCACACCATGGGCTAAATGGCCAGGTCACATGGACCCCGAAGGCTCAGAGAAGGTTGGGGGAGGGGACCCACTGGAACAGCTGTTGGGAGACAGATGGTAGCCTCCCGTCGAGGCCATCCAGCGTGTTCTTTAGCGTGCACAGGGTATGGCTCCCACACACGGGGCCACGGCTTAACGTCCCATCCGACGGACGGCGGCCTTTCCAAGCCCATCGGTGTCCCCTACTGACCGTGGGCAGGGAATTTTGCGGAGATAAATCTCAACGCTGACCCAGCAGGGACTCGAACCTGGGAACTACAGATTACGAGCCTGGCGCGCTACCCATCCCTCTCCTTTGGTTCTGGACTGTAAAGATTATAATTATGCTTTTTTTATGACGTGTTTTATTTATTGTGTATAGTCTATGTGTATTGTGTTTTATGTACATTTTGAATTTATTTATGTAATAAAATTATTATTATAAAATTAGATTCAGTTTCAAGGAGATATTCACAATGATGAATGAATAAGCCTATAGGATAAAAATGACAAGAATTTCAACATTCGTAAAAAAACTTTTTCTTCCTTTCAAATTTCATTAAATCGAGGATATCATTGAAAATCCTCGATTTAAAAATTTAACTATTTCTATTAATTAATTTATTAATAGAAATTAATTTTTCATTTATGATTTAAATTATTTAATAAATTAATTAATTCATTAATTTAATTTAATTAATTAAATTTTTCATTTACGATATAAATGTTATTCAAAAGTTATAACTTTATATTTATAGTACGAAAATCCGCAGTCAAAATTTAGCGCGCTGTGGCCTTTCCTGATGATCTTGTTGATCAAAGTCTGAGCCTATTGCTGTCGTTGTGGCATGGCTAATGGTGTGCAAAAAAATAGTGCGTCAGTGGTAAAATAACCCTTTCTGCTCCTGTTCTGGAACTAAGCCCATCAATTGGAGGAGAAAGTAAAAGAAGGCTTATGACGTCAGCTATGGCATAAAGGAGGAAACTTGTAAAGAGATATTCTGTGCAAATTCTCTTTCCATTAGAATTGTTCCTAATCCTGCATTGACAGAAAAGCCGAATACAGAATAAGCTAAAAGTTCTTCTATTTTATATTCGGCAAAACTTCATGCTTAAATGGGGTGGCTCAGTCGGTAGCGCGCCAGGCTCGTAATCTGTAGTTCCCAGGTTCGAGTCCCAGCTGGGTCAGCGTTGAGATTTATCTCGCAAAATTCCCCGCCCTGCCCACGGTCAGTAGGGGACACCGATGGGCTTGGAAAGGCCGCCGTCCGTCGGATGGAACGTTAGGCCGTGGCCCCGTGTGCGGGAGAGACATACCCTGTGCACGTTAAAGAACACGCTGATGGCCTTGACGGGAGGCTACCATCTGTCTCCCAACAGCTGTTCCAGTGGGTCCCCTCCCCCAACCTTCTCTGAGCCTTCGGGGTCCATGTGACCTGGCCATTTTGCCCATGGTGTGCAAAAAAGTGCCGCTCATAGGTAAAACAACCCAACCCAACTCATGCTTAAACATTGAACTGTTTGATTGAATTTACTTCGATCATCACTTGCATTTGAGGTTCAATGTCAAAAGATTCATTTTTTTTTTCGTTTTCAAAATTTTTATTCACTTTGTCCTCTGCAGATATGCAATTTGCTTGTTTCTTTTTTTGCTTTTACAGACATAAAAAATTTTTTGAGTAGATAAGTCCAAATGAAATATAGGATCCGCATTTTACGAATCTTCGATTACTTTTAATTTCCAACGTTAGAGGGCCCTAAAGTTGCTAAGTTGATAATTTTTAAACTGTACAGTTGTGATGGTACAATATGATGGTCAAGAGGTTTTTACTGATGCCAGCGCTTTGTCCGATTACTTCCGGGAGGAGGGCACTCCTGTGCACTCTGTGGGCTAAATGACCAGGTCACAAGGACCCCAAGGTCGCAGAGAAAGCTGGGGAAGGAAACCCACTGGACTGCTGTTAGAAGACAGAACGGAACCCTTCAGTGCCGTCCAGCGTATTCCGTAACGTGCACAGGATATGACTTTCTTATGCACACAGCGCCATAGTTTAACGGCCCATCCGATGGACGGCGTAATTTCCAAACCAAGTGGATCTGTCTCCTTTATGGCCGAGAGTAAGGTGGGGTTCGTGGAGATAAATCTCAACGCTGAATGGATGGGAGTCGAACCTGGGAACTGCAGATTACCCCCCCCCCCCCCCCCACTCTCCAGGGAGAAGAGGAGTCAGTACCAAGTCCCTCTTCTCCCTGGAGGCTTGTTGTACAGTCGCTCAAAAAAGTATCCGAACACTATGGTCGATTACAGAATTCAGAAAAAATATCTGGCAACTATTTTTTTTTTAGAGATTAGTGATCTGGCAACCTTCGTGTCACGTGACACAAAGGGTGCCAGATCACTCATTTCTAAAAAAAATAGTTGCCAGATATTTTTTCTGAATTCTGTAATCGACCATAGCGTTCGGATATTTTTTTGGAGTGACCTGTACCATGAAAGGTTATACCACAAGATATAATTGATTGACTTTTCGCTTAAGTTGAATAGATGCGAACGAAATATTAATGTTCGTGTTTTCCGAATTCCCCTTTTAGATTAATTCGAATTTCCACTTCTAGAGGGAGCTGCACTTTTATAACGCGATTCTATTTGAAAAAAAAAAACATTTCATATTCGCCAGATATAATGTGTTGTTGTTTTCCTACTTCGGTAACGTTTAATATTGAATCATGAAAAGGAAATGTATTTTTCTGTTTTAAGCCATTAGTTTATTCATTCACAAGAACATAAACTACGATACAAAATATATAAATAAATAAAAATAATAAAATAGATACCCCTTCGAGCAGCTGCTTGCCACAGAGGTCTGACAGGAGCCTGTCAGTTTATATGCCACAGTAGGAGATCTGAAAGGATGGCAGGACCTCAGCAGAAAAACTACACAAACAGCCATGCCTTACCCGGGGCTCGAACCCAGGTCCCTTAGATCAGTAGCCAAGCGCGCTAACCACTCGGCCATGGGACGGAGGATCCACAAACCTACATAGTCTATCTGTAGGTAATTGAATAATACATTCATAATACGTATACACATGTTCTTCCAATTTTCAGTTTTTCTAAAAAATTAAAAATAAAATAAGATAAAAAAAATATACACTGCTGGCCATTAAAAGTGCAACACCAGGAAAGACAAGAGATATCAAAGCCATATTTAGTGAATACATAGTTTATGTTACAAGGATCAAATGATTGCAAATACAACTCAGTTAGACTTGTGGAATACAAAGAAATCAGTATCTTGTGTAGCCAAATATAGTTTGGATTATTTTACCTCTGAGTGTCATTTTTGGGCACCCGATGGGCTAAAGACTTGTCATCAGAATCCCAAGAGCTCGGAGTTTGATAGGAGGACAGGAGCCATTGGACAGCTGTTACGAGACAGATGGAAGCCTGTGATCAAAGACATCCAGCGAGTTCTTTAGCATGTACAGGTTATGGCTTTCCTGCACAAGGGACACAGCTTAAAGTCTTATCTGATGGACGGTAGTCTTTCGAAGCCATCGATGTTTCTTTTCTCACTTCGAGTTGGTAGAGAAAATCGCAATTCAAACTCAGTGCGGACTTGAACTTATGAACACTAGTTATGAGACTGGGACCCTACCAATGGAAACTTTCCCGATCCTTGTTGGTTTGGTGACGTTGAACACCTCTGAGTGTTACTTTTGTGCACACAATGGGCTCAATGGCCAGGTCACAAGGATCCGAAGGGTTCAGGAAAAGTAGAAGTGTGGGCATCTGTTAGGAGACAGAGTTGGGTTGGTTGACCTCTGACTTTTTTGCACACCATGGGCTAAATGGCCAGGTCACATGGACCCCGAAGGCTCAGAGAAGGTTGGGGGAGGGGACCCACTGGAACAGCTGTTGGGAGACAGATGGTAGCCTCCCGTCAAGGCCATCAAGCGTGTTCTTTAACGTGCACAGGGTATTGCTCTACCGCACACGGGGCCACGACTTAACGTCCCATCCGATGGACGGCGGCCTTTCCAAGCCCATCGGTGTCCCCTACTGACCGTGGGCAAGGCGTGGAATTTTGCGGAGATAAATCTCAACGCTGACCCAGTTGGGACTCGAACTGGGTCAGCGTCACAACTGGGTCACGTACACAATGGACTACATAGCCAGTGAACCCAGAGAGCTCAAAGAAGAATGTCGAAGCGAACCCACTGGACAGCTGTAAGGAAACAGATGGTAACCACCTGTCAAGGCTATCCAGTGTGTTCTTTAACGTGCACAGGATATGGCTTTCCTGACACGGAGCCACGGCTTAACGTCCCATCCGACGGACGGCGGCCTTTTCAAGCCCGTGTCCCCTAGTTTGCGGAGATAAATCTCTACCCTGGCCCAGCTGGGACTCGAACCTGGGAACTACAGATTACGAGCCTGCGCGCTACCGACTGAGCCACCCCCGCCCCATTAGGAGACAGATTAAAGCCTCTAGTAAAGACCATCCAGCGTTTCCTAAAGTGCACAGTGTTTGACTCTCCTTCACATAGATGGGCTGGGGTTGATTCAGTTGGTAGCATGGCAGGCTCGTAATCTGTAGTTCCCAGGTTCGAGTCCCATCTGGGCCAGGGTAGAGATTTATCTCCGCAAACTAGGGGACACGGGCTTGAAAAGGCCGCCGTCCGTCGGATGGGACGTTAAGCCGTGGCTCCATGTCAGGAAAGCCATATCCTGTGCACGTTAAAGAACACACTGGATAGCCTTGACAGGTGGTTACCATCTGTTTCCTTACAGCTGTCCAGTGGGTTCGCTTCGACATTCTTCTTTGAGCTCTCTGGGTTCACTGGCTATGTAGTCCATTGTGTGCAAGACAGGGCCTCTCAGAGTTGAACTCAGAAGTGCCTCTCAGAGACATGGCTTAACATCACAACCGACGGACGGCGGTCTTCCCAAACTCATAAATACCCCATATCGATTATATGCTGTGTACTTTTACGTAACATTAACCACCTCATTGTTATTGCTTGAAAGCCACCGACAAAATGTAAAATATTGGAATTTCGCCGATCCTATCACAGACATCCCTATTTCTGAATAATCTGCGAATAAAGGGGCGGGGGTGGCTCAGTTGGTAGAGCGCCAGACTCCTAATCTGTAGTTCCCAGGTTCGAGTCCCAGCTGGGTTAGCGTTGAGATTTATCTCCGCAAAATTCCCCGCCCTGCCCACGGTCAGTAGGGGACACCGATGGGCTTGGAAAGGCCGCCGTCCGTCGGATGGGACGTTAAGCCGTGGCCGTGTGCGGGAGAGACATACCCTGTGCACGTTAAAGAACATGCTGGATGGCCTTGACGGGAGGCTACCATCTGTCTCCCAACAGCTGTTCCAGTGGGTCCCCTCCCCCAACCTTCTCTGAGCCTTCGGGGTCCATGTGACCTGGCCATTTTCCCCATGGTGTGCAAAAAAGTGCCGCTCAGAGGTAAAACAACCCAACATTAAAGAACACGCTGGATGGCCTTGACCGGAGGCTACCATCTGTCTCCCAACAGCTGTTCCAGTTGGTCCCCTCCCGCAACTTTCTCTGAACCTTCGGGGTCCATGTGACCTGGCCATTTAGCCCATGGTGTGCAAAAAAGTGCCGCTCAGAGGTAAAACAACCCAACGTTAAAGAACACGCTGGATGGTTTTGACTGGAGGCTACCATCTGTCTCCCAACAGCTGTTCCAGTGGGTCCCCTCCCTCAACCTTCTCTGAGCCTTCGGGATCCATGTGACCTAGCCATTTATCCCATGGTGTGCAAAAAAGTGCCGCTCAGAGTTAAAACAACCCAACGTTAAAGAACACGCTGGATGGCCTTGACCGGAGGCTACCATCTGTCTCCCAACAGCTGTTCCAGTGGGTCCCCTCCCGCAACCTTCTCTGAGCGTTCGGGGTCCATGTGACCTGGCCATTTAGCCCATGGTGTGCAAAAAAGTGCCGCTCAGAGGTAAAACAACCCAACAAATCTGCGAATAAATGACTGCACTACGAAATGCTGCATCGCTCAACTTGTATTTCAGATTGTCGAGTTAGTTAACCCTAATCTCACTCCCACTGGAAAATGAGTTAAAATTTAATCGATGCCGAGTACACAGATAGCTTCGCACAATAACGCATTTCATTAACTCTATTTCCGAAACTTAATTACGCCTCGTGACGTTGCGTCCTTTCATTCTCGCCTCTTCTAATAATATGATTAAAATGCTTTCTCGTAGAAGATTACAAGTATGTAGTCTAACGATTTCAAAATATTTCTCACTCCACTAATATAGTTATGTGGATAACATTTAACGACATAAGTTTAAGAGCAATTAGCAGTTCCTATTATCATCGCATTTTAATTAAAAATAGGACAAGACAGATAATTATTCCGAGATCATAGGGTTGGGTTGTTTTACCTCTGAGCGGCACTTTTTTGCACACCATGGGCTAAATGGCCAGGTCACATGGACCCCGAAGGCTCAGAGAAGGTTGTGGGAGGGGACCCACTAGAAACAGCTGTTGGGAGACAGATGGTAGCCTCCCGTCAAGGCCATCCAGCGTGTTCTTTAACGTTGGGTTGTTTTACCTCTGAGCGGCACTTTTTTGCACACCATGGGTTAAATGGCCAGGTCACATGGACCCCGAAGGCTCAGAGAAGGTTGGGGGAGGGGACCCACTAGAACAGCTGTTGGGAGACAGATGGTAGTCTCCCGTCAAGGCCATCCAGCGTGTTCTTTAACGTTGGATTGTTTTACCTCTGAGCGGCACTTTTTAGCACACCATGGGCTAAATGGCCAGGTCACATGGACCCCGAAGGCTCAGAGAAGGTTGGGGGAGGGGACCCACTAGAAACAGCTGTTGGGAGACAGATGGTAGCCTCCCGTCAAGGCCATCCAGCGTGTTCTTTAACGTTGGGTTGTTTTACCTCTGAGCGGCACTTTTTTGCACACCATGGGCTAAATGGCCAGGTCACATGGACCCCGAAGGCTCAGAGAAGGTTGGGGGAGGGGACCCACTGGAACAGCTGTTGGGAGACAGATGGTAGTCTCCCGTCAAGGCCATCCAGCGTGTTCTTTAACGTACACAGGGTATGGCTCTCCCGCACACGTGGCCACGGCTTAACGTCCCATCCGACGGACGGCGGCCTTTCCAAGACCATCGGTGTCCCCTACTGACCGTGGGCAGGGCGAGGAGTTTTGTGGAGATAAATCTCAACGCTGACCCACTGAGACTCGAACCTGGGAATTACAGATTACGAGCCTGGCGCGCTACCGACTGAGCCACACCCTCACCAAGAGATCATAGGCAATAGAGATAAACGTAGAGCGAATTTCATGACAGTGAAATGAGGTTTGGGAATGATGCTCCAAAATTGCCTCTGAGCGGCAATTTTTTGGGCACAATGGGCTAAATAGCCAGGTCACAAGGATCCCAAGGGCTCACAGATAATGGTAATATAATAATAAGGTGAATAGCTGTTAGGAGACAGGTGGAATTTTGAGTTCTGAGAGGCACGTTTTTGTCTACTTTTTTGCACACAATGGGTTAAATGGCCAGGTTATAAAGACCCCGAAGTCTCAGAGAATGCTGGGGGTAGGGACACACTGGACAGCTGTTGGAAGGCAGATGGGTATGGTTCTCCCATACACGACCCCACGGCTTAATGTCTCATCAGACGGACGGCATCCTCTCCAAGACCATTAGTGTCTCATACTGACCGTGGGCAGGGCTGGGAGTTTTGCGTTTTGAGAATGTCAAGACATGCGGACAAAATTGTGGAAACGTTATTGAAGATGATGATGATAATGAAATTTGTGTAGCTGGAGGCAAAACGAAAATCCTGAGAAGAGGAGAGAGTTGTAAATAGATTAAAATGTCTAATGGTCCTTTCAGTAGTAATTATCAGCGCAGATTAAATTATCGACGCAGAACTTCAGACGTAAATTACAGGAGGAAAGTGCGGAGATCTCAACGCTGGACTAGCTGGGACTCAATCCTGGGTTGGGTTGTTTACCTCTGAGCGGTACGTTTTTGCACACCATGGGCTAAATGGCCAGGTCACATGGACCCCGAAGGCTCAGAGATGGTTGGGAAAGGGGACCCACTGAAAAGCTGTTGGGAGACAGATGATAGCCTACCGTCAAGGCCACCCAGCGCGCTCTTTGACGTGCACAGGGTGCGGCTCTCCAGCACACGGGATTACGGCTTAACGTCCCATCTGACGGACGGTGGCATTTCCAAGCCCATCGGTGTCCCCCACTGACCGTGGGATATTGCGGAGATAAATCTCAACGCTGACCCAGCTCGAACTCGAACCTGCGAACTACAGATTACGAGCCTGACGCGCTACCGACTGAGCCACCTCCGCCCCACTCAATCCTGAGAACTACAGATTACGAGCCAACGCACTACCGACTGAGCGAATCCTCCGCCCCATTGAAGCGAAACAAGGAGCGATAACTCCATAACAAACTTGCAACGATGTTAGAAATTGCTTTACGAAGAGAGAATGTTCTTAAATATTCCTTCTACGTTGCCTTCTCCTTTGTTGGAGAGAAATGATACAACTCCACATCAATATTTCAGCTTCTTCCTTTGATGCGATCCCCGACTTCTTCCTCGAAATTATTGCTAGGCTTTTAGAAGGAGAAGAAAAAAAAGTTCTCCAAAAGTTGGACTGCGGTGGCGCTACTTTGTGCCCTTTTCTTCTTCCCCGGTGTTGATGGTGTTCCTTGCGGAAACCGCATTCCTATGTGCCCATCCTCACGCACAAGTACGCAGCTGAAGAAAATCGTTGCTGGGAATAAGGCATGAGCAGAGAGTACGGAAATCGCGCTCGAGCAACCAAGGGAAGAGAAAAATAAATCAATAACCCTCCGCGTTCTGTCAAGTGGTCTTGCATTCAGGCGATTGCTGCTTGTGGTGAGATGATGCAGACGAAATCTCTCCCAAAGAACACGAGAGCAAAGAAGGAGAGAGAGAGAGAGCTGGATCAGGACTCCTCTTTGGTTAATTACACGATTCCTGCACTTTCATTCGCACCAACCATCGATTCTCTCTTCTGTCTGGTCTGAAAGTCAACTACACATGTTTCCGGGGCGGGGATGGTTTAGTTGATAGCGCGCCAGACTCGTAATCTGCAGTTCCCAGGTTCCAGTACCAGCTGGGTCAGCGTTGAGATTTATCTCTGTAAAAACCGATGGGCTTGGAAAGGCCGCCGTCCGTCGGATGGGACGTTGATCCGTGGCTCCGTGTGCGGGAGAGCCATACTCTGTGCACGTTAAAGAACACGCTGGATGGCCTTGACGTGAGGCTACCATCTGTCTCCCAGCAGCTATTCCAGTGGGTCCCCTCCCCCAACTTCTCTGAGCCTTCGGGGTCCATGTGACCTGGCCATTTAGCCCATGGTGTGCAAAAAAGTGCCACTCAGAGGTAAAACAATCCAACATATGTTTCCTGGGTTTTGAGAATGTCAAGACATGCGGACAAAATTGTGGAAACGTAATTGAAGATGATGATCATAATGAGATTTGTGTAGCTGAAGGCAAAACGAAAATCCTGAAAAGAGGAGAGAGTTGTAAATAGATTAAAATGTCTAATGGTCCTTTCAGTAGTAATTATCAGCGCAGATTAAATTATCGACGCAGAACTTCAGACGTAAATTACAGGAGGAAAGTGGGTCGAAAATCTGATTAAGAAGTCAAGCACTTCATCTCACGCGTTTGCTGGAACTGAGGAAGAAGTCTTCAAGTGAAAGAATAGAGGAAGAAGTTTTCAAGTGAAAGAACCGAGGAAGAAGTTTTCAAGTGAAAGAACAGAGGAAGAAGTTTTCAAGTGAAAGAACAGAGAAAGAAGTTTTCAAAGTGAAAGAACAGAGGAAGAAGTTTTCAAGTGAAACAACAGAGGAAGAAGTTTTCAAGTGAAACAACAGAGGAAGAAGTTTTCAAGTGAAAGAACAGAGGAAGAAGTTTTCAAGTGAAAGAACAGAGGAAGAAGTTTTCAAAGTGAAAGAACAGAGAAAGAAGTTTTCAAAGTGAAAGAACAGAGGAAGAAGTTTTCAAGTGAAAGAACAGAGGAAGAAGTTTTCAAGTGAAACAACAGAGGAAGAAGTTTTCAAGTGAAAGAACAGAGGAAGAAGTTTTCAAGTGAAAGAACAGAGGAAGAAGTTTTCAAAGTGAAAGAACAGAGAAAGAAGTTTTCAAAGTGAAAGAACAGAGGAAGAAGTTTTCAAGTGAAAGAACAGACGAAGAAGTTTTCAAGTGAAAGAACAGAGGAAGAAATTTTCAAAGTGAAAGAACAGGGGAAGAAGTTTTCAAAGTGAAAGAACAGAGGAAGAAGTTTTCAAGTGAAAGATCAGACGAAGAAGTTTTCAAAGTGAAAGAACAGAGGAAGAAGTTTTCAAAGTGAAAGAACAGAGGAAGAAGTTTTCAAGTGAAAGAACAGAGGAAGAAGTTTTCAAGTGAAAGAACAGAGGAAGAAGTTTTCAAGTGAAAGAACAGAGGAAGAAGTTTTCAAGTGAAAGAACAGACGAAGAAGTTTTCAAGTGAAAGAACAGAGGAATAAGTTTTCAAAGTGAAAGAACAAACGAAGAAGTTTCAAGTGAAAGAACAGAGGAAGAAGTTTTCAAAGTGAAAGAACAGAGGAAGAAGTTTTCAAGTGAAAGAACAGAGGAAGAAGTTTTCAAAGTGAAAGAACAGAGGAAGAAGTTTTCAAAGTGAAAGAACAGAGGAAGAAGTTTTCAAAGTGAAAGAACAGAGGAAGAAGTTTTCAAGTGAAAGAACAGAGGAAGAAGTTTTCAAGTGAAAGAACAGAGGAAGAAATTTTCAAAGTGAAAGAACAGGGGAAGAAGTTTTCAAAGTGAAAGAACAGAGGAAGAAGTTTTCAAGTGAAAGATCAGACGAAGAAGTTTTCAAGTGAAAGAACAGAGGAAGAAGTTTTCAAAGTGAAAGAACAGAGGAAGAAGTTTTCAAAGTGAAAGAACACAGGAAGAAGTTTTCAAGTGAAAGAACAGAGGAAGAAGTTTTCAAAGTGAAAGAACAGAGGAAGAAGTTTTCAAGTGAAAGAACAGAGGAAGAAGTTTTCAAAGTGAAAGAACACAGGAAGAAGTTTTCAAGTGAAAGAACAGAGGAAGAAGTTTTCAAAGTGAAAGAACAGAGGAAGAAGTTTTCAAAGTGAAAGAACAGAGGAAGAAGTTTTCAAGTGAAAGAACAGAGGAAGAAGTTTTCAAGTGAAAGAACAGAGGAAGAAGTTTTCAAGTGAAAGAACAGAGGAAGAAGTTTTCAAGTGAAAGAACAGAGGAAGAAGTTTTCAAGTGAAAGAACAGAGGAAGAAGTTTTCAAGTGAAAGAACAGAGGAAGAAGTTTTCAAGTGAAAGAACAGACGAAGAAGTTTTCAAGTGAAAGAACAGAGGAATAAGTTTTCAAAGTGAAAGAACAAACGAAGAAGTTTTCAAAGTGAAAGAACAGAGGAAGAAGTTTTCAAAGTGAAAGAACACAGGAAGAAGTTTTCAAGTGAAAGAACAGAAGAAGAAGTTTTCAAAGTGAAAGAACAGAGGAAGAAGTTTTCAAGTGAAAGAACAGAGGAAGAAGTTTTCAAAGTGAAAGAACACAGGAAGAAGTTTTCAAGTGAAAGAACAGAGGAAGAAGTTTTCAAAGTGAAAGAACAGAGGAAGAAGTTTTCAAAGTGAAAGAACAGAGGAAGAAGTTTTCAAGTGAAAGAACAGAGGAAGAAGTTTTCAAGTGAAAGAACAGAGGAAGAAGTTTTCAAGTGAAAGAACAGAGGAAGAAGTTTTCAAGTGAAAGAACAGAGGAAGAAGTTTTCAAGTGAAAGAACAGAGGAAGAAGTTTTCAAGTGAAAGAACAGACGAAGAAGTTTTCAAGTGAAAGAACAGAGGAATAAGTTTTCAAAGTGAAAGAACAAACGAAGAAGTTTCAAGTGAAAGAACAGAGGAAGAAGTTTTCAAAGTGAAAGAACAGAGGAAGAAGTTTCAAGTGAAAGAACGGAGGAAGAAGTTTTCAAGTGATGAAATCAGTAGATTTCGCAAGTAGAACATTTTCTGTTCAAGTTATGCATACTTATATACAAGGTCATTATAAGAAAAAAAAATCCCTTTTGAAAGTGTTTTATTAAATAATGAAGTAATGGTGTGTCGAAATTGTCAAAAAATCTGAAAGATTCTTTGTTATGCATCACATGGTGGCGCTAATATCCCATGTCAAGTTTCAGATACCAAAATTTCCAGATAGCTGTATTGTGAACATAGAGAACTAAGGAGGTATCTGAAACCTCTTTAGTTCTCTATGTTCGAGAGGTGCACTAAGCTTTTGGCTCCTACAGAAGTTCGTGACTAAGCTTTTGGCTCCTACAGAAGTTCCGATTCGACGTCACTGGATTACTGTTTTTTTGAAGATGCATTAAAATATAGTTTCTTCAGAAAAAATTTGTAATTTGCAGCATTTAAGGGAAAGAATCACTACAGATGTGGAAAGTGAGACATGTTGAGCCGAGTTTGAATGTTTAAATTAATATCCAAAATTACCTGCACCTTGGCTTTACTGGAACCCTCTGCATGAAATAAATTATTATTATTATTAAATTGAATATCACGCCACCAATGGTTCCCATATTAAAATCTCCATAGTGAACTCCCATGGCCGAGTGGTTAGCACGCTTGGCTACTGATCTAAGGGACCTGGGTTCGAGCCCCGGGCTCATGCCGGGTTAAAGGCATGGAGGTATGTGTTGTTTTTCTGCTGAGGTCCTGCCATCCTCTCAGACCTTCTACTATGGCATATAAACTGACAGGCTCCTGTCAGACCTCTGTGGCAAGCAGCTGCTTGAGGAGGGATTTATTTTTATTTATAGTGAACTCATAAAACGAAGGTATGAGAATTTTTTTCACATTTTCTGCACGCGATTACTTTTATCACTTGATTCTTTTATAAAATATAGCACTTAAAATTACGTATATTCTTTTATAATGACCCTATATTTATATATAAGTATGCATAACTTGCAACTTTGATCAGTAGCTCTTCAGGATTCTGATTCTGAATAATCCACTAATATCTGAATTCTGAATCATTGGCATCTGAATCTGCAGTTCCCGTGTTCGAGTCCCAGCTCTACCCCCCTTCAGAAAAGGGACACCGATGACCTTTGAAAGGCCGCCGCCCATCGGATGGTACGTTAAGCCGTGGTTCCTTATGCGGGAGAGCTATACCCTGTGCATGTTACAGAACACACTGGATGGCCTTGATGGGAAGCTACCATTTACTTCCTAACAACTGTCTAGTACGTTTTTACCCCCAACCTTCTCTCAACTCTTGGGGTACTTGTGACCAGGCCATTTAGCTCCTTGTGCTATAAAAAGAGACCCTCAGAGTAGTGGTATAACTACGTCAATGCGGTGACATTGAAGTCCTCGTCTGAAGAACTTTACGAAAAATAGTTTTTGCAGAATTTTAATAACTTTTCTTTTTAAAAAGAAAACTATTTTCGTTCAGATGGAAAATTCAGTGCAACCATAGTTACTCTAACTTCATTTATAAAAAATACAAATTCAAAGGTATCTATTGAAATTATGTCTAAAGAAATTCTGTTTGTTATAAGAGCTACACAGACATATGCAACGACCGATTTCTTCTTTACCTCTTTAAAACTTTATAGTACTGTTATGTCCGCTACGACATATGATTCAGATTCAGATGCCAATGATTCAGTTTCATTTAATTCACATTACATATTCAAAAACGTATTTTACCAACATTAGTAAAGCCACATTATTTTAATATTTATTTTGGAGTTTCTTTTTTATTAGTGCCTATTGGTAAAACAGAAAAAAAATTACAACAGATAACATATGTTAATTCAAAATTTTAATAAATTGGTATTATTTTAATAAATTAGTAATTATACCAATTTATTAAAATAATACGTAAGTTGGGATAAAATATGTCTCCAGATGATTCTAACCACTAAACTAACATCCACTCCATTATTTATTTACTAACGTGATTTATAAATCTTATCGAAGAGGTCGCCCATGTCGCCATCTATGCTCCGAAAAGGCAATTTTTCTTCCAGTGTTATTCTGAGTAAGATGTAAATAAGAAAGTCACTGACACATAAAGATTTATTAAATGAAATATTCATTCATTAATAACTAAACAGTGTTACCTGTTAACACAGAAGTCAATAAATCAATATAAGGTGTCATGCTGCCGAGATGTTTCGTAGTGGATTGGATTGTTTTACCTCTGAGCGGCACTTTTTTGCACACCATGGGCTAAATGGCCAGGTCACATGGACCCCGAAGTCTCAGAGAAGGTTGGGGGAGGGGACCCACTGGAACAGCTGTTGGGAGACAGATGGTAGCCTCCCGTCAAGGCCATCCAGCGTGTTCTTTAACGTGCACAGGGTATGGCTCTCCCGCACACGGGCCACGGCTTAACGTCCCATCCGACGGACGGCGGCCTTTCCAAGCCCATCGGTGTCCCCTACGGATCGTGGGCAGGGCGGGGAATTTTGCAGAGATAAATCTCAACGCTGACCCAGCTGGGACTCGAACCTGGGAACTACAGATTACGAGCCTGGCGCGCTACCGACAAAGCCACCCCCGCCCCGTTTCGTAGTGGACAAAGGAAGAAGTCAAAAAACCTGAAATTTAAAAGAAACCTGTTTTAATACAGAAACTTTTAGAGACAATACTATGACAACGTAAATATTACTCGAAGGTCTACTATCGTAGAGGAGCGGGGGTGGCTCAGTCGGTAGCGCGCCAGGCTCGTAATCTGTAGTTCCCAGGTTCGAGTCCCAGCTGGGTCAGCGTTCAGATTTATCTCCACAAAATTCCCCGCCCTGCCCACAGTCAGTAGGGGACACCGATGGGTTTGGAAAGGCCGCCGTCCGTCGTATGGGACGTTAAGCCGTGGCTCCGTGTGCGGGAGAGCCATACCCTGTGCACGTTAAAGAACACGCTGGATGGCCTTGACGAGAGGCTACCATCTGTCTCCCAACAGCTGTTCCAGTGGGTCCCCTCCCCCAACTTCTCTGAGCCTTCGGGGTCCATTTGACCTGGCCATTTAGCCCATGGTGTGCAAAAACAGTGCCGCTCAGAGATTAAACAACCCAACTATCGTAGAATTACGACTCCACCATTAGGTGGCTGAGTGAGAGACACACCAGAACACGAGAGCTCACTAGCAGTTTTGGAGTTGTCCTGAAGGTAGTGTATTACAGAAAACGGCTTCATGACAATGGCTGTCATCAGCACATAGGCGCAAGCGTTTAGCATGGTGGCGTTAACATCTGAATGGTAGGAAGATCAATGGAATAATGTTCTGTTTTCCAGCGAATGGCGATTCAGGACGACAATTGATCTATTGGGAGCTTGAAGCTCAGTGTTACCATGGGCTAAATGGCCAGGTCACATGGACCCCGAAGGCTCAGGGAAGGTTGGGGGAGGGGACCCACTGGAACAGCTGTTGGAAGACAGATGGTAGCCTCCCGTCAAGGCCATCCAGCGTGTTCTTTAACGTGCACAGGGTATGGCTCTCCCGCACACGGGGCGACGGCTTAACGTCCCATCCGACGGACGGCGGCCTTTCCAAGCCCATCGGTGTCCCCTACTGATCGTGGGAAGGGCGGAGAGTTTTGCGGAGATAAATCTCAACGCTGACCTAGCTGGGACTCGAACCTGGGAACTACAGATTACGAGCCTGGCGCGCTACCGACTGAGCCACCCCCACCTGCCCCGCTCAGCGTTACGCTACAAATATTGTGATAGATAAGGAGGTTTCATGTTAGGAGAGGCATTTGATGTGAAATCATCCCGACGCGAACTCGACTCTTTTCTATTTTCATGAAACTAGGTAGATTTGTTAAAAGTTAAGAGTATACATATAATCCAAACTGTAGCTTTCTTTGCCAAGTGGGACCAAAGTTATAGAAATTTCAAAGCTGGAAAAATGGTAAATTTTGGAAGTCTAACCAACAAGGCTACAACTGATGCCTTTTTCAAGCTATTAATATGGGTCTTAAGAAATGCCACTGATGTCTGAAAGCATAAGTGCCAAAAATATCTAAAAGCAAAAGTGCCAATAATGTCTAAGAGCACAAGTGCCAATAATGTCTGAGAACACAAGTGCAAATAATATCTAAGAACACAATTGCTATTGATATCTGAGAGCACAAGTGCCATTAGTGTCTGAGAGAGCAAGTGCCACTGGTGTCTGAGAGCACAAGTGCCAATAATGTCTAAGAGAGCAAGTGCCACTGGTGTCTGAGAGCACAAGTGCCAATAATGTCTAAGAGAGCAAGTGCTACTGGTGTCTGAGAGCACAAGTGCCAATAATGTCTAAGAGAGCAAGTGCCACTGGTGTCTGAGAGCACAAGTGCCAATAATGTCTAAGAGAGCAAGTACCACTTATTTCTGAGAGCACAAGTGCCAATAATATCTAAGAGAGCAAGTGCCACTTATTTCTGAGAGCACAAGTGCCAATAATATCTAAGGAGCAAGTGCCACTGGTGTCTGAGAGCACAAGTGCTAATAATGTCTAAGAGAGCAAGTGCCACTGGTGTCTGAGAGCACAAGTGCCAATAATGTCTAAGAGAGCAAGTGCCACTTATTTCTGAGAGCACAAGTGATAATAATATCTAAGGAGTTAGTGCCACTGGTGTCTGAGAGCATAAGTGCTAATAATGTCTAAGAGAGCAAGTGCCACTGGTGTCTGAGAGCATAAGTGCTAATAATGTCTAAGAGAGCAAGTGCCACTGGTGTCTGAGAGCACAAGTGCTAATAATGTCTAAGAGAGCAAGTGCCACTGGTGTCTGAGAGCACAAGTGCCAATAATGTCTAAGAGAGCAAGTGCCACTTATTTCTGAGAGCACAAGTGCCAATAATATCTAAGAGAGCAAGTGCCACTTATTTCTGAGAGCACAAGTGCCAATAATATCTAAGGAGCTAGTGCCACTGGTGTCTGAGAGCATAAGTGCTAATAATGTCTAAGAGAGCAAGTGCCACTGGTGTCTGAGAGCACAAGTGCTAATAATGTCTAAGAGAGCAAGTGCCACTGGTGTCTGAGAGCACAAGTGCT
This sequence comes from Ryuthela nishihirai, assembly GCA_038380435.1. Classification (NCBI taxonomy): domain Eukaryota; kingdom Metazoa; phylum Arthropoda; class Arachnida; order Araneae; family Heptathelidae; genus Ryuthela; species Ryuthela nishihirai. Next base: position 46,007,478 of record JAWZYU010000030.1, read on the forward strand.
AATAATGTCTAAGAGAGCAAGTGCCACTGGTATCTGAGAGAGCAAGTGCCACTGGTGTCTGAGAGCACAATTGCCAATAATATCTAAGAGAGCAAGTGCCACTGGTGTCTGAGAGCACAAGTGCTAATAATGTCTAAGAGAGCAAGTGCCACTGGTGTCTGAGAGCACAAGTGCCAATAATGTCTAAGAGAGCAAGTGCCACTTATTTCTGAGAGCACAAGTGCCAATAATATCTAAGAGAGCAAGTGCCACTTATTTCTGAGAGCACAAGTGCCAATAATATCTAAGGAGCTAGTGCCACTGGTGTCTGAGAGCATAAGTGCTAATAATGTCTAAGAGAGCAAGTGCCACTGGTGTCTGAGAGCACAAGTGCTAATAATGTCTAAGAGAGCAAGTGCCACTGGTGTCTGAGAGCACAAGTGCTAATAATGTCTAAGAGAGCAAGTGCCACTGGTATCTGAGAGAGCAAGTGCCACTGGTGTCTGAGAGCACAATTGCCAATAATATCTAAGAGAGCAAGTGCCACTGGTGTCTGAGAGCACAAGTGCTAATAATGTCTAAGAGAGCAAGTGCCACTGGTGTCTGAGAGCACAAGTGCCAATAATGTCTAAGAGAGCAAGTGCCACTTATTTCTGAGAGCACAAGTGCCAATAATATCTAAGAGAGCAAGTGCCACTGGTGTCTGAGAGCACAAGTGCTAATAATGTCTAAGAGCAAGTGCCACTGGTGTCTGAGAGCACAAGTGCTAATAATGTCTAAGAGAGCAAGTGCCACTGGTGTCAGAGCACAAGTGCTAATAATGTCTAAGAGAGCAAGTGCCACTGGTGTCTGAGAGCACAAGTGCCAATAATGTCTAAGAGAGCAAGTGCCACTTATTTCTGAGAGCACAAGTGCCAATAATATCTAAGAGAGCAAGTGCCACTGGTGTCTGAGAGCACAAGTGCTAATAATGTCTAAGAGCAAGTGCCACTGGTGTCTGAGAGCACAAGTGCTAATAATGTCTAAGAGAGCAAGTGCCACTGGTGTCTGAGAGCACAAGTGCTAATAATGTCTAAGAGAGCAAGTGCCACTGGTGTCTGAGAGCACAAGTGCCAATAATGTCTAAGAGAGCAAGTGCCACTTATTTCTGAGAGCACAAGTGCCAATAATATCTAAGAGAGCAAGTGCCACTGGTGTCTGAGAGCACAAGTGCTAATAATGTCTAAGAGCAAGTGCCACTGGTGTCTGAGAGCACAAGTGCTAATAATGTCTAAGAGAGCAAGTGCCACTGGTGTCTGAGAGCACAAGTGCCAATAATGTCTAAGAGAGCAAGTGCCACTGGTGTCTGAGAGCACAAGTGCCAATAATGTCTAAGAGAGCAAGTGCCACTGGTGTCTGAGAGCACAAGTGCCAATAATATCTAAGGAGCAAGTGCCATTGGTGTATGAGAGCACAAGTACCAATAATGTCTAAGATAGCAAGTGCCACTGGTGTCTGAGAGCACAAGTGCTAATAATGTCTAAGAGAGCAAGTGCCACTGGTGTCTGAGAGCACAAGTGCTAATAATGTCTAAGAGAGCAAGTGCCACTGGTGTCTGAGAGCACAAGTGCCAATAATGTCTAAGAGAGCAAGTGCCACTGGTGTCTGAGAGCACAAGTGCCAATAATATCTAAGAAGCAAGTGCCACTGGTGTCTGAGAGCACAAGTACCAATAATGTCTAAGAGAGCAAGTGCCACTGGTGTCTGAGAGCACAAGTACCAATAATGTCTAAGAGAGCAAGTGCCACTGGTGTCTGAGAGCACAAGTGCTAATAATGTCTAAGAGAGCAAGTGCCACTGGTGTCTGAGAGCTCTTGATTAGAAACTAATTCTTTTATCAATTAAGCATTTTATTATGTTACGAAATATCTTTCAACGTGATTTCACATAAGTCCGCGGATATTACCAGATTTTTTATCATAATTGTTGTCTGACAGATATTTTAAAAAAGAAACCAGACATCAACATTTCAGATGAGAACAGCAAACAATTGAAGACGAAAGAAAATCATTTGAAAAGAAGGCAACATTCAACTTAATGAAATTTTGGGGATGATTACTATTCAAATGGGGGCGGGGGTGGCTCAGTCGGTAGCGCGCCAGGCTCGTAATCTGTAGTTCCCAGGTTCGAGTCCCAGTTGGGTCAGCGTTGAGATTTATCTCCGCAAAATTCCCCGCCCTGCCCACGGTCAATATGGAACACCGATGGGCTTGGAAAGGCCGCCGTCCGTCGGATGGGACGTTAAGCCGTGGTTCCTTGTGTGGGAGAGCCATACCCTGTGCACGTTAAAGAACACGCTGGATGGCCTTGACGGTAGGCTACCATCTGTCTCCCAACAGCTGTTCCAGTGGGTCCCCTCCCCCAACCTTCTCTGAGCCTTCGGGGTCCATGTGACCTGGCCATTTAGCCCATGGTGTGCAAAAAAGTGCCGCTCAGAGGTAAAACAACCCAACAACAACCCAACTATTCAAATGGGTTTTTAAGAGGAAAAACAAGACTTAATTCAAGTCGAAGAACATAAAAAAAACTTTCTCCGAGAAAACGTCTTTGAAAAAATCTCAGCTTCATTTGCATTTTAAGGGAAAAAAGCGCTTTCGCAGTTGTGTTTGGTAACAACTAAATTGAGAAGAAAAAAAAAGAAAAAAAAAATTTTTTTTTTCTCAAATTCGGAAGCTGAAATAAAAAAGAAATTAAAAAAAAAGACAGAAAACTTTGAGAGAAAAATCAGTAAACAGCGAGATAGGAAACAAAAAGCTACAAAGAAATTGAGAAGGACAGAATGAGTTACGTAAAATTCTTTTCAGGCGTGATCTTTTTTCTGTTATTTGAGTTTGAGAAGAGAAATTACATTTTCAGAACGTTGACAATGAAATGCCGAAGAAGCTTAACTTAATCATTGATTCTGAACATCTCCATCCCTCTGATGCAGTTTGATAAGCATCAGATCATGTGATCAAAGAATTGTATTGAAACTCAAAAATAAACGTCGTAGCAAATTCTTCCGAGTTAAAGCAACAAGCATCGATTATTGTTTGAAAGCAAAACTTCGGAATGAATTTGAAGGAAAACTTCGGAATGAATTTGAAGGGAAAACTTCGGAATGAATTTGAAGGGAAAACTTCGGAATGAATTTGAAGGAAAACTTCGGAATGAATTTGAAGGAAAACTTCGGAATGAATTTGAAGGAAAACTTCGGAATGAATTTGAAGGAAAACTTCGGAATGAATTTGAAGGAAAAATAAAGGATGTGAAACGCCTTGGCGATTTCGAAGAGATTTTCATTTGTCTTAACTACGTACAGTCGCTCAAAAAAATATCCGAACACTCTGGTTGATTACAGAATTCAGAAAAAATATCTGGCAACGATTTTTTTTTTAGAAATTAGTGATCTGGCAACCCTTCGTGTCACGTGATTACAGAATTCAGGGAAAATACCTGGAGCGTGTACAGCAACTGTACACGCTCCAGTTACCGTTCACAGCAGACTGGAGCGTGTGGAGTTACTGCACACGCTCCAGTTTGCTGTGAACGGTAACTGCACACGCTCAATATTTCCGTGAGTGAGCCCACACGATCTAGTATCAAAATAATATGACCACCTACAGTCGCTCAAAAAATATCCGAACACTATGGTTGATTGCAGAATCAAAAAACTATATATACACGAGGCAATCTTCGTGTCACGTGACATGGAAGGTTGCCACGATCACTAATTTCTAAAAAAAAAATCTTTGCCAGATATTTTTTTTTGAATTCTGTAATCAACCATACTGTTCGGATATCTTTTTTTTGAGCGACTGTACATTTTAGCTGCCTTTGACTCCAAATAAACGAGTGTGATACATTGCATACAAGAAAGATGATTGAGCATCCTCTTTCTTCTCTTAGATCCACATCACCTTTCTTTGAGGATCGTCTTTCTCGATAGACTCTGATCTTCATTTAACATTCGTTTCTTCTGTCGGAAGCGATCTCGTTTCCCCTTCGCCTTCCGATACTGAAAGATGAACACATCCCGCGCTATCACGCTTCGCTGCACTAAAGTCGCCATCATCGTGTTTTTACGCTTCAAATTCCGTTGCTTATGAAAGATGATGACTCTCGTGTTATCGCCAGTTTTAGAGACATTTATTTTCCGCTTCATGTTTTTATTTTACACTGGTTTCCATAAATTAAGGGTTGGGTTGTTTTACCTCTGAGCTTTGCACACCATGGGCTAAATGGCCAGGTCACAAGGACACCGAAGGCTCAGAGAAGGTTGGGGGAGGGGACTCACTAGAACGGATGTTGCGAGACAGATGGTAGCCTCCCGTCAAGGCCATCCAGCGTGTTCTTTAACGTGCACAGGGTATGGCTCTCCCGCACATGGAGCCACGGCTTAACGTGCCATCCGACGGACGGCGGCCTTTCCAAGAGAGTCGGTGTCCCCTACTGACCGTGGGCAGGGCGGAGAATTTTGCGGAGATAAATGTCAATGCTGACCCAGCTGGGATTCGAACCTGGGAACTAGCAGATTACGAGCCTGGCCCGCTACCGACTGAGCCACCTCCATATATTAAAGAAAATCCCTATCTTAGGTCAATTGGAAGCTAACATCAAAGCTCTATAACTTCTAAAATAAGTTTTTTGTTTTGAAAAATGTGATTGCAGATAAAGATCTCAATCAAATAAATTAATACCTCGATTTTCAACAATATTCTTTCAGTATTTATTAAGTTATGGAAGTTTGAATATTTAGCGATAACAATGCCAGACACAAAAATTGACTTCAGAAGTTAATTAAGACTTAGTAAAAATCTAAGGGACCTGGGTTCGAGCCCCGGGTAAGGCATGGCTGTTTGTGTCGTTTTTCTGCTGAGGTCCTGCCATCCTCTCAGACCTTCTACTACGGCATATAAACTGACAGGCTCCTGTCAGACCTCTGTGACCAGCAGCTGCTTGAGGGGGTATTTATTTTATTTTATTAATAAGTATTGTATGAAAGAGTTTAATAAAATGAGTTTGTATTTTAGAACTTTGTGTGAAGAATTCTTTCACTATTCTTCAGTTTTATATAAGTTTCTTAAGACTGGCATTGCTCTAGTTAAATATTTAAACTTCCATAACTCATTAAATACCGAACGAATATTGTTGAAAATTGAGATATTGATTTATTTGATTGAGATCTTTATCTGCAATCACATTGTTCAAAACAAAAAGGCTTATTTTAGAAGTTATAGAGCTTTGATGTTAGCTTCCCCTCATTGACTTGGCATAGGGATTTTCCTTAATTTATGGAAACCAGTGTGACTCTGTGCAGGATGGACCTGCAGAGGCGGTGGGACAAGTAAGCCATGTCCTTGAGAATATTAACAACCGATAGGAGGCGAAAAAATACTAAACGTATACAGGGCCAGATGTATGAAGGGGGGGGAGGTGAACATGCCTCCCACTAGATCTGGCTCTGTGCATTGATTTAACGGATTCCCTTCCCCAAAGGCGGGGGTGGCTCAGTCGGTAGCGCGCCAGGTTCGTAATCTGTAGTTCCCAGGTTCGAGTCCCAGCTGGGTCAGCGTTGAGATTTATCTCCGCAAAAATTCCCCGCCCTGCCCACGGTCAGTAGGGGACACCTATGGGCTTGGAAAGACCGCCGTCCGTCGGATGGGACGTTAAGCCGTGGCCCCGTGTGCGGGAGAGCCATACCCTGTGCACGTTAAAGAACACGCTGGATGGTCTTGACGGGAGGCTACCATCTGTCTCTCAACAGCTGTTCCAGTGGGTCCCTTCCTCCAACCTTCTCTGAGCCTTCGGGGTCCATGTGACCTGGCCATTTAGCCCATGGGGTGAAAAAAAAGTGCCGCTCAGAGGTAAAACAACCCAACCCTTCCCCAACCTTCTCTGAGTGCTTAGGGTCATTGTAACCTGGCCGTTTAACCCATTATATGCAAGAAAGAAAAGTGCCGCTCAGAGGTAAAATAACAACAACCGTTCTTCTCTGACGTTTGCTAAAAAATTGCGTTTGTATCATTCGATGATTTATTTTTTCTAATGTGTCTTATCTTTAATTCATTATTATTTTCAGGGGGTGAATAATTTTCAGTTATTTTTATCGTCGGTTAAATTTGTTCCTAATGAACTTCTTTTTCTAATTTCCTTTTTTAAGGATGCCCTGCCAGCCGAGTTGACCTGGATGTGGCAGACGAGATTGTCGATGTGAATGGTCGATCCCTGGACAACTGTCGACACGGAGAAATCGTCGATTACGTCAGACGGGTAAGAGAGGGGGGGGGGTTGAAAAATGTTCAGATATTCATTCATTACTAGTAGATTTTCCACTGAAATTCATCAGGTCCCTTTACCCCATCCACCCACCACATTACTCCTAATCAAATTCCCTCCCCCCAAGGGCGGGGGTGGCTCAGTCGGTAGCGCGTCAGGCTCGTAATCTGTAGTTCCCAGGTTCGAGTCCCAGCTGGGTCAGCGTTGAGATTTATCTCCGCAAAATTCCCTTCCCTGCCCACGGTCAGTAGGGGACACCGATGGGATTGGAAAGGCCACCGTCCGTCGGATGGGACGTTAAGCCGTGGCACCGTGTGCGGGAGAGCGATACCCTGTGCACGTTAAAGAACACGCTGGATGGCCTTGACGGGAGTCTGTCTCCCAACAGCTGTTCCAGTGGGTTCCCTCCCCCAATCTTCTCTCAGCCTTCGGTGTCCATGTGACCTGGCCATTTAGCCCATTGTGTGCAAAAAAGTGCCGCTCAGAGGTAAAACAACCCAACCTAATCAAATGGGTAAATAAAAGTGATTTTAATTTTGAACTTTGGGGTACTTGTGACCTAACAATTTAGCCCATTGCGTACCAAAAAAAATTATTTTTTTAACCCTATATTTGGATCTGTGATTTATAGAGACTTGAATTTTTTAACGTTATACAAAGTAGCAATGGGAAAACCTGTATGTGAAATATGGAACCAGGAGTTCTAGTATTTGGGGAGTTACATGGGGGAAGGGGTGGGGGAAGTGTTGAATAAAATTTTAAACGGTAAATTATAAAAAGGAGGAAAACAATAGTCTGAGATCCGAAACGGGTTCGACACTGGTTCCCATAAATAAAGGAACAATCCTATGTTATGTCAATGAAAAACTGTATACCTTGTAAATAAGTTTTTTTGTTTTGAAAAATGTGATTGTAGATAACGATCACAATCAAATAAATCAATATCTCGATTTTCAACAATATTCGTTCGGTATTTAATGAGTTACGGAAGTTTGAATATTTACCAATAGCAATGCCAGCCACACGAGTTAACTTCACAAGTTGATTAAGACTTAGTAATAAGTATTGTATCAAAGTGTTTAATACAATAAGTTTGTATTTTAGAACTTTGTGTAAAGAATTCTTTCACCATTCTTCAGTTTTGTATAAGTTTCTTAAGACTGGCATTGCTGTTGTTAAATATTCAAACTTCTCATTAAATACTGAACGAATATTAAAAATCGAGATATTGATATATTTGATTGAATCTGTATCTGCAACCAAAAAATATCACTGTTAATTTTTTTGGTACGCAATGGGCTAAATTGTCAGGTCATAAGTACCCCAAAGTTCAAAATTAAAATCATTTTCAAAACAAAAGAAAACTTATTTTACAAGTTATAGAGCTTTGACGTTAGCTTCCCATTTACTTAACATAGGGATTTTCCTTAATTTATGGGCGGGGGTGGCTCAGTCGGTAGCGCGCCAGGCTCGTAATCTGTAGTTCCCAGGTTCGAGTCCCAGCTGGGTCAGCGTTGAGATTTATCTCCACAAAATTCCCCGCCCTGCCCACGGTCAGTAGGGGACACCGATGGGCTTGGAAAGGCCACCGTCCGTCGGATGGGACGTTAAGCCGTGGCCCCGTGTGCGGGAGAGACATACTCTGTGCACGTTAAAGAACACGCTGGATGGCCTTGACGGGAGGATACCATCTGTCTCCCAACAGCTGTTCCAGTGGGTCCCCTCCCCCAACCTTCTCTGAGCCTTCGGGGTCCATATGACCTGGCCATTTAGCCCATGGTGTGCAAAAAAAGTGCCGCTCAGAGGTAAAACAACCCAACCTGTCAGAGCTCTGTGATAAGCAAGTGCTTGAGGGGTAATATTTTTAGCACACAGCTCGTAATTTTATTCTCAAAACTCTAAGATTTGCATAGTGGAAAAGTGGCCAAACAAACAAATCTCTTCGAAACTAAATTGGCAAACTGGAAGCAGAACTCAACACTTGAAAGTTGCACTCATCATTGTTCGCATAATCAAACTACCTAATACGCAAGCCGCTGCCTAAGCTTGTGACGTCAAAAGCCTCTTGTCTAACTTAGCTCTTAAAGAGTCGAAGTTTCACCCCCATTAAAGAGCACCAAAACCCTCAACGGTATCGAGCTCGCATCATAAACACTCACCGGCGCTCTCTCCCGTTTCGTGACAAAGCCAACGTAAATATTTTCGATGACGCAAACTTTGGAGCTTTAATGATCCCTTCAGAGCTCTGTCCTCTTCCTGAATAGCTCTGAGAGCGTCGCCATAGCAACAATTACAGATTGCATCAACCTCTCAGAGGATATTAGTGAGCGTGGTCTTTGAGCGCCTGGCCATGAAGAATGCGCGGTCATCACCTAAGTGTCATAAATCTGCCAGGAACAAGACATTGTGCGCTTGTTCTCATCACTCATCGTCTCTTCACTCATCACTCCCCAACTTTGGATGCTGAATGGGTTGTTTGTTGATCTTTTAAGAACAAAGCAAAGATTAAAGATGGCCAATCACGAAGATGATCAAAGTTATTGAATATGAGATAAGACAAAACAGAAACTTATCTCTAAAAGACAAAGAACTATAGTCATTTAGAGTTTAAAAATTAATAACTTAAAACTAGTCGGGAATATTTAATATTATAATAAATAACTTATAGCGTAGTGATTATATTTAGGTTATAACACGTGATTGTATATGATTACTTTTCATTACATGTGTCTTATTCGTTAATTAGCTTGCTACGATGTCTGATTGGAATCCTGTTGACAAGAAGTAAATGCTAGCTATATATTTGATATATAGATGATTTTGGTTGGATTACCTCTGAGCGGCACTTTTTTGCACACCATTAGCTAAATGGCCAGGTTACGTGGACCCCGAAGGCTCAGAGAAGGTTGGGGACCCACTGGAACAGCTGTTGGGAGACAGATGGTAGCCTCCCGTCAAGGCCATCCAGCGTGTTCTTTAACGTGCACAGGGTATGGCTCTCCTGCACACGGGGACACGGCTTAACGTCCCATCCCGACGGACGGCGGCCTTTCCAAGCCCATCGGTGTCCCCTACTGACCGTGGGCAGGGCGGGGAAATTTTGCGGAGATAAATCTCAACGCTGACCCAGCTGGGACTCGAACCTGGGAACAACAGATTACGAGCCTGGCGCGACTACCGACTGAGCCACCCCCGCCCCTCTGCTAACAAGCATTGCTGAAAGGATTTTCACCGTCGAGAAGAAGATACGCAAATTTTGGGCCAATATTTTAAGTCTGAGACAATTCCTTGCAGACATCATTCCCAAGTAAGTCAGAAAATAAGATTCTCTATTTGATTTCTGTGGAGGGCACATAATTACACCGAAGATAATAACACCTAAAATGACCATAAGTTTAATAATTTTGCCTCTTTTAACCTTACTCGCATTCTGTATTAAACTTGTGTATATTTCAGTATTTTATAAGAATTTTTAAAAAGCCTCTAAAACAGGTGGAGAAATTGTTACACCACAATGGAAATTCAGTTTTTTGACCCACCCCCTCTACCCCACCCGCCATTCCCCCGACTCGTTTGTCTCACCTGCCACCCCTCCACCCCAATCTTTAATTTTTTCCTAGATCTGGGGCTACATATATAACATACACGTCGTGCATGCATACATACACAGGGCCTGATCTAGGGGGGACAGGGAGCCATCCCCCCTTTCAGATACAGATAATGTATTAAATATAATATTAAGCTTATTTATATTTCATACATTTTTCAAGAAATTTTTTAAAAAACTATAAAATGAAGAGGGAATTGTAATTTATTGGAAATCCAGTCTCTTGCTCCCCCCCTCCTCTTTCCGGCTCGATTGTAATTAGATTACAATTTACCCCCACCCCCCTATAATTTCCAGGTTCGAGTCCCAGATGGGTCAGCATTGAGATTTATCTCCGCAAAACTCTCCGCCCTGCCCACGGTCAGTAGGGGACACCGATGGGCTTGGAAAGGCCGCCGTCCGTCGGATGGGACGTTAAGCCGTGGCGCCGTGTGCGGGAGAGCCATACTCTGTGCACGTTAAAGAACACACTGGATGGCCTTGACGGGAGGCTACCATCTGTCTCCCAACAGCTGTTCCAGTGGGTCCCCTCCCCCAACCTTCTCTGAGCCTACGGGGTCCATGTGACCTGGCCATTTAGCCCATGGTGTGCAAAAAAGTGCCGCTCGGAGGTAAAACAACCCAACCCAACCCCCAACCCCCTATTTTTTTTTTCTTTTTTTTTAGATCCGAGCCAGTACATTCATAGTCCTAAAGCATCCATGGGTTACAGAATTCCAAACAGGCTGGGAAATATAGTTCTCCAAACATTATTGTCAGTTTCTGCTGCTATACGAACAAAAACTATAACTTTCAGATATAGATTGACATTAAAGCTGTCTTTCCTAGTTTTAAAGTCATCGGTTTTTTTTTATTTTTCAGTGTGTCCTCTCGAAAACAATATGCATCCGAGTGAAGCAAAAGAAAGTTCAAGAGCCAAGTAAGTGAATTTATCATCAAGAAATTCTATGAGCGATTATTATTATGTAAGCTAATAATTGCTTAATAACGCAATCTCAGGTTGAATCGAAATTGCCTTTCAGTGTTAGCAGATGCAACATCAGAAGTTTTGATGCGCTCATTAAGGTATTTATTAAGCATTTTGCAAAAAAGAAAAAAAAAAAACTGAATGAAATCAAAAGTTATTTGTGTTGTTTTACCTCTAAGCGGCACTTTTTTGCACACAATGGGCTAAATGGCTAGGTCACATGGACCCCGAATGCTCAGAGAAGGTTGGGGGAGGGGACTCACTGGAACAGCTGTTGGGAGACAGATGGTAGCCTCCCGTCAAGGCCATCCAGCGTGTTCTTTAATGTGCACAGGGTGTGGGGTCTCCCGCACACGGGGCCACGCGTAACGTCCCATCCGACGGCGGCCTTTCCAAGCCCATCGGTGTCCCCTACTGACCGTGGGCTAGGCGGGGGAATTTTGCTGAGATAAATCTCAACGCTGACCCAGCTGAGACTCGAACCTGAGAACTTCAGATTACGAGCCTGGCGCGCTACCGACTGAGCCACCCCCGCCCCAGCTGTTGGGAGACAGATGGTGGTGTCCCGTCAAGTCCATCCAGCATGTTCTTCAACATGCACAGGATGTGGAGCCACGGCTTAACGTTCTGTTCGACGGACTGCGGCTTTTCCAAGCCCATTTGTGTTCCCTACTGACATAGGGCAGGGCTGGGAGTTTTGGGGAGATAAATCTCAACGCTGGCCTAAGTGGGACTCGAACCTGAGAACTTGCAGATTACGAGTCCAGAATCAGAAGAGAAGCAATCACTTGAGAATAAGTGACGAAATTAGAAAACGAATTCTTTTGAGTGGTGAGAGATGATGAGAAATATTTTGTCTCTCTCCTAATCGGGTATGAAAACAGACAACGGGAAAAGAAAATGAGTCTCGCTATGACTACATTTGCATACCGAAATGTGTTTATGTAGAGGGACTGGCGACAACAACTGGTAAGAAATCAATGGGTTAGGTTGTTTTACCTCTGAGCGGCACTTTTTTGCACACCATGGGCTAAATGGCCAGGTCACATGGACCCCGAAGGCTTAGAGAAGGTTGGGGGAGTGGACCCACTGGAATGGTTGTTGGGAGACAGATGGTAGCCTCCCATCAAGGCCATCCAGCATGTTCTTCAACGTGCACAGGGTGTGTCTCTCCCGCACACGGGGCCACGGCTTAACGTCCCATCCAACGGACGGCTGCCTTTCCAAGCCCATCGGTGTCCCCTGCTGACCGTGGGCAGGGCGGGGAATTTTGCGGAGATAAATCTCAACGCTGACCCAGCTGGGACTCGAACCTGGGAACTACAGATTACGAGCCTGGCGCGCTACCGACTGAGCTACCCCCGCCCCGAAGAAATCAATGACTACTAAATCAGCTACCAATCTGGCAATGGCCGAGGGGAATTCTGAGGTAAATTTCTGAAGGGGATAGGGTTAGCCAAATTAGCTAGCGCGTCAGGCCCGTAAATCTGCAGTTCCCGGGTTCGAGTCCCAATTGTGCTTGCGTTGAGCTTCTAAACTCCTCAACCCCCGATTTTTTCTCTCTGATCCAAACCCCACCCTGTCACTAGTCAGAAAAGGAACACCAACGGGTTTTGAAATGGTCGCTGTCCATCGAATGGAACCATTATAAATGTAAGGACTTAAAGTCGTGATTCCATATGAAGGTTAGGTTGGGAAAGGTTAGGTTACAAAGACCCCGGAGGTTTGGAGAAGGGGATCCACTGGACAGCTGTTAGGAGACAGCATGTTCGTTTACTTACACATTGTATAGGTCTCACAGCTTAACATCCCTTTCGATAAGTAGTGGCACCTCCAAGCCCATCGGTGTCCCCTTTTTCCATGAAAGTTACCTGAGATAAGTCTCAATGCCCGCTCAGTTGGGTTGGGTTGTTTTACCTCTGAGCGGCACTTTTTTGCACACCATGGGCTAAATGGCCATGTCACATGGACCCCGAAGGCTGAGAGAAGGTTGGAGGAGGGGACCCACTGGAACAGCTGTTGGGAGACAGATGGTAGCCTCCCGTCAAGGCCATCCAGCGTGTTCTTTAACGTGCACAGGGTATGGCTCTCTCCCAGACACGGGGCCACGACTTAACGTCCCATCCGACGGACGGCGGTCTTTCCAAGCCCATCGGTGTCCCCTACTGACCGTGGGCAGGGCGGGGAATTTTGCGGAGATAAATCTCAACCCTGACCCAGCTGGGACTCGAACCTGGGAACTACAGATTACGAGCCTGGCCCGCTACCGACTGAGCCACCCCTGCCCCTGCTCAGTTGGGATTCGAACATGAGAACTGCAATTTATGAGCCTGGGGTACTACCCACTGAACCAACCCCTGTCTCCTCCCTCCCATGTGCAGGAGACCCATACCCTATGTACATTAAAGAATACACTAGATGGTTTTGATGGGAGGCTTCCATCTGATTCCTAGTAGCCGTCCAGTTCTGGGACAAAGACTTAAAAAGCTGTGTCAACACCACACCATTTTGCAAGCCAAGTCGTCCAATGTCTGTTGGGTTGTTTTACCTCTGAGCGGCACATTTTTGTACACCATGGGCTAAATGACCTGGTCACAAGGACCACAAAGGCTCAGAGAAGGTTGGGGGAGGGGATCCACTGGAACAACTGTTGGGAGACAGATGGTAACCTCCCGTCAAGGCCATCCAGTGTGTTCTTTAACGTGCACAGGGTATGACTCTCCCGCACACGGGCCACGGCTTAACGTCCCATCCAACGGACGGCGGCCTTTCCAAGCCCATCGGTGTCCCCTACTGACCATGGGCAGGGCGTGGAATTTTGCGGAGATAAATCTCAACGCTGACCCAGCTGGAACTCGAACCTGGAAACTGGAGTTTACCAGCCTGGCATGCTACCGACTTAGCCCCCCCCCGCCTCCCAGTGGGTCTGTTTCTTCGGCCTTCTCTGAAATGTCGAGGCCCTTCGATTTGACCATTTATCCTTATCTTTAAATAAGGAAGTCACCCAAAATGCCACTCAGAGATAAAATGACCCATCCCAGGTGTAAATTCTTGTGAGAACTGACACTGATGTCAAAATTTCCAACGTTTAAATAATCCAAAAAATTTTTGAAAATCGAGATTCCGATAGATTTGATTAAGATTCTTAATCTTTCATCAATTACATTTTCCATAAGAAAAAACCTCATTTTAGAAATTATGGAATATCGAATTTTATTTTCCACCGGCATAACATGCGAATTCTTAAAAAAAAAAAAAAATTTTGCCTAAGCAATGTATGTTACTTATGAGTAAAAACAAATAATTTTATGGACAAAAAGAGGTCATGAGTGGGATTCGAACTCACACCTCCCGATTGCATGTCAAGTGCCCTAACCACGAAGCTATCACCAGCTCTATCATTTATCCACTGAGTTATGCCTACATCTCACTGATGGCGCCATCTATGATCAGGAAAAGCAACTTATCCAACATTGATCAATATATACACTGGTGGAAATTGAAAAAAGAACACCATTGACAATTGAAGAGAAATGTATGAGATTTATTTAGTAGAAACAACTTATTGAGAAAATACAGTGTCACACGTGTGAAGTTACGCAATGTTTAACTTTTAATGAGTAGTATTACATTTGACAGAAGGCACATTTTAATAAGGTGTTGAACCTCCTCGTGCAGCAATACAAGTTTCCAAGCTGGTATGCAATCGGTCGTACAAATGCTGAATATCACGCTGGGGGATATCATTCCATGCGCTTTCAACTTGAATGTGTAATTCAGCGATGGTCATTGCCTTCCGCAGTCCATGGAAGAGTCTTTGATCCAGTCCCAGACATGCTTGTTTGGAGACAAGTTCGGAGAGCATGCTGGTCAACGGAGTTGGTGCACTACCTGAAGAGCATGTTGAGTTGCCCGGGGGAGTGTGGGTGGGCGTGATCCTGCTGGAATATCGCATTTGGGATTACACTCAAATATTGCAGGACGACCAGCTGTACGTATTACTATTCAACACCAAACACGTACTGAGTACAAACACCAAACACGTACACGTACGAGAGATGGCTAATTGCTCCCCACATCATGATGCCCAGTGTGTGCCTTGTGTGTTGCTGGCGGATGCACGATGAAAGAAGCCGCTCATCTTGCGCCTTCGGATGCGTGAACGACCATCAGACACTATTAAGCAGAATCGACATCATTACTGAAGACCACAGACTTCAATTCCCCCCCCCCCATACCCAATGAACTCGTTCTTGACACCACTGCAAACGTGCTCGAGTGACGAGGTGACAGTGGTAACCGTGCCAGCGGTATGCCTGCCCATAGTCCTGCTTCCAAAAGACGATTGCGCATCGTTCTTGTAGACACCCTTGGCACGACAGAGGATCGAATTTGTGAAGCCCTTAGCTGTCCGCCCTAACACCGCCGCCTTCCTAATACGTACTCCTTTCGTGCGTCTGTAACTCTGTGTTGCCTGGAATCATGTCTGCGAGTGCGCAAATAATCTTCAAACCATCGACACCACCATCATATCACTGCTGATACCTCTGGTCCAACGCAGTGTCCAATTTGACGAAAAGGCCAACCTGCTTCCCGAAGACTCACTATACGACCTCGCTCAAACTCCGCTAACTGAACAAATGTTACGCGTCTGCATGGGGCGGGGGGGGGGGGGTCTCAGTCGGTAGCGCGCCAGGCTCGTAATCTGTACTTCCCAGGTTCGAGTCCCAGCTGGGTCAGCATTGAGATTTATCTCCGCAAAATTCTTCGCCCTGCCCATGGTCAGTAGGGGACACCGATGGGCTTGGAAAGGCCGCCGTCCGTCGGATGGGACGTTAAGCCGTGGCCCCGTGTGCGGGAGAGCTATACCCTGTGCACGTTAAAGAACACTCTGGATGGCCTTGACGGGAGGCTACCATCTGTCTCCCAACAGCTGTTCCAGTGGGTCCCCTTCACCAACCTTCTCTGAGTCTTCGGGGTCCATGTGACCTGGATTCCCCGCCCTGTCCACGGTCAGTAGGGGACACCGATGGGCTTGGAAAGGCTGCCGTCCGTCGGATGGGACGTTAAGCCGTGGCCCCGTGTGCGGGAGAGCCATACCCTGTGCACGTTAAAGAACACGCTGGATGGCCTTGACGGGAGGCTACCATCTGTCTCCCAACAGCTGTTCCAGTGGGTCCCCTCCCCCAACCTTCTCTGAGCCTTCGGGGTCCATATGACCTGGCCATTTAGCCCATGGTGTGCAAAAAAAGTGCCGCTCAGAGGTACAACAACCCAACCCAACGCGTCTGCATCGTCCAGGCATGGTAGCTTCTTCAAAGAGCATTGAACAACACGACACAAGAGAAATAACTTCTTTCTTCACGTCCTAGTCCTTAGAAACGCCCTGCGTATATTTGCATGTTGTCGTCCTCAATGACGTCATTATTTCATCCAGTGACATTCAATCTTGAATCACGGTTTTTGCTGCCCTTCTGGGTGTTCTTTTTTTCAATTTCCGACAGTGTACTTGTTAGATAAGGAAGCCCCTCACTCTAAAACATTATTAATGTAAGAATTAATCAATTATAAATTCACAGATTACATTCATTTTTTTCCATAAAATTGTTTCTTGAATTATATACCAATAGGGTTGGGTTGTTGGGTACCAATAGGGTAGGGTTGGGACTTTTTTGCACATCATGGGCTAATTGGCCAGGTCACATGGACCCCGAAGGCTTAGAGAAGGTTGGGGGAGGGGACCCACTGGAATGGTTGTTGGGAGACAGATGGTAGTCTCCCATCAAGGCCATCCAGCATGTTCTTCAACGTGCACAGGGTGTGTTTCTCCCGCACACGGGACCACGGCTTAACGTCCCATCTGACAGACAGCGGACTTTCCAAGCCCATCGGTGTCCCCTACTGACCGTGGGCAGCGCGGGGAGTTTTGCGGAGATATATCTCAACGCTGACCCAGCTGGGACTCGAACCTGGGAACTACAGATTAACGAGCCTGGCGCGCTACCGACTGAGCCACCCCCGTCCCTATACCAATAGGAAATCCGTGAATTTATTATTGCACGAGAGTTCATTGAACTACATATTTCTCAGGAGCAGTTTTCATTCGGAATTTACTTTCAGGAAAAGTGCCAACTTACAGAATGGTAACAAAAATATGATGCAAATTGACTGTGTAATATCCCCTTCAGAACAGAGCCCTCTGTTTCCGGCGGTAGTGTTCATGACCCCAAAGAGCAGAAGGGAATACCTCGAATCTATCTGAACCCTTCTATTGTCGTTTGATTTTGGAATTCCCATTGCTATTTCGCGACCAAGGGTTCGTGGTGCAGATACAATCCAACCCCGGATATGAGGTAGTTCTACAGACTGAATTTTGAAAAGGCAGGAAGGTTAACATGGCGACGGAGATCAGAAGGCGTGACCGCCGATCACGTAGGGATGTCAACGACGAACGACGCGCCAATAATGGGAACCATTGTGATTGGCTAGCATGTCAGGTTTGGGAGTTTTGTCGGCGTCGCTTGCGGACATCCTTGTTACATCTGTGGGTGCACGTTCGTGTCCATGGAGATCGCTATTTAAGCGACATTAGTGCAGTACTTCGTCGTGGCAGAGAAAGTTCGTATTCATCAACGCTCTATGGAAGGGAATCGATTTTTCTCGACGCTTTCGCGTGTCGGGTTGTTGGGTTGGGTTGTTTAATCTCTGAGTTGGTGGTTGTTTTACCTCTGAGCGGCACTTTTTTGCACACCATGGGCTATATGGCCAGGTCACATGGACCCCGATGGCTCAGAGAGGGTTGGGGGAGAGGGACCCACTGGAACAGCTGTTGGGAGACAGATGGTAGCCTCCCGTCAAGGCCATCCAGCGTGTTCTTTAACGTGCACAGGGTATGGCTCTCCCGTACACGGGGCCACGGCTTAACGTCTCATCCGACGGACGGCGGCCTTTCCAAGGCCAACGGTGTCCCCTACTGACCTGGGCAGGACGGGGAATTTTGCGGAGATAAATCTCAACGCTGTTTTATCTCTGAGCGGCACTTTTTTTCCGCACCATGGACTAAATGGCCAGGTCACAAGGACCCCGAAGTCTCAGAGAGGGTTGGGGGAGGGGACCCACTGAAACAGTTGTTTGGGAGACAGAAGGTAGACTCCTGTCAAGGCCATCCAGCGTGTTTTTTAACGTGCACAGGGTATAGCTCTCCCGCACACGGGGCCACGGCTTAATGTGTGCCGGCTTAACGTCCCATCCGACGGTGTTTCCTACTGACGGGAAACCTGGGAACTACAGATTGCGAGTCTGGCGCGCTACCGACCGAGCCACCCCCCTCCACCCCCGCCCCGTCGGAAGTCTGACAGAGTAGGGATTGGTAAAGAAGTTGATGCTTATGCTACAAGATGCAGAATCTTATGATGACTTGCACACGGTGATCATTTTCTTTACGAAATCATCAGAAAACTTACAAGAATCTTTTTGATTATATTTCGGATCGAAATGGGTTCAAATTTAAAAATTTTTACATTTTATAGTTTTTTTTTTTATTTTTGACATTAAGAGTTGGTTGGATTGTTTTACTTCTGAGCGGCACTTTTATGCACTAATCGGCTAAATGGCCAGGTCACAAGAACCCCAAGGGCTCAAAAAAAAATAATTAGGAGATAGATGGTAGCCTTCCGTCAAACTCACGATTTCTCATTGGAGATCTTGATTCATTTTAAAAAATTATGTCAACTCAACTTTAAGATAATTTCGGCATTAAAAGCACGAGTCTTGTCAGGGCCGGCGTGAACTTTTGCGGGACCAAAAAAAAAACGCATTTATATGTACAGTCGCTCAAAAAAGTATCCGAACACTATGGTCGATTACAGAATTCAGAAAAAAATATCTGGCAACGATTTTTTTTTAGAAATTAGTGATCTGGCAACCTTCGTGTCACGTGACACGAAGGTTGCCAGATCGCTTATTCCTAAAAGAAAATCGTTGCCAGATATTTTTTTCTGAATTCTGTAATCGACCATGGTGTTCGGATACTTTTTTGAGCGACTGTAGGTGGTCGACATATTATTTTGATACTAGATCGTGTGGGCTCAGTCACGGAAATATTGAGCGTGTGCAGTTACCGTTCACAGCAACTGGAGCGTGTGCAGTAACTGCACACGCTGCAGTTTGCTGTGAACGGTAACTGGAGCGTGTACAGTTGTTGTACACGCTCCAGATATTTTTCATGAATTCTATAATCAACCATAGTGTTCGGATATTTTTTGGAGCGATTGTACTTCTAAATTTGATAATAATAAATTATTTATTATAAGTACAAAGTGCGGTGCATATCTATATACAACTTATAGGAACACGAGTATATTATAAATATTACATAATTTTTCGCCACAAAATTTTAATTACGTCATCAAAATTGACCGATTTCGCTATTTCGCTTTCTATTGAAAGAATAGTTAGTCATCGATTAGCGGATTCTGCGATTGGATTTACTATTGGGCTTAGAAAATAACTGATATGCTCCCTGGTGGTGAGACGAGGAACTAGAGGAACGAGGATACATTGTGTCGGCTGCTGTGTTAAAGATAGGAAAATGGCGTCGTTTTTTTTTTTACGATGAGCTTTTCGTGGACTGCGGGACCGGGTTCCGGGGAACGCGCTGAACCCGCCTCGCGCTGACCCTGAGTCTTGTATTTGCATATTTTTCAATAAATAAAATGCATTCATTTCACATGAATAAAAAAAAACTCTAGAAAATTTTCAAGGGATTCTAAAAACCTTTATTTTGCAACCGCTGTATAATTTTTATATTAATAATTCCGATTAATTACTTAAATACATTAATTAATTTTTAAATATACTAAAAAGCTTTTCCTTAAATATTCCCTGCTGAAATGAGGTTGGGGGGGATGTCTTATATGCCCGTGCGTAAATGCCCGTGTCGTTTGTTTCCCATTTTTTTTGGGGGGGGAGGGGGCTCAGTCGGTAGCGCGCCAGGCTCGTAATCTGTAGTTCCCAGGTTCGAGTCCCAGATGGGTCAGCGTTGAGATTTATCTCCGCAAAATTCCCCGCCCTGCTCACGGTCAGTAGGGGACACCGATGAGCTTGGAAAGGCCGCCGTCCGTCGGATGGGACGTTAAGCCGTGGCCCCGTGTGCGGGAGAGCCATACCCTGTGCACGTTAAAGAACAAGCTGGATGGCCTTGACGGGAGGCTACCATCTGTCTCCCAACAGCTGTTCCAGTGGGTCTCCTCCCCCAACCTTCTCTGAGCCTTCGGGGTCCATGTGACCTGGCCATTTAGCCCATGGTGTGCAAAAAAGTGCCGCTCAGAGGTAAAACAACCCAAACCAACCCATTTTTTTTTCCATTTTGACGGACTTCCGTACATTAACTTTCTCTATTCGAAAAAATTTATTGACTTTCCCCTTATCAGCATATCCCTTGTAGCTACCTAAGTTGGAAAATGCACATTGGAAAACTAACAAACACACTTAGACAGATGTTATATAAATTTTATTGTTTAAAAAAAATCCTCAGTAATAAAATGTTAATAATGTTATACAAATCTTGGGTCCAGTCTGCTATACAGTATGGTATTACAAGTTGGGGAGGAACATACATTTCATGATTAGGGAGTCTAATCTCAATGCAAAATAAATTTATATTCCAAATTTTACCAAATAAATATAAAACTGTTGCCATCTTTTGTAGGTATACCATTTCAGGTGTATTTCCACTGAGACATTTATTTGTTTATAGAACATTAAATTACTTCTTTAAAAACAATAATGCAGTGATGCATTATACAAATTATTCTATGCGAGATGATGGGAAAAGGTTTCTGTTACCACTTGCAAATAAAGAAATTATGCACAAACACTTTGATTATTTGGCCCCAAATATTTTTAATTCTTTACCGATTATAATTCGAAATGAAACTAATTTTATGCATTTCAGATCTCTCACTGCTAA
Source organism: Ryuthela nishihirai (assembly GCA_038380435.1). Taxonomy (NCBI): domain Eukaryota; kingdom Metazoa; phylum Arthropoda; class Arachnida; order Araneae; family Heptathelidae; genus Ryuthela; species Ryuthela nishihirai. The sequence continues at coordinate 46,028,298 of JAWZYU010000030.1, forward strand.
TTATCTAATGAGCATTACAAATGCTGACAGCCTGTTTTCAGTGTTAAAGTAAAAAAAAATAATTCGTTTTTATAAATTCTGTGTTGTTTTTATATATATATATATTCTTTATGTAAGGTTGAGTGTCAGTGTTGCCAAAATTATGTATTTAAATAATTTGTAAGTTAATCTACATGAGCTTAGATGCTCTTGGATTAACAGGAGTATTACAAATATATGCTGTTTGTAACTTTATTATTATAATAAACTGATGATGATGATGAAATCATCTAATATTACTTTCTGTTCTCAAATTTTCTTTTTCCCCCTGATGTATATATTTTATATATTCCTCTACACTTATTATCATATTTCACATTATATGTTTCCTTTTGTCTTGTCATTTTATTTCGTGTGTTATATAATTAAGCAATTTCTGTATATATGTTTGCATTTTTGCAATGTCCTTGATATTTATTTTTAGTTTCCCGAATGCACTGGGGCATCAAGACACTTGAATATTTAAATTAATATCTAAAATTGCGCGTACATTGGCTTTACTGTAATCCCCGACATGGAATAAAAAAAATCTCATTTGTAAAGTTATACGTTTATTTCATTTCCACCAGATGGCAGCAGCAGTTCCCCTATTTTTCCTTATTATAATAAAAAATAAAATAAACACCCCCTCAAGCAGCTGCTTGCCACAGAAGTCTGACAGGAGCCTGTCAGTTTATATGCCATAGTAGAAGGTCTGTGAGGATGGCAGGACCTCAGCAGAAAAACGACCCGGGGTTCGAACCCAGGTCCCTTAGATCAGAAGCCAAGCACGCTACGAGTGATGTTTTCAAGACAATCATTGCTATTCGGCATTGAAGGATTTTGAGAAAAATGAGTGAAAAAATGAATAGGACCGTTGGTAGAAGCAGCGACATATCCAGGGAGTCTGCCCTCCCCACGAAAATAGAATCGTTTTGTACGAAATCTCGAACCTATATAAAAAAAAAATAAATACCCCCTCAAGCAGCTGCTTGCCGCAGAGATCTGACAGGAGGCTGTCAGTTTATACGCCATAGTAGGTCTATGAGGATGACGAGACCTCAGCAGAAAGACAACAAGCAAACGCAAAACGAACCCAGGTCCCTTTGATTAGTAGCCAAGAGCGCTAACCAATCGGCTCTGGGGCAGCTCATAACAACGGCGCGCTACCGCACGTGCACCCACTGCCCACTTTGCCCGTGGACCTGATGATAAGAGGGCCGAGGCTCTCTTTACAAAGAGGTCCAGAACTCGATGGATGTGAAAGAAGAAGAAGAAGTGCAACCGTTGAGATCGCACCGGGTTTTTTTTTATTTAGGGGCGGTAAATTTACAAACAAACTAACGACCATAGCTGCAGGAAGGTTGACTGGAATAAGTACAACCTATAATTATAGATTGGCGAATAGGGTTATGAACAGTGTGCCTAAAGGCCTCAGAAAGAAGGGGCGATCTAGGATGCGGTGGGCAGACAATGTCAAACAGGACCTTGTTAGAATTGGTGTGCAGTGGTAGATGCAGTAGATGTAGCTCAGGATAGACTTGCTTGGAGAACTAAATTGCACGGTCTGGTTGGACCTCCGTAGCCCATGGCTGCTTGAGGATGATGATGATGATGATTTTTCAAGAGATGGTTTTCAGTTTCTTTTAAAATGACATTAAATTCAACTAATCTTTAATATCTAAGATTAAACTTGGAGAAAGAGGCGGCAGAATCCAATTTCGCTCCGGGCTGCAAAACTATAGAATATCATTTAACCCTTTCTACGCTGGAATATTTTAGTAATTGGTAATCTCTACTTAAGTCTCGGATTTCCGTCTCCAAAACTAAATTCTTGCTTCCCATCCCGAAACTAAATTCTCAGACATCCCCCCAACCCCGAAATTAAATTCTCTGATACTCCCATGCACCCTGAAACTAAATTCTCAGATACTCCCCCTAGTTTGAAACTAAGTTCTCAGACACCACCCCCACCCCCACCCCACCACCACGAAACTAAATTCTCAGATATTTGTCCCACTCCGAAACTAAATTCACAGATATTCCCCCCTCACCCCAAAACTAAGTTCTCAGATACTCCCCCACCCCGAAACTAAATTCTCATATACTCCCATGCACCCTGAAACTAAATTCACAGATACTCCCCCAACCTGAAACTAAGTTCGCAGACACTCCCCCCACCCCCACCACAAAACTAAATTCTCAGACACTCCCCCACCCCAAAACTAAATTCTCAGATACTCCTCCTACTCCGAAACTAAATTCGCAGATACTCCCCCAACCCGAAACTAAATTCTCAGATACTCCTCCTACCCCGAAACTAAATTCTCAGATACTCCCCCAACCCGAAACTAAATTCTCAGATACTCCTCCTACCCCGAAACTAAATTCTCAGATACTCCCCCACCCCAAAACTAAATTCTCAGATACTAATCCTATCCCGAAACTAAATTATCAGATACTCCCCCACCCCGAGACTAAATTCTCAGATACTTCCCCCACCCCAAAACTGAATTCTCGGACACCCCCCTCCCCGTCCCCTTGAACTCGTGAATTACATAGTTAAAGAGGCCGGACAAGAAAATAACGAATCCCAAGTCATTTCTTTATTCACTTCGTCCTTCCTGAATTCTGAAAGTTACGTTAAGCAAAACGTTTCAATTTTTAAGATCTCCACCAAGTGAACGGTCTGACGTCAGCTGCTACGTAGTTTTACATTAAGATCCCCCAAAAATGGAAAAAAAAAAAACCTTAATTTAGCACACAAAGGTGAAATAAAAAAAAAGTTAGAAGGGCCAAAAGATATCTGATGTTCCGAAAAAGTATAAAATTCCACCGAAATCTTTATCCTCAATTTTAAAATACAAAACAAAAACAAAAACAAACATTGGCCCAACTTTCAAAAATCAAGAGATCTTTAAAAAAACTAAATCCTCTTTACACCCGGATGTTGAAGGAGATCTTTTCTGGCAATCAGAAAGAGCGAGGATTAGAATTTTAACCCTAATCAGTTCACTGTTTCAAGCGAAAATTCGTTAGATGCATGGCTTATTAAAAAATAAACAAATAATCTTTATTTTCTCTGTTTAAGCAACCTTATTATTTTTGCATTTTATTATTCATGTTTAAATAAATAACCTATTTCTTTTTCTACATAACTTTTCGATCGATAAGAACACGACGATTTTTCACCCCCATCAAATTGCCTATAAGCAGATTCCGCTTATCTTCTTATTTACTGTATAATAAGTTTCTCTCTGCAAAAGTAGAACCACCTTCTTATTACCTGCGATCGAATCGCTATCACGCTCTGCCTCCTTCTGCCATCCCTCTATCAGCAGTGGACTGGTCCACGACACATTCCAGGCATGGCTGCCGCCGCCGACGTCGAGGTAAGCGGAACGGAACGATAGGCGTTGCAGTCGCGCGTGGACCGAACACCAAACAAGGTGGATTATCGAACGGTCGCTCTTCTGGTGCCGTCGAAGTTCGCTATATTGGATACGATTTTTTAACCAAGCTTCTGCCGTCCTCGATCCTCGGTAAATCCAAGTCTCACTCTCCAAAGACTCTGCGAAATTTACCAAGAGTGTTCTCTGTTCGCCGGTTCGTGTGAGAAGAACGCATGGCAAGGTAACTCCATTTGGGTTGGCGGCCACCACCAGTTGCTCGTCAGTCGGGGCGTTACCTGGACGACCTTGAAGAGCGGGACATAGCCAGCTAGCAACCGTCATCAGGCAGGTGAGTTGGATGAGGGCATGGGATGTGTGTTGTGCAAGTGTGTGCTGTGCTCAGTCAGGATGCCACGGTAGAGGCTTTAAATGTTTCTTTATTATCTCGACTCCCTGCGTGCCTGACGTAGCATGGTCGTGGAATTGGTCGCCATATTGCGAAATGACCTACAAAGCTACTCGTAATTCTTACTAATGGGATTTAACAGTTAGGCAAGTCTCTTGGACGTCATTTGCATTGAGGTCGGAGAGTTTCAAGTATTTAAAATTTGAAGTAAAGATTGGTTGTACGGACTCTCTTTTGGCATTTCGGCTCTTAATATTGGAACGGTGTTGTCTCAGTCTGCAGCGCACCAGGCTTGAAAACTTCAGTTCCTAGCTTTGAGTCCCACCTGTGATAGGGGCGGGGGTGGCTCAGTCGGTAGCGCGCCAGGCTCGTAATCTGCAGTTCCCAGGTTCGAGTCCCAGCTGGATCAGCGTTGAGATTTATCTCCGCAAAATCCCCCGCCCTGCCCACGGTCATTAGGGGACACCGATGGGCTTGGAAAGGCCGTCGTCCGTCGGATGGGACGTTAAGCCGTGGCCCCGTGTGCGGGAGAGCCATACCCTGTGCACGTTAAAGAACACGCTGGATGGCCTTGACGAGAGGCTACCATCTGTCACCCAACAGCTGTTCCAGTGGGTCCCCTCCCCCAACCTTCTCTGAGCCTTCGGGGTCCATGTGACCTGGCCATTTAGCCCATGGTGTGAAAAAAAGTGCCGCTCAGAGGTAAAACAACCCAAATCCAAACTTCTGCTATTCTTGTGTGTGTTGACTGTCAAATGTTTAGACAACAATTTTTTACAAGTTCTACAAGTTTTTACAGTTCATTTCGTGTAAAGCGAATTAAAGAAAACTTGATGACTTTAAGACGAAAAAAAAGCTGTTGGATCTACATTCTTCTGATGGTTGTTTTTAAGGATTTAAAGCAGATGCCCATTTTTGGAATCGTATGCATCTGTCAGCCGTCCCGTGGCAGAGTGGTTAGCCGCTTGGCTACTGATCTACGGGACCTGGGTTCGAGCCCCGGGTAAGGCATGGATGTTCGTGTTCTTTTCTGCTGAGGTCCTGCCATCCTCTCAGACCTTCTACTATGGCATATAAACTGACAGGCTCCTGTCAGACCTCTGTGGCAAGCTACTACTTGAGGGGGTATTTATTTTTTTATTTTATGCATCTGTCATGTGTGTTCCCTGCCAAACTATTGTTGACTCTTTTAAATGGCAACAGAGATGAAAGATTACAGAAAAATAATCCTCATCGAAATGAAGACTACGACCAAGATGACAACAATTTTGGCGCCATATGGCGCTAAGGACTTTCCAAATCAATTGCAAATTAGGGATTGATAACTGTAAACGTTTCGATTGTGGGACTTTTAAATAGATTATCACTCAATGGAAAATTATTGCTATGAATTGTGTAAAGATATTCATCAAGATGAGAGATCAACTCTTTAATACCTGAACAACATATGTACAGCATAAATGGTGGTAAAAATACTCCTCAGACAGCTTGCCAGGGAAGTTCGACTGTACAGAGGGTTGTCGGGTTGTTTTACCTCTGAGCGGCACTTTTTTTGCACATAATGGACTAAATGGCCAGGTCACATAGACCCCGAAGGCTCAGAGAAGGTTGGGGGAGGGGACCCACTGGAACAGCTGTTGGGAGACAGATGGTAGCCTCCCGTCAAGGCGATCCAGCGTGTTCTTTAACGTGCACAGGGTATGGCTCTCCCGCACACGGGGCCACTGCTTAACGTCCCATCCGACGGACAGCAGCCTTTCCAAGGCCATCGGTGTCCCCTACTAACCGTGGGGAGGGCGGGGAATTTTTACTAACTACTAACCTACTAACCGTGGGCAAGGCCCCCTTTTCTGGGATTCGAACTTGAGCCACATTGGGTTGGGTTACCTGTGAGCGGCACTTTTTTGCACACCATGGGCTAAATGGCCAGGTCACATGGACCCCGAACGCTCAGAGAAGGTTGGGGGAGGGGACCCACTGGAACAAGCTGTTGGGAGACAGATGGTAGACTCCCGTCAAGGCCATCCAGCGTGTTCTTTAACGTTGGATTATTTTACCTCTGAGCGGCACTTTTTTGCACACCACGGGCTAAATGGCCAGGTCACATGGGGGAAGGGACCCACTGGAACAAGCTGTTGGGAGACAGATGGTAGCCTCCCGTCAAGGCCATCCAGCGTGTTCTTTAACGTGCACAGGGTATAGCTCTCCCGCACACGGGGCCACGGCTTAACGTCCCATCCGACGGACGGCGGCCATTCCAAGCCCATCGGTGTCCCCTACTGACCGTGGGCAGGGTGAGGAATTTTGCGGAGATAAATCTCAACGCTGACCCAGCTGAGACTCGAACCTGGGAACTACAGATTACGAGCCTGGCGCGCTACCGACTGAGCCACCCCCGCCCCGAACCACATTGATCCTTAGACAAAGTACGCTAACAACTCGACAGATCACGTGCTATGTAACCTCGATTTTAGCATTCTTGTCATCGGGTTCGAATCGTCGTCGATAAGGAATGAGATCATCGCGATATACCTGCGCCTCCACTCTGTGGGTTACACTGTCAAAAGTGGTCATTTTTTTTATTTTTAAAATGGGTTGGCGAACCTCTTCTGTCATCAAACGTTATCGAAAGAACTCTTGAAAGAGGTTAATAGTCTACTTCGAAGAATATCTCCTCTAAAAACTGAGAAATGACGGGGTTTTTTTTTTGACGTGTTCATCCGTGCTCTTGTTTCAGAAGCGGTGGATTTTAATCTCTGCCATAAATCCAAACCAACTCCAATTGTGTTTATCCGCTGTCATCGCGGGGTACCTGACCAGAGTGACATAAATCGCTCTCTTATCTCCTTCCACAGAGGAGGAAAGAGTGCCCTGATGCGATTAGCAGTTCCAGGAACTCGTTTCCAGAATCGTAATAGGTAAAATTCAAAAATAGAGAATTGGGTACGACGATTGTTAACTGTTCACCTCTGGCGACGAGGTGTTGGGTTGTTTTACCTCTGAGCGGCACTTTTTTTTCACACCATGGGCTAAATGGCTAGGTACAAGGACCCCGAAGGCTCAGAGAAGGTTGGGGGAGGGGACCCACTGGAACAGCTGTTGGGAGACAGATGATAGCCTCCCGTCAAGGCCATCCAGCTTGTTCTTTAACGTTGGATTGTTTTACCTCTGAGTGGCACTTTTGTGTACACCATGGGCTAAATGGCCAGGTCACAAGGACCCCGAAGGCTCAGAGAAGGTTGGGGGAGGGGACCCACTGGAACAGCTGTTGGGAGACAGATGGTAGCCTCCCGTCAAGGCCATCCAGCGTGTTCTTTAAGTGCACAGGGTATGGCTCTCCCACACACGGGGCCACGACTTAACGTCCCATCCGACGGACGGCGGCCTTTCCAAGTCCATCGGTGTCCCCTACTGACCGTGGGCATTGCGGAGAATTTTGCGGAGATAAATCTCAACGCTGACCTAGCTGGACTCGAACCTGGGAACTACAGATTACGAGCCTGGCGCTCTACCGACTGAGCCACCCCCGTCCCTATCTGGCGACAAATTCGGAGAAGTTTCCACTGGCTGCACAGAAGAAATCATTTTTATCTTGTTTTTCTGTTAAAAAGAGTTTTTAATTTTTTTCACTTTTTCATCTGTCTAAAGACAATAAATTTTTTCGTTTTTTGGAGATAAAAGGAGTGATATTTTGAGTTGGATAGGCATTGACGAAATAATAGAATTCGCACTTTCGATTCTCTTAGTTTTTATAGCGCCCTCTAGCAGCGGAAAAATGTTGGGAAATGGACAAATCTTTAACGAATGTAAAAAAAAACTCGAGCAGCTGCTTGACACAGAGATGTGACAGGAGCCTGCCAGTTTAATACGCTGGAGACAAGATAAAATTGGTCAGGAAAATTGGTCAGGCAGGTTGTGATTCACTTAATCTGAATGGTTGCAGTCTTGAGCAGGTGTCACAGTTTAATTACCTTGGGAGCTACGTAACTGATACTGGTGATGTGCGGTATGAGATTAACAGACGAATAGGTATTGCTGCCGGGACTTTTAAGAATCTATGGAGATTGTGGAGAAATAGGCGTATACACCTAAAGACTAAAATTAGACTGTATAATAGTTTGGTTCTTTCTAGGGTTAGTTATGGTAGTGAAACTTGGACACTTTGTAAACAAGATAACAGGAAACTAGATGCTTTTGATTCCAGATGCTTACGCAGTATCTTGGGCATTAGGTGGTTCAACTTTGTAACTAATGATGAGGTTAGGCAAAGGAGTCTGCAACCTCCTTTAAGCAGCATATTGTGCAGAGAGAGACTCCGTTGGTTTGGCCATGTTGCCCGTATGGATAATTATAGATTGGCGAATAGGGTTATGAACAGTGTGCCTAAAGGCCTCAGAAAGAAGGGGAGACCTAGGATGCGGTGGGCAGACAATGCCAAACAGGACCTTGTTAGAATTGGTGTGCAGTGGCCAGATGCAATAGATGTAGCTCAGGATAGACTTACTTGGAGAATTAAACTGCACGATCTGGTTGGACCTCCGTAGCTCATGGCTGCTTGAGGATGATGATGATGAATGTTATGTGAGGAAAACTAGACTTCAGCAGAAAGACAACACAAACATCCATACCTTATCCGCGACTCGAACCCAGCCCCCTGGGATCAGTAGTCAAGCAAACGATCTATTAAGCTGAAAATTTTGATGGTGTAGTGTGAGAGAGTCGAAGAGTTGACATCAACGATTTTCCCTCTAAATGCCATGGGGTAGGGAAAGAAATGCAACCTTTTTTGATTTAAGAGATAAAATTATTATTGCGTTTTATAGGTGTCGGTAAAATATTAATCTTTGCCTTTTTATTTCAATTATCCATTTAGTTCAATTTGCTAGATAGTACTAAAGGAAAACGAGCATCTCCTATTCGCTAGGGGCAGGGGGGCTCGTCGGTAGCGCCCAGGCCTTTAATCTGCAGTTCCCAGGTTCGAGTCCCACCTGTGACAGCATTGATATTTATCTCCGCTAAACTTACACTCTTTCCTCGGCGGGAGTTTGCTCAGTCGGTAGCGCGCCAGGATCGTAATCTGCAGTTCCCAGGTTCGAGTCCCAGCTAGGTCAGAGTTGAGATTTATCTCCGCAAAATTCCCCGCCTTGCCCACGGTCAGTAGGGGACACCGAAGGACTTGGAAATGTCCGTCTGGATGGGACGTTAAGCCGTGGCCCCGTGTGCGGGAGAGCTATACCCTGTGCACGTTAAAGAACACGCTGGATGGCCTTAACGGAAGGCTACTATCTGTCTCCAAACAGCTGTTCCAGTAAGTCCCCTCCCCCAACCTTCGCTGAGGCTTCGGGGCCCTTGTGATCTGGCCATTTAGCCCATATTGTGTAAAAAAAGTGCCGCTCAGAGGTAAAACAACCCAACCCTTCCCCAACCTTCTCTGAACCCTGTGACCTTCCCCAACCTTCTCTGAACCCTGTGGGGGTCCTTGTGACCTGGATAGTAAGACCATTCTATGTCCGGAGCTAAAACAATCCAACATTTCCACAGGGAACAACAGGGTTCAAAAGAACTCTTTCACTACAGTGTAAAAGTTAATAAAATGCCGCTATTAAAATTTTTCTGAAAAGCACGCTGAATTGCGTCATTTCCGTAGGTTGCCAGACAAGCGATTCGTGTCCTTTCTGAAACCCGTTGCTCTTTTTTTTTGCTGGCCCTCGCACGTGTACCTGTTAACACTAATGACCTTCGAGCACGCACACGCACGTCACAATTTCATTCTTAATCTGTCCCTTCGTTTCCGTTAGGTACAACTGACGCGAGCACGTACTGACCACGAGTATAAAGAATCCATTCACAGCAAATGAACAAGATACCATCCATTCTTTAATGCAAATGGCTGAAACTGGCCAATTCGGTTGGTTTTACCTCTAAAAGGAACTTTTTAGGCACATAATGGGCTAAATAGACAGTCACAAAGACCCCCCCCCCCCAAGGGCTTAGGGAAGGTTAGTTAAAGGGGAACCACTGGACAGCTGGTAGCCATCCAACGTGTTCTTTAACGTACACAGGGTAATGCCCTCTCTCACAAGCTCCACGGCTTAACGTCCGATTCGGCGGACAGCGACCTTTCCAACTCATTGTTATGTGATTGGAATGAAATTGGGAAGTTACCGTCAACCATTTGTTGATGACCTGGTTGGCCTAATTCCTCAGAAGGCGAAATTTTTAACCTGCAGTTCCTAGGTTCGAGTCTCTCACCCCAACCTCCTCTGTGCATGCTTCAGTGGTTGCTCATCAGTCTTTACTAAAGAGATGGGGGGGGGGGTGCTCAGTCCGTAATGCGCCAGGCTCGTAATCTGTAGTTCCCAGGTTCGAGTCCCAGTTGGGTCAGCGTTGAGATTTATCTCCGCAAAATTCCCCGCCCTGCCCACGGTCAGTAGGGGGCACCGATTGGCTTGGAAAGGCTGCCGTCCGTCGGATGAGACGTTAAGCCGTTGTCTCGTGTATGGGAGAACTATATCCTGTGCACGCTGGATGGCCTCGACGGGAGACTTACCATCTATCTCCCAACAGCTGTTCCAGTGGGGCCCCTCCCCCAACTTTCTCTGAGCCTTCGGGGTTCATGTGACCTGGCCATTTAGCCCATGGTGTGCAAAAAAGTGCCGCTCAGAGGTAAAACAACCCAACCCAACTCGGAGTCCTTGTGACCTTGCCATTTAGCCCATTGTGTGCGAAAAAGTGCTGCTCAGAGGCAAAATAACCCAACCCACAGGCAAAACGACCTAACAACGACCGAACTGAACATGGGCTCCGGTTAACATCCCAAATGACGGACCGCGGGTTGGGTTGTTGGATGGGTTGTTTTACCTCTGAGCGGCACTTTTTTGCACACCATGGGCTAATATGGCCAGGTCACATGGACCCCGAAGGCTCAGAGAAGGTTGGTGGAGGGGATCCACTGGAACAGCTGTTGGGAGACAGATGGTAGCCTCCCGTCAAGGCCATCAAGCGTGTTCTTTAACGTGCACAGGGTATGGCTCTCCCGCACACGGGGCCACGGCTTAACGTCCCATCCGACGGACGGCGTCCTTTCCAAGCCCATCGGTGTCCCCTACTGACCGTGGGCAGGGCGGGGAATTTTGCGGAGATAAATCTCAAAGCTGACCCAGCTGGGACTCGAACCTGGGAACTACAGATTACGAGCCTGGCGCGCTACCGACGAGCCACCCCCGCCCCACGGACCGCGGACTTTTCAAGTTCATTGGTGTTCACTTTCTCACTGTTTTTTCACCCTTTCTCACAGCCCAGTGGAGAAAATCACAGTACCGCCGGAGGCCCCCCCCCCCCCCCAAAAAAAAAAAAAATAAAATAAATAAAAATGATGTAACCTAAATTGGAAGACAAGTAACGAGCATTGTCAACAAAGTAGCGAACCAAAAATAACACTCCTATAGACTCAAAATCGGATTATTTGCATATGCAAATGATTCACAACTGCACGCTCTGTATTGGTCCCCCTAGCCAGCTGTTTTAAAAGCAGCATTGCTTTGGATTTAATTTTCCGTTTGCCAGACATGGTCGAATAGTTTTGGCATACATCGCGTGCTTATTCTTGCTACGATTACCTCTTTGTCTCCATTCGTGTAATAGTTAAACCGTGGTTATTGTTAGCAAGAATGCCAAACAGAACGTGCATAAATGTAGGTCGTTGGAGCTAAAAACGATGAGCATTTCAGATGCATATAAACATATGGGGATACAGTTCTCGAAGTTGATGTATTGCTGTATACGACCTCATTTGTCTTTATAGTCTGTGAACACGTAAGAAGAATTCGTAACCTTTGCCCTACGACCCAGCAGTGTTGAACTGTATGAATCTGCGTGATGTCATTTTAAAAAACCTAACAGTGGGTATTGTTTCGCCAGAAAAAAAAGTGCGTTGTGTAATAATGTAAAGTATGGCTTGTAAGAGATGTTGTGTAGCTTTTTAATTGTCTGGGCTTTGCTGGAGCTTCGATATAGGGACTGGGTTGGATTGTTTTAACTCTGAGCGGCGGGGTGGCTCAGTCGGTAGCGCGCCAGGCTCGTGATCTGTAGTTCCCAGGTTCGAGTCCCAGTTAGGTCAGTGTTGAGGTTTATCTCCGCAAAATTCGCTGCCCACGGTCAGTAAGAGACACCGATGGGCTTGGAAAGGCCGCCGTCCGTCGGATGGGACGTTAAGCCGTGGCTCCGTGTGCGGGAGAGCCATATCCTGTGCACGTTAAAGAACACGCTGGATGGCCTTGACGGGAGGCTACCATCTGTCTCCCAACAGCTGTTCCAGTGGGTCCCCTCCCCCAACCTTCTCTGAGCCTTCGGGGTCCTTGTGACCTGACCATTTAGCCCATGGTGTGCAAAAAAGTGCCGTTCAGAGGTAAAACAACCCAACGTTAAAGAACACATTGGATGGCCTTAACGGGAGGCTACCATCTGTCTCCTAACAGCTGTTCCAGTGGGTCCCCTCCCTCAACCTTCTCTGAGCCTTCTGGGTCCATGTGACCTGGTCATTTAGCCCATGGTGTGCAAAAAAGTGTGACTCACCTCTGAGTGGCAGCCTTTTGCACACAGTGGGTTAAATGACCAGGTCACAAGCACCCCGAAGGCTCAAAGAAGGTTGGGGAACCCACTGGAGCAGCTGTTGAGAGACAGATGGTAGCCTCCCGTCAAGGCCATCCAGCGTGTTCCTTAACATGCACAGGGTATGGCTCTCCCGCACACGGAGCCACGGCTTAACGTCCCACCCTACGGACGGCGTCCTTTTCAAGCCCATCGGTGTCGCTTACTGACCGTGGGCAGGACGGGGAGTTTTGCGGAGGTAAATCTCAACGCTGACCCAGCTGGGAATCGAACCTGGAAACTCGAGATTTCGAGCCTGGCGCGCTACCGACTGAGCCACCCCGCCTCACTGAACCCTCGGTGTCCTTGTTACCTGGCCATTTAGCCCATTGTGTGCAAAAAATTATCTCGGAAGTTAACACAAAGCTCTCCAAAGAGGATATTGGCGCTTGGTGTTTAAGAAGTTCTGGGTACGAATCCCGAGAATAGTTATTTTTCTGTTGTGTTTCTACTGAGGTTACCTTTTTCACATATCCTCTCTACGGTTATTATAGTTACACACACACACCAGTCAGATTCTTGCAACAAGTGGATTAGCTCAGTTGGTAACGGGCCAGGCTCGTAATCTGCAGCTTCTTGGTTCGAGTCCTAACTATTCCAGTGTTCAGATTTCTCTCCGCTAACCTCTACGCTGGCTCAGTTAAAAAGGGGGACACTGATAACCTTGGTAAGGCTGCCATCCATCGGATGAGATGTTAAGCCGTGGGTTCTTGTGCGGACGGGGAGAATTCCGTGGCCCCGTGTGCGGGAGAGCCATACCCTATGCACGTTAAAGAACACACTGGATGGCCTTGACGGGAGGCTACCAGCTGTACAGGGGGGCGGGGGTGGCTCAGTCAGTAGCGCGCCAGGCTCGTAATCTAGTTCCCAGGTTCGAGTCCCAGCTGGGTCAGCGTTGAGATTTATCTCCGCAAAATTGGCTTGATTGAAAAATGACACCGATGGGCTTGGAAAGGCCGCCGTCCGTCGGATGGGACGTTAAGCCGTGGCTCTGTGTGTGGGAGAGCCATACCCTGTGCACGTTAAAGAACACGCTGGATGGCCTTGACGGGAGGCAACCATCTGTCTCCCAACAGCTGTTCCAGTGGGTCCCCTTCCCGAACTTTCTCTGAGCCTTCGGAGTCCATTTGACCTGGCCATTTAGCCCATGGTGAGAAAAAAAGTGCCGCTCAGAGGTAAATAACCCAACCCAATCTGAGCCTTTGGGGTCTTTGTAACTTGGCTGTTTAGCCCATTGTTTGCAAGAAAAAGCCTCGCAAACAGCTAAATAAATTCTAATAAAACTAATTAACATAGTGGCAGAATATAGAATCCCCCTCCTCCTCAAGCAGCTGCTTGCCACAAATGTCTGACAGGAGCCTGTCAGTTTATATGCCATAGTAGAAGGTCTGTGAGGATGGCAGGACCTCGCAGAAAAACTATACAAACGTCCAAGAAAATTGTAAATTAGTTTTTAGACTGTTATATAAAAGGGAGCCGTCCCGTAGCCAAGTGGTTAGCGCACTTGGCTGCTGATCTAAGGGATCTGAATTCGAGCCCCTGCCATCCTCTCAGACCTTTTATACTATGGCATATAAATTGACAGGCTACTGCCAGACCTCTGTGGCAAGCAGCTGCTTGATGGGGTATTTAATTTATTAAAAAAATATAAAAGGGAGGTTGACTTCCCTCCACACGCTGAAGTGATCACTTTTTGCAGAGTTGGGTTGTTTTACCTCTGAGCGGCATTCTTTTGCACACCATGGGCTAAATGGCCAGGTCACATGGACCCCGAAGCTCGGAGAAGGTTGGGGGAGGGGACTCACTGGAACAGCTGTTGGGAGACAGATGGTAGCCTCCCGTCAAGGCCATCCAGCGTGTTCTTTAACGTGCACAGGGTATGGCTCTCCCGCACACGGGGCCACGGCTTAACGTCCCATCCGACGGACGGCTGCCTTTCCAAGCCCATCGGTGTCCCCTACTGACCGTGGGCAGGGCGGGGAATTTTGCGGAGATAAATCTCAACGCTGACCCAGCTGGGACTCGAACCTGGGAACTACAGGTTACGAGCCTGGCGCGCTACCGAACGAGCCATCCCCGCCCCACTTTTTTCAGACCTACTGTTAACATTTAAGAGAAAGTAAAAACCAGAGCCTGCATCTTGATTAACGATCAAATGTATGCGGAATGTGTGTAACGGAGACGAAGCATTAATTGCTTCGAAGCGGTGGAGCACTCCGCTAGTACATACGGAGGAATGTCTGCATCGCTTGCGAACGAATCCGCCAACAATGAGAAGCGGGGTGATGACGTGCAGCCGACTTGTCAACAATGTTACGCACTGTCGGCAACAATGCAGAGTGCCTGGCATTCTTGGAATATCCTTTTCAGGGGGGCGGAGGGGAAAAGAGAGGCCGGGGAAGGAGGACAGACCTCACGATGTTCCAGTTACTGGCATTCATCCCGCTCTTGGCAAGAAATGGCGGCTTAACTGTGTGCTGAATACGTTGCAGTGCGCCAAGTGCTTTACTGTGAATGTGTGCATTGGAGTTGTCTGTCTGGAGGGAATACTTAACAGTGACGTTGTTGGTTCATAATGAAAGTAGGTTCTGGATAAGCTAGTTTTTTTTTAAAGAAATTTTTTTTAAAGTATTTGGGGGCGGGGGTGCTCAGTCGGTAGCGCGCCAGACTCGTAATCTGTAGTTCCCAGGTTCGAGTTCCAGCTTGGTCAGCGTTGAGATTTATCTCCGCAAAATTCCCCGCCCTGCCCACGGTCAGTAGGGGACACCGATGGGTTTGGAAATGCCGCCGTCCGTCGGATGGGACGTTAAGGCGTGGCTCCGTGTGCGGGAGAGCTATACCCTGTGCACGTTAAAGAACACGCTGGATGGCCTTGACGGGAGGCTACCATCTGTCTCCCAACAGCTGTTCCAGTGGGTCCCCTCCCCCAACTTTCTCTGAGCCTTCGGGGTCAATGTGACCTGGCCATTTAGCCCATGGTGTGCAAAAAAGTGCCGCTCAGAGGTAAAACAACCCAACCCAACATTCGCATCGAATTCCTTAGAGTTGACAGCGATGAACGATTTTCATTTAATCGATATTTTGATCGTTTTGCTTTCGAATTTGGAAATTTCCCATCGTCATCATCAGATCGCGTGCGGTGTCATCTGTTGTCGCAATTCTCCGTTTCCTTCCTCTTGGCCTTGAATTGTCGTCAGGTGTATTCCCTTGATCCAATCCTTCAGCGCATTTCCAAGAATCTCTCGAGGCAATCTGGTTGCTAAGGCAACAGGAAAGGTCGGAAAAATGGAGGAAGACACTTCACCTGGCGTCAGCATTAAAAGGCACGGCAACATAGAATGCGGTTTGAGAGGTGTAACGTTGATAAAGTTGGCATACTTTCTGGAGTCTTAAACCCACTACCACCAGCACATAATGGGCTTAATGGTTAGGTCAAACTGACCCCGATGGCTCAGAGAAGGATGGGGGAGGGGACCCACTGGAACAGCTGTTGGGAGACAGATGGTAGCCTCCCGTCAAGGCCATCCAGCGTGTTCTTTAACGTGCACAGGGTATGGCTTTCCCGCACATGGTGCCACGGTTTAATGTCCCATCCGACGGACGGTGGTCTTTCCAAACCCATCGATGTCCCCTACTGACCGTGGGCAGAGGCGGGGAAATTTGCGGAGATAAGTCTCAACGCTGACCTAGCTGGGACTCGAACCTGAGAACTGCAGATTACGAGCTTGGCGCGCTACCGATTGAGCCACCCCCGCCCCAGGTTAGAGGGAATCCACTGGAACAGCTGTTGGGAGACAGATGGTAGCCTCCCATCAAGGCCATCTAGCGTGTTCTTTAACGTGCACAGAATATGGCTCTCCTGCACACGGATCACGACTTAACGTCTCATCCGACGGACGGCGTTCTTTTCGCAAGCTCATCGGTGTCTCCTTTCTGACCGACAGCAGGGTTGGGATTTGAGTGGAGATAAATCTCAATGGTGACACCAATGTGGGATTCGAACGTTGGAATTATAGATTACGAGCCTGGCACGTTACAAACTGAGCCAACCCCCTAGGATCAACCATGGAAGTGGACTCACGGTAAACTTGAGGGGTGTGCAGTTATCTGATGAGTCCACCTCCGTTGTTCGCAAGGGATTTAAGACGAGAAAAAAAAAATTCCTAATGCTCACAACACCGAGGCGCTTTATGTTGGGAGATGTTTACGATTGGATGAATTCTTTTCAACGCTGTCTGGTCTTTTTAGTGTAGGGAGGATCGGTGGAAGGGGAGGGTTCTCCATTTAAAAAGATCTTTTCGATGTCGGAATTAGAGCGATTCCAAATAAAAAGCGATAGCTGCTTTCTTTGTCAGAAAGTTTCTTAGAAACGTGGTCATGGCCTACTTGCATTTCTCCAGGCAGTCTTCCTTTCATCTTTTGTAGTCAGTTGTTCAGAAGTCTTTAAAAGTGCTTTTTTGTTCGTTTCCAGAAAAAAAGAGGTAATTTTCTCGTTTTGTTGTAAGTAGACACTTTTAGCGCGTGGGTGGGTGGGAGAGGGGGGGGGGGTTGGCTCAGTCGGTAGCGCGCCAGGTTCGTAATCTGCAGTTTCCATGTTCGAGTCCCACAGTTGAGATATACTTCCGCACAATTCCCCGCTCTGCGCACGGTCAGTAGGGGGCATCGATAGGCTTGGAAAGACCGTCGTTCGTCGGATGGGACATTAAGCCGTAGCCCCTTGTGCGGGAGAGCTATATAATAATATAATAATAATCTTTATTTTATTCCGCCAGTCAATACAATATGCATTTACATAGCATAATCATCTAATAACAATTAATATATACATGAGAAAAATTGAGAAGTGAAATAGCTGAGAAATATCAATTGCATCAGAAAAGGTAAATAACAATCATATTAAATATTAGTGTTTAATAGGAAAGGCGAAACAAAAAAGGAGAGCACAGTAAGCTGACGCTTATTTTTAGTTAATGCTCCCTATTTCCTTCGAAGTTCAATTATGACAACAGTAAAGTATACAATAATTCAAATAGTACAATAATTCAATAGTATAAAAGGTCAAATGGTTATGAGACATATTACACTGATACATAGAAGGTTTCATTGCTTTGTAAGTAGAAACGTTCTACATTTGATTTTAAATAATTTTAAAGATTTTGCATTTTTAACATCATCAGGAAATTCAGACCAAATTTTTACTGCATTGTATTTGATAGATCTCTGCCCAATTGACAATCGACACATGGGTAAACTCAGATCCTCTCTATGACGTGTTTCATAATTATGAAAATTCGAAACACTCTGAAAATAGTCTTTAAATCGGATAGATTTAAAGACTATCTCATTGTAATCGAATACACAAAGTTTCCTGATATCAGTTTGTAATTATTATAGACATTAAGAATTTTAACCTCAGAAAATAAATGTGCCACGGGATCATAATATCTTTTACCAACAATATATCTAACAATTCTTTTCTGAAGACGATATATAGCATTCAGATTATAGTCAAAAGTATTACCCCAGACTAAGATTCCATATGTTATATAAGAATAAATGAAAGAGTAGTATAAATTTGTCAAAATTTGTTTGTTAACCAGATGACGCATTTTACCAATCATACCAATATTCCTCGACAGAGTGATTCTCAGCTGCTTTAATGCTGAAATGACCTGTTCAGATTTTCATCGATCCATATTCCTAAGAATTTATATTCAGTGCATCCCTTTAGCTTAATTTCATTAATCTTCACATCGAAACATTTCTCATCGATATTTTTGTTTTTATTTTTATAAATCATGTATTTGGATTTCTTGACATTTATTAATAAATTGTTATGTCTGCACCATTCAGATATAATATTTAGAGAGTAGTTAACACTGCTAATCAGGCTTGCAGAATCTTGGTTGAAATCGACAATGCTTGTATCATCAGCATATAATAACATCTTTGAATTAATGTGTAACTTTGCTAAGTCGTTAATGTAAAGTAGGAAAAGGATCGGACCAAGAATCGAACCTTGAGGCACACCTCTGTAAATAAAATGTTCATCTGATATACAACCATTTACTTCTACAAGAGCTTTCCTCTGAAATAAGTAGCTTCTTAACCAGTTATTTATTTTACCTCTCAGGCCATAAAATTCAATTTTCTTTAACAAAATTTCGTGGTTAATACTGTCAAATGCTTTCGTAAAATCAAGATATACAGCTAATCCAATGTGACTTGCATCCAAATGATTGACAATATGCTCATATAAATCTGCAATGGCTGTCTGAGTAGATTTTTTATTTTGAAAACCATATTGTTGTTGTGTGATAATTTTCATATTATCTAGGAATTTAGTCATACGTGTACAAATTAGCTTTTCAAAGATTTTCGAGAAGATTGGCAAAATTGAAATTGGTCTGTAGTTTTCTATGTTTTCTTTATCACCTGATTTATGTATGGGAAGAATTCTGGCAATTTTCAGTTTATCCGGGAATACTTCGTTTATTATTGATAAATTAAATATATAGCACAAAGGTTCTTTTATTGTATGTATAATCTTTTTAATTACATTAATATTTATGTCATCTATACCTGGTGACTTATCAGCTCCTAGATCATTCACTATGTTACTGATCTCTTGAGTAACAATTGGCATGACATAAAATGTCTAGTCTATGCACTCAATTTGATATTTATATTTGCCACGAAATTTTTCAGTTTGGTTCAGTATCAATTCGTTAACGGTATCATGAAAATAGCTATTGAAGGCATTGGACTTCGCATAGTCATCAGCAATAATTGCATCATCAGTAGAAATGTCTCCTACTATTGACTTACATTTATTTCTACCCAAAACATCGTTGAGATATTTCCATTTCTGTTTAGAATTTTTACTAGAATCAAATCTACTGCTATAATAGGCGTTCTTTGTTTGTCTGATTTGGGCAGTAACGAAATTACGAAATTCTTTAAATGCAGAACTGTCATCCTCTAAATGGGTTTCTTTTGCTTTTTTGTATAAATTATCTCTTTTAGTTATTAATTTTTTCAGATCTTTCGTCATCCAAGGAGCATATTTATTTGGCCTTTGGAACTTCTTAATACCCGTGGGCAAATATTTATTATAGTGATTTATAAAAATATTTATAAAATAATTATATGATTCATTTACATCGCTGATTAAGTAAAGGAATTGCCAATCAATACAATTTAATTTATATTGCAATTGCAGAATATTATTCTCATTGATTTCTCTATATCTATAACTGCTAGGTACCATTTGAAAATTTGTCCTTTGAACCAGAAAAAATGTGGGGAAATGATCTGTAATTTTTGACATCAGAACTCCATTTTGACAATCTACATTCGAAATTCCATAATCAATTAGTGTAGAACTTTGATTTCCAACTCTAGTTAGTAATTCACTGTTTAAAACAAAACAATCGTATGAATTAACTAGGTCTATTAAATTTAATACATTTTTATCTTGGTTCATAATATCAAGGTTATAGTCACCCATTAATATAAAGATCGATTTCAGTTTAAGTAATGAGTTTAAAATAAATTCTAGATGTGACAGAAATAATTGTACATTACCCTGAGGTGGTCGATAAATACTGCCCACAATCAGATTTCCTGATTTAGCAAGCAAAATCTCGTAATCATCAGTAATAACTGACAAATTGTTTAATATTTTAAAAGAAAAGCTTTCTCTGAAATAAAGTGCTACTCCTCCACCTTTGCGAGCCTCTCTTCCCAAACCTACACCAGTATAACCATTGATATGTGGAATATTGTTATTTTGCCATGTTTCCACAAATACAAGAGAATCAAATAGAAAACTACTACTTTCTAAAGTTACCAAGATCTCATCTAGGTTTTGTACAGACTTCTACAGTTGAGTGAGAAAACAGAAAAAGTTGATTTATTAAAGCAATTACCATAAATCAGACTGAGATTTTCAGACTGAACATAATTAGGTGTAGCCATTAAAAGATGAAAGATATTTCACTGTGAACAGAAAAAAAATACAATGAGAACAAATCTCGTTCAGATTTAACAAGGCGGCATTCTGCTCCGTTTTCCTACCTTAGAAATATTTTCCCATTTTTTACCCATTTATATATTTGTATTGTTTTTCCATTTTGACTCTTCTTGCCTTGTGGAAGAGATCTCTATAAAATCTTGACAAATGTTCGTTGAGGTAGATTATATGCTTTTCATTAACAATACCTACATCTTTGGTATTCAGATCACGATGTCCTTTTACTTTGTCAAGAAAAGCATCTCGTAGGGCTCGGTCTTTAAACTTTGCTAAGATTGTACGCGGACGTGTTGAAGTCTCTTCCTTTTTACCAATTCTGAAACATTCCAGTACCTCTTGGGATTTAAAGTTAACATTTAGGAAATTAGCAATTTTCCCTACGATGTTCTTTGCATTTTCTTGTAATAATTCCGGTATACCTTGAATTTCTAAGTTGCACACATTGCTTTCCTGTTCCAAATCATTTACCCTTTCTGATAAATTTTCGATCGTATTTTCAAATTTCTGATTCTTAGCTAATAAATTCTTATTTTCATGTCTGCAGAGAACCAAGTCCTGAGTGACATTTTCAACCTTATCTCGCAATTCATCATATTTTCCTGATAAAAAATCTAATGATTTGGTAAGTTCCACGATATTGTTCTTCAGATCACCCATGCATTCAATCATTGCCTGTTTAACCGAATGGTATATTAAAGATTTAATTGATGCCATTTGTTCGGAACTGAAGCCTTGATCTCTCTCCAAGGATTCAGCGAAAGTTGAAGAAGCACCTGACGCAGCATACTCAATATCGTGCGACCTGGCAGGGGAAGCATCAGAAGACTTGCATTTCATACACTTCCATTTGTTTTTGCGTTCTGCAGAAAATTTGCGGAAGTTATCTTCTGTAATATTTGCACAATAGTAGTGAAATTGGCTTCTACAGGCCTCTTTACATCTGATGGAATCTGAGCGTTTGTCAGTCGTCTCTAGAACTTCATTTCCACAGATAGCAAACAAGCCTTCCATTGCTGAGGAATTTAGAGTTGAAAACTGCAACGTACGGAGAGCATCCTGTGCACGTTAAAGAACAGGGAGGTTGCCATCTGTCTCCCAACAGCTATCGCAGTGAATTTCCTCCCCCAACCTTCTCTGAGCCTTCGGGGTCCATGTGACTTGGCCATTTAGCCCACGGTGTGAAAGAAGCGCCGCTCAGTGGTAAAACAACCCAACCTCGGTCAGTAGACACACCAATGGGCTTGTAAAAGCCGCTGTCTGTGGGTGTTCTGTGAATTCCGAAGCTATTTGAAGAGAGAGATTATCCAGAAACCGAGAGGCAACCTTTGGGGGAAGTGGTGGCTCAGTCGGCAGCGCGCCAGGCTCGTAATCTGTAGTTCCTAAATTCGAGTCCCAGCTGGGTCAGCGTTGAGATTTATCTCCGCAAAATTCCCCGCCCTGCCCACGGTCAGTAGGGGACACCGATGGGCTTGGAAAGGCCGCCGTCCGTCGGATGGGACGTTAAGCTGTGGCCCTGTGTGCGGGAGAGCCATACCCTGTGCACGTTAAAGAACACGCTGGGTGACCTTGACGGGAGGCTACCATCCGTCTTCCAACAGCTGTTTCAGTGGGTCCCCTCCCCCAACCTTCTCTGAGCCTTCGGGGTCCATGTGACCTGGCCATTTAGTCCATGGTATGCAAAAAAAGTGCCGCTCAGAGGTAAAACAACCCAACCCGAAGCTATTTGAAGAGAGAGATTATTCAGGAACCGAGAGGCAAACTTTGAAGCTACAGGTGATTGGGAGAGAATATTTCCACCAACGCCTTATTCTGTGCTCATCCTGCTATCGCATTTCCTCCTGAATCAATTGTGTCTTGTTATCTGAAGACTGATAAACAGAAGTACACATTTATCAATCGCATGAATAATATCTGTTGATCACAGCTGTAGCAATCCCTGTAAAGGTAAACGGATGCATTTAAATAAGTTGAGAAAAATTGGATTTACTTATTGCAGTGGTTCTTTTACCAAGTATTATTTTCCAAATTTTTTTCTTAACAAATTTCCAACTTAATCCTTCATGGGAATCGTGTTTACTGTATAAAACTATATGAAAACAATAACTGTAGTTCCCTTGCTTTTGATTTTCAAAACCAATTTTCCTGCCCTAGGTCTGTGGGGGCGGGGGTCATGGCCTACTCAGTAGGTAGCGCGCCAGGCTCGATATCTGCAGTTCCCAGGTTCGAGCCAAAGCTGGGTCAGCGTTGAGATTTGTCTCCGCAAAACTACCCGCCTTGCCACGGCCATCAGGGGACACCGATGGGCTTAGAAAGGTCGCCGTCCGTAGGATGGGACGTTAAGCCGTGGCCCCATGTGCGGGCGAGCCATACCCTGTGCACGTCAAAGAACACGCTGGATGGCCTTGACGGGAGGCTACCATCTGTCTCCCAACAGCTGTTCCAGTGGGTCCCCTCCACCAACCTTCTCTGAGCCTTCGGGGTCCTTGTGACCTGGCCATTTAGCCCATTGTGTGCAAAAAAGTGCCGCTCAGAGGTAAAACAACCCACAAACCCTTGGTCTGTAGGGGGACATCAGTGGGCTTGGAAAGACCGCCGTCCGTCGGATGGGACGTTAAGACGTCGTTCCGTGTGTTGGAGAGCCATGCCTTGCACACGTTAAAGAACACGCTGGGTGACCTTGAAGGGAAGGCTATCATCTGTCTCCTGACAGTTATCCAATGGGTCCCAAACACTCTCTGAACCTTCGGGATTTTTGTGACATCGTCATTTACCGCATTGTGTGCAAAAATAAAAAAAACTCCGCTATGAGGTAAAACAACCTTAAAACAAAAACTTCCATTGTGAACCATTAATTTAGAAGAAAACTTTGTACAGTAAAGTGTTTTTTATCCAGAATGTATGAAACTTAGGGATGCCAGGCTGCTTAAATATTTTCCATACTGCTGAGAAATTTCCAATTTAAATAGAGAAAAATTTATAATAACTATTCCGGAAAATAAAGCGTTGAAATTAAAACGTTTATAACAGTTTTTAAAATTTCTTGTGAGTGGCGTCTGAAGCTTGCTGCCAGTTAAGCAACAGAAATATGTCGTGAAAACTCTTGAAAATGCTGGTTAATAAAGAATTCTGATTTCTAGAGGTACAGATTACAAAAATATAATCTAGTGATTTTTTTTTAAGACATTTCCAAAAAACTTAAGCTTATGATCCCGTTGTGTTGTTTTACCTCTGAGCGGCACTTTTTTGCACACCATGGGCTAAATGGCCAGGTCACATGGACCCCGAAGGCTTAGAGAAAGTTGGGGGAGGGGACCCACTGGAACAGCTGTTGGGAGACAGGTGGTAGCCTCCCGTCAAGGCCATCCAGCGTGTTCTTTAACGTGCATAGGATGTCTCTCCCGCACACGGAGCCACGGCTTAACGTCCCATCCGACGGACGGCGGCCTTATCCAAGTCCATCAGTGTCCCCTACTGACCATGGGCAGGGCGGGGAATTTTGCGGAGATAAATCTCAACGCTGACCCAGCTGGGACTCGAACCTGGGAACTACAGATTACGAGCCTGGCGCGCTACCGACTGAGCCACCCCCACCCCTTTTGATCCCGTATCTATATGCATCTTCAGATACTTATCTGCAATAAATCAGTAAGGTATTTTTTCTGCAATAAAAGAAAATGCAATGTCCTCGTTTTCGAAGCATCAATCTACTTTA
Source organism: Ryuthela nishihirai (assembly GCA_038380435.1). Classification (NCBI taxonomy): domain Eukaryota; kingdom Metazoa; phylum Arthropoda; class Arachnida; order Araneae; family Heptathelidae; genus Ryuthela; species Ryuthela nishihirai. The sequence continues at coordinate 46,052,510 of JAWZYU010000030.1, forward strand.
TATACAGTTTCGATCCCATGATCCTCTCTTCATGAGACAGAAGCTCCGAGCTTGCCTTTCATCATGTGATCAGACATGGCGAAGGCTTCTCCCCTGATGCAGAGCAGTAGGTTGGATTAGCATTGGCCTTGGAGGCTTAGCAGTGGATGGATTGGTTTCATCATCGGACGGTCATATGTTGATGATCAAGAGAGTCATCCTCTTCTCAATGCTTTCATCTTAACATGGGCGTCGGCATTAAGTGGGGGGGGGGTATGACAAATGCACTGCCCCCAGGAAAACTTGATATTATTCAACAATAAAATAATTTTTCGGTCAAGTGTATCAGAAAATTTTTTTCCTTAACGAAAAAACATATTTTGCGTTTTTTTTATTACTAATAAATGATATTTTTACACATTTTCAATAATTGTTCATTGTAAAAAGTTACATGATCAGAATACAAAATGCATATCCAGCATAAGTAAAACTCGAGTGCTGAAATACATAGTCATTTAACATTATATAAGATATATTTTTGGCAACATTAGCGATACGATGCATTTTAATTGAAGATCATTTTCCAATAATGGAGTTGCCTTTTAAACGTTTCGCCGTCCTTCGGGTGGGACGTTAAGCCGTGGTTCCTTATGTGGGAGAGACCTGCTTTATGCATTTTAATTGAACATCATTTTCCAATAATGGAGTTGCCTTTTAAACGTTTCGCCGTCCTTCGGGTGGGACGTTAGGCCGTGGTTCCTTATGTGGGAGAGACCTGCTTTGTGCACGTTAAAGAACATGCTGGAGAGCCTTGACGGGAGGCTACCGTCTGTCTCCCAACAGCTGTTCCAGTGGGTCCCCTCCCCCAACCTTCTCTGAGACTTCGGGGTCCATGTGACCTGGCCATTTAGCCCATGGTGTGCAAAAAAGTGCTGCTCAGAGGTAAAACAACCTAACCCTTTTAAACGTTCCCAGAGGAAAATTCGCTTTCCGTTCATCAAGAAGTTCGTTATAAAGTTTTGAACTTGTGAATATTTCGTAGAGAAATTGTTTTCTTTATAATTAAAATAAAATTAAATACCCCCTCAAGCAGCTGCTTGCTACAGAGGTCTGATCGGAGTCTGTCAGTTTATATGCCAGAGTAGAAGGTCTGTGAGGATGGCAGGACCTCAGCAGAAAATCGACATCCATGCCTTAACCCGGGGTACGAACCCAGGTCCCTTATATCAGTAGCCAAGCGTGCTAACCACTCGGCCATGAGGTGGTACAAATAATTAGTTTTTTCGCTTTCTCTTGATGGAATATAAAATTTTTCATTTCAAATGCATCAATATTTTTACGAACGTATTCTATTATCTTGAATATGTACTGTTTCATTACAGATAGTATTCGTAGAGCTTTGAAGATTGGATTTGGGTTGGGTTGTTTTACCTCTGAGCGGCACTTTTTTGCACACCATGGGCTAAATGACCAGGTCACAAGGACCCCGAAGTCTCAGAGAAGGTTGGGGGAGGGAACCCACTGGAAGAGCTGTTGGGAGACAGATGGTAGCCTCCCGTCTAGGCCATCCAGCGTGTTTTTTGACGTGCACAGGGTATGGCTCTCCCTCACACTCGGAGTCACTGCCTAATGTCCCATCCGACGGACGGCGGCCTTTCCAAGCCCATTGGTGTCCCCTACTGACCATGGGCAGGGCGGGGAATTTTTGCGGAGTATTGTTAATTTTGCTACATATCAGATCCATATGGTTGGTTCCAATTGAGAGACTTCTCAAACATAATTCCAAAGTGTTTTCTATATTTTATTTTTTCCCATATGCATTTATTAAGATCTGTGCAATTCATATGATGAGCTATTGTTAATTTATTATTTAATTTTGTTTTGGTTCTCAATGAAAACTCTGTTTGCAGTTTTTCTTCTGTTGAGACTTAAGCTATTGCTCTGTAGCCAAATTTGGAGTTTTAGCATGCCATGGTTTGCCATATCATATAATGCTTCTGTGTATTATCTGACTTGTATAGGAATGCTGTGTCATCTGAAAACGAGATTACTTATGCTTCAAAAATATCATATTAAAAATAGTATTGGTCCCAGGACTGAACCTTGAGGAATCCCCTCGTTACATATAGCATGTTGTGTTAGATATGCTGACAACTTGGGGGAGGGGGGGGGGGGCTCAGTCGGTAGCGCGCCAGACTCGTAATCTGTAGTTCCAGGTTCGAGTCCCAGCTGGGTCAGCGTTGAGATTTATCTCCGCAAAATTCCCCGCCCTGCCCACGGTCAGTAGAGGACACCGATGGGCTGGGAAAGGCCGCCGTCCGCCGGATGGGACGATAAGCCGTGGCCCAGTGTATGGGAGAGCCATACCCTGTGCACGTTAAAGAACCTGCTGGATGGCCTTGACGGGAGGTTACCATCTGTCTCCAAACAGCTGTTCCAGTGGGTCCCATCCCCCAACCTTCTCTGAGCCTTCGGGGTCCATGTGACCTGGCCATTTAGCCCATGGTGTGCAAAAAAGTGCCGCTAAGAGGTAAAACAACCCAACCGCAGTTTCTTCAACAAGGCTGATCTAGGTGAAGGTCCCTTGAGAAGGCCAGTTAAGGTAACGGAGGATAAAAATTATTAACTTTTTGAATATTTAAAGCATTTTTCGGAAAAGATTCTTTCAAAACTTCTAAAACGAAGGGAAAAATGTTACAGTGCGAAGAGAATTTAATCTTTGACTCCCTTTTATTGGCTGGATTAAATCTTTTGCTCCCCTTATTATTTTTAATTCCGTGCCTGTTTATAAAAATGTTGTAAATGGGAAATATTAATAAATATGACTTTACTGGAAAAAAAGCGAATAAATTGTCAAATGTAAACGTTAAACTTTTGAAAGTTTTTTAGTTTCAAAAAAATTCCTTTTGCTAAATTCTTCCAAAATTCAGCATCGAAAAAAAGTACAAAAGAGTAACATTTTTTTTTTTAAATGCCTCGCATCACTTCCTCAATCATCCTAATTTTAAGTTCCCTTTTCTCGAGGGGCGGGGGTGGCTCAGTCGGTAGCGCGCCAGGCTCGTAGTCTGTAGTTGCCAGGTTCGAGTCCCAGCTGAGTCAGCGTTGAGATTTATCTCTGCAAAATTCCCCGCCCTGCCCACGGTCAGTAGGGGACACCGGTGGGTTTGGAAAGGCCGCCGTCCGTCGGATGGGACGTTAAGCCGTGGCCCCGTGTGCGGGAGAGCCATACCCTGTGCACGTTAAAGAACACGCTGGATGGCCTTGACGGGAGGCTACCATCTGTCTCCCAACAGCTGTTCCAGTGGGTCCCCTCCCCCAACCTTCTCTGAGCCTTCGGGGTCCATGTGACCTGGCCATTTAGCTCATGGTGTGCAAAAAAAGTGCCGCTCAGAGGTAAAACAACCCAACGCTAAAGAACACGCTGGATGGCCTTGACGGAAGGCTACCATCTGACTCCCAACAGCTGTTCCAGTGGGTCCGCTCCCCCAACCTACTCTGAGCCTTCGGGGTCCATGTGACCTGGCCATTTAGCCCATGGTGTGCAAAAAAGTGCCGCTCAGAGATAAAACAATCCAATCCTCTTCTCGACCGTTACTTTGCGTTACCTTTTGTAAATATTTCCCCCCTCCCAAATAACACCGAACGACTCGTGATTTTGGATAATCTCCAATTGCATTACCTAGTAGCAGAGGGACGAGAGTTTTTACAGTTCAGAGAATAGGCAACAGTTTTATGTCCTGTGCTTCGTTTATTCCAATTCATTTGAGTTCAGAGACTGGATGCCCTGTGGGGATGGAAGCAGAAAGAGTGTGTACGGAACGGGAAGCTTCTCGAATCAATCACGCAACCCTTAAAATATCTCGTCGCTGACGTTCGTTTGTCTTCGGACGACGGAACCAGTTAAATGAACATCAACAGGTCGCTGCAGACAAACACGGTACAGTCGTTCAAAAAAGTATCCGAACGCTATGGTTGATTACAGAATTCAGAAAAAATATCTGGCAACGATTTTTTTTAGAAATTAGTGATCTGGCAACCTTCGTGTCACGTGACACGAAGGTTGCCAGATCACTCATTTCTAAAAAAAATCGTTGCCAGATATTTTTTCTGAATTCTGTAATCAACCACAGTGTTCGGATACTTTTTTGAGCGATTGTACATGATAATGGCCAAGTGAGAGTTTGCCTGTTGCCAAAAGGAACAAGGAAGCTGTCGCGTCCTTTCGACAGATGCTCAAAGGTCTCGCTTAAATATTTGGAGGAAGGAAGAGACTTTCAAATGAATATTTAATCTTCCTCCACGCCAAATTGTGGTGTACTCAAGTGTTAAGAATGACATCATTGATGCTTTTGACGAAGCAGTTTCTTTGTCATTTGTTTGAAGAAGTTTCCTTATTTTTGGATGACTTTGTTTTTTAGGTGAGAGCACTTTAAGTGTCTGAAGATTGTAAACATATTTATCTGATACTCGGATTGTGTAGCTATGGATGTATTTAGGTTTTCCGCATAAAAGAAGGGGCGGAGGTGGCTCAGTCGGTAGCGCGCCAGGCTCGTAATCTGTAGTTCCCAGGTTCGAGTCCCAGCTGGGTCAGCGTTGAGATTTATCTCCGCAAAATTCCCCGCCCTGCCCACGATCAGTAGGGGACACCGATGGGCTTGGAAAGGCCGCCGTCCGTCGGATGGGACGTTAAGCCGTGGCTCCGTGTGCGAGAGAGCCATACCCTGTGCACGTTAAAGAACACGCTGGATGGCCTTGACGGGAGGCTACCATCTGTCTCCCAACAGCTGTTCCAGTGGGTCCCCTCCCCCAACCTTCTCTGAGCCTTCGGGGTCCATGTGACCTGGCTATTTAGCCCATGGTGTGCAAAAAAAGTGCCGCTCAGAGGTAAAACAACCCAACAAACTTGATCGAAATGAATTTTATCAACCCGTGATTTCATCTGTCAACTTTATCACCATCCATCTTTTTTTCCCTGTTAACTTATTACTTCTTCGAGTCAACCATCGAGGCAGAAACAAGGAACTCAGAATCTCGCTAGCCTATAAAACTAATCGAGTAAAAGGCTTTCAATTTGTCTTTATTTAAATACCTACAAACGGAAGTAACCCGAAAGAAAAAGCTACTTGTTCCTATTTAGGTAAATGTTCCAAAAGGAAAAATAAAAATTCTTACTGCGACATTTAAGACACGGCGAAGTACTTAATCATTTGCAGAGTAATTCAACAAAAACTTAAACTTTATATTAAAAGAAAAAAGAAATTTTGTTCCGCCATGGCATATAAACTGACAGGCTCCTGTCAGACCTCTGTGGCAAGCAGCTGCTTGAGGGGGTATTTATTTTTATTTATTTATTGTCGGTATTTACACTTGACATAGATCGTACATCTGGCCTTCGCAGAGTTTTCCTCGGAAATTCAGGTAATTAGAATGGAATATTTCAGGGGGGTGGGCGGAGCATTGAAGACCTGTTTTTTCAGTAGCACAAAAATTATATATAGACATTTTGTCCTATTTATTTTCTTTGGGGAATGGGGGCAGAGGGGGAGCAACACCTTCGTAGTTATTTCTTACTTAAAGACAGTAATACTGGAAAATATTTTTAATTTTCGGAGTGGTTAGCGTGCTTGACTTCAGATCGAAAGGACTTGGGTTCGATCTGCATTTAAAGTCAATGGATGTTTCTGTGATCATCACTGGAATAGGGTGCTTCACAGGCCCACATTTTCCTTATCAAATTGGATGATAGATAGATGTGATCCTCTTCCTGCTGAGGTCCTCCTCATATAACTTCTCTACGAATGACAGGCAAACTTGTGTGCCTAGCTGCTTGAGAAGTAATATTTTATATAGTGGTTTGAACGAGGCTTTTTATTAATGTAGGAGGCGTTTTTTTTTTGGGGGGGGGAGGGAAATGTGCAAGGGAAAGGGGACAACGGTTGGCTTTGAAACGACTCTCTCCGTCTAATGTGATGTTAGATTGAAACTTTTTTTCACACAATGAACAGGTCGCAAGGACCCCGAGGGCTCAGAGAAGGTTGGGGGAAGGGAGTCACTGGAGAGCTGTTGGGATGCAGATGGTAACCTCCCGTCAAGGCCATCCAGAATGTTCTTTAACGTGCACAGGGCATTCCCGCAAACGTAGATACGGCTTAACGTCCCATCAGACGGACGGCGGCCTTTTCAAGCCCAGCAGTGTTCCCTACTGACCGTTTGGCGGGACTCGAACCTGGAAACTGCATATTAGGAGCCTAGCGTGCTACCTACTGAGCCACCCTCATTGCTGTGACGTTAAATAATGGCCCAGTGTATAGCAATGACCTCTAAACGTTAAACAACAAGATGTATGCATATCTGTCTCTCTGCTATCCGGCGTTTCCATTCCTCTCATCCTCCTGAGACCTTAGGTCCTTATGAACATCCCCACCCTGCCCACGGTCAGTAGGGGACACCGATGGGCTTGGAAAGGCCGCCGCCCGTCGGATGGGACGTTAAGCCGTGGCCCCGTGTGTGGGAGAGCCATACCCTGTGCACCTTAAAAAACACGCCGGATGGCCTTGACGGGAGGCTACCATCTGTCTCCCAACAGCTGTTCCAGTGGGTCCCCTCCCCCAACCTTCTCTGAGCCTTCGGGGTCCATGTGACCATGGCCATTTAGCCCATGGTGTGCAAAAAAGTGCCGCTCAGAGGTAAAACAACCCAACCCTTATGAACCTAATTTAGCCCATTGTGCGCACAAAAGGTACCCGCTCAGAATAAAACAACCTAACCGTAATCTAGTTTAAATTTCGCAATTCATTCAACAACTTGAATTTCGTGTATTTTCAGTTCAAGATGCGACTGTTCAGGATACATTCCTGATATCTGTGGAGGGACAATCGCCAAAGGAGGGAGCGCCACCCCTTCGCAAAGAGGACCACGTGGACATGACCCAGCTGTCCGGTGGTCACACTACGTCACAGAGAAGCCGCCACGCTCCCGCCGCCAACGGCATCGCGAAAGAGAATCTCCGCGCTTCCGAAAGAGAGGAGCAGCAGCCGAGAGAGAGCAGCGCTGCAGCAGCATCTCGTCAGCACGTGGGCATTTCGAAGCAACAATTCATTGGAGAAGGTAAGGGCTAGCTTTCGAATTTTGACTTTTTTTTGCAACTGGTTATAAAACTGACGGAAGATTTTAAATTTTAGTTGTATGGAGAGAAATGATAATGATTTGAAATACTTTAATATCCTAAGATACGTTTGATGAAAATGAGTTAATTCTAGGGTTGGGTTGTTTTACCTCTGAGCGGCACTTTTTTGCACACCATGGGCTAAATGGCCAGGTCACATGAACCCCGAAGGCTCAGAGAATGTTGGGGGAGGGGACCCACTGGAACAGCTGTTGGGAGACAGATGGTAGCCTCCCGTCAAGGCCATCCAGCGTGTTCTTTAACGTTGGGTTGTTTTACCTCTGAGCGGCACTTATTTGCACACCATGGGCTAAATGGCCAGTCACATGAACCCCGAAGGCTCAGAGAATGTTGGGGGAGGGGACCCACTGGAACAGCTGTTGGGAGACAGATGGTAGCCTCCCGTCAAGGCCATCCAGCGTGTTCTTTAACGTTGGGTTGTTTTACCTCTGAGCGGCACTTTTTTGCACACCATGGGCTAAATGGCCAGGTCACATGGACCCCGAAGGCTCAGAGAATGTTGGGGAAGGGGACCCACTGGAACAGCTGTTGGGAGACAAATGGTAGCCTCCAGTCAAGGCCATCCAGCGTGTTCTTTAACGTGCACAGAGTATGGCTCTCCCGCACACGGGGCCACGGCTTAACGTCCCATCCGACGGACGGCGGCCTTTCCAAGCCCATCGGTGTCCCCTACTGACCGTGGGCAGGGAATTTTGCGGAAATAAATCTCAACGCTGACCCAGCTTGGAACTACAGATTACGAGCCTGGCGCGCTACCGACTGAGCCACCCCCGCCCTAGTTAATCCTAGACTAGTTGCATTTCTTAAAATATATATTTGATGAAAATGAGTTAATCTTAGACTAGTTGCATTTCTTACTCTTATCAATATGTAGTGGCGCGCGAAGCAGACAGGCATCTCTCACTCTGAGAATTTAAAAAGAAATTTTATTAAATATAATTTGCGATAAATTTGTCCGTATGAAGTTTAAATAATAACATAATAAACATAATCTTAACTGATTCCCAAAGAATTTAATTTGAAGACTCTAGGCCAATGTACTAGACCACAAATAAGTTACGATAACAAACAAGTACATGAGCTGATATAAGGACCTGGGTTCGAGTCCTGGATAAGGTATGGATGTTCGGTGTTGTTTTCTGCTGGTCCTGCCATCCTCTCAGACCTTCTACTATGGCATATAAACTGACAGGCTCCTGTCAGACCTCTGTGGCAAGCAGCTGCTTGAGGGGGTATTTTTTTTAATTTTTTTTTATATGCATGAGATCAGCATATTAATTAATTGCACATAGACAATTAATATTTCATGTATATAAAATGAATGAAAATTAAAATTTTTTTTTTTGTGTTGTAATGGAATTTTTTTGCGGAACGATTTATTTTCACTCCACGGAATTGCGGGGGATTTAGCAGCTTCGTCAGTAGCTCATAATCTTCAGTTTCTAGGTTCGAGTCCTACCTCTGTCAGTGTAGAGATTTTCTCTGCTAAACCACCACCCTGCCAACGCTTGGTCAGAAAGAGGACACCGCCCATCGGATGAGGCAGGAGACCATATCTTGTGCATGTTAAAGAACACACTGGATGGCCTTGACGGGAGGCTACCAGCTGTACAGAGGGGTGAGGATGACTCAGTCAGTAGCTCGCCAGGCTCGTAATCTGTAGTTCCCAGGTTCGAGTCCCAGCTGGGTCAGCGTTCAGATTTATCTCTGAAAAATTCCCCGCCTTGCCACGGTCAGTAGAGGACACTGATGGGCTTGGAAAGGCCGCCGTCCGTCGGATGGGACGTTAAGCCGTGGCTCAGTGTGCGGGAGAGCCATACTCTGTGCACGTTAAAGAACACGCTGGATAGCCTTGAAGGGAGACTACCATCTGTCTCCCAACAGCTGTTCCAGTGGGTCTCCTCCCCCAACCTTCTCTGAGTCTTCGGGGTCCTTATGACCTGGCCATTTAGCCCATGGTGTGCAAAATAGCGCCGTTCAGAGGTAATACAAGCCAATCTCTGAGCGTCATGTTTTATGGACATACGTTCTAAATGGCCTGATCATAAGGACTACAGGGGCGGGGGTGGCTCAGTCGGTAGCGCGCCAGGCCCGTAATATGTAGTTCCCAGGTTCGAGTCCCAGCTGGGTCAGCGTTGAGATTTATCTCCACAAAACTCCCCGTCCTGCCACGGTCAGTAGGGGACACCGATGGGCTTGGAAAGACCGCCGTCCCTCGGATGGAACGTTAAGCCGTGGTTCCGTGTGCGGGAGAGCCCTACCCGCCCTTCCCTGTGCACGTTAAAGAACACGCTGGATGGCCTTGACGGGAGGCTACCATCTGTCTCCCAACAGCTATTCCATTGTGTCCCCTCCCCCAACCTTCTCTGAGCCTTCGGGGTCCATGTGACCTGGCTATTTAGCCCATGGTGGGCAAAAAAGGGCCGCTCAGAGGTAAAACAATCCTGCCCATAAGGACTGCAAGGTCTAAGAAAAGACTGGGGGAAGGGAACCCACTGGACAGCCGTTATGAGACTGGTGGTAGCTTCCCATTAAGGTCGCACAGCTTGTTCTTTAACGTGTACAGGCTCTCCTGCACACGGAACCACGGTTTAACGTCTTATCCAACGAACGAGGGTCTTTCAAAGCCCAAAGTATCTCCTTTCTTACTGAGGAGATTAATCTCAACCCAGACAAGAATGGGAATCGAATCTAGGAATGGCAGAGTACGAGTTTGGCTCACTACCGGCTGATCCAAAATCCGCCCCTCCAAGGGGCGGGGGTGGCTCAGTCGGTAGCGCGCCAGGCTCGTAATCTGTAGTTCCCAGGTTCGAGTCCCAGCTGGGTCAGCGTTGAGATTTATCTCCGCAAAATTCCCCGCCCTGCCCACGGTCAGTAGGGGACACCGATGGGCTTGGAAAGGCCGCCGTCCGTCGGATGGGACGTTAAACCGTGGTCCCGTGTGCGGGAGAGCCATACCCTGTGCACGTTAAAGAACACGCTGGATTGCCTTGACGGGAGGCTACCATCTGTCTCCCAACAGCTGTTCCAGTGGGTCTCCTCCCCCAACCTTCTCTGAGCCTTCGGGGTCCTTGAGGCCTGGCCATTTAGCCCATGGTGTGCAAAAAAGTGCCGCTCAGAGGTAAAACCCAACCCAACCCAACCGCCCCTCCAATAAGGTGGAAGTGTCAATACTTTTGAGTAATGAAATGTATACTGGAGAAAAGAAATTGGAAACAACCTCATGTCAATGAAGAATCCAAAGCAGCGTCTCAACTGATCTTTTTTTGGAAAAATGTAGATGAAAGATCTCAGACAACACTCTCTAAATCTAGATTGTTTTCGATAATTGACGGGAGACTACCATCTGTCTCCCAACAGCTGTTCCAGTGGGTCCCCTCCTCCAACCTTCTCTGAGTCTTCGGGGTCCTTGTGACCTGGTCATTTAACCCATGTTGTGCAAAAAAGTACCGCTCAGAGGTAAAACAATCCCAAGTTTTCAATAATTATAGTTTGGTGTTTAAAGGCTTACGGAAACTTGGAATATTCCAAAAGCAGCAATATAATTTCTAAGAAACTGACACAAAACCGATTAATATTGAAAGAATTATCTACATAAAGTTCTTAAAGAAATATCCTATTAAAATATTTGAAACTGTATTATTTCGGGTTGTTTTACCTCTGAGCAGCACTTTTTTGCACACCATGAGCTAAATGGCCAGGTCACATGGACCCCGAAGGCTCAGAGAAGGTTGGGGGAGGGGACCCACTGGAACAGCTGTTGGGAGACAGATGGTAGCCTCCCGTCAAGGCCATCCAGCGTGTTCTTTAACGTGCACAGGGTATGGCTCTCCCGCACACGGCGCCACGGCTTAACGTCCAATCCGACGGACGGTGGTCTTTCCAAGCCCATCGGTGTCCTCTACTGACCGTGGGCAGGGCGGGGAGTTTTGTGGAGATAAATCTCAACGCTGACCCAGCTGGGACTCGAACCTGGGAACTGCAGATTACGAGCCTGAGCGCGCTACCGACTGAGCCACCACCGCCCCTATTATTTCGGCTTTTGAGATTTCCTCTTTTGATTGGCATTGTTATTATTAAATATTCAAACTTAAATGCTTAAACACTGAATAACTATTAACAAAAACTAATATTTCGATGGAATTGTTTCAGATATTTAAGTTATTCTCATTCACATTTCTCCATAAAAACTTATTTAAGAAATTACTGACCTTACGAATGACCTTCGAATCTATTGGACATGAGACGATGTTTTAATTGTTATGGCCAGTGTCTATATATCATCTGAAGACCACATATATGTATAATCGAACTGAAGGAAGCCATTTCAACACTTTGACATCCTAACAACTTAAACTCTACTCTTGGTATAATCCCTATTTCAGGGTTTAATCTTTTAACTTCGGCGAATTCCACCCAACAAAGCCCGACCTGCAAGATAGGAATGTAGGTGAGGGGTCAAGTTGACCTTGACTTTCCGTCTAACCTTTCTCAAGGTCGTTATTATTATAACTGGAACAAAGAACGTTCTTTGAATGGCAAAAATGCTAACCCGTGAATTGTATAAGTAAAAAAAAATAAATACCCCCTCAAGCAGCTGCTTGCCACAGAGGTCTGACAGGAGCCTGTCAGTTTATATGCCACAGTAGAAGGTCTGAGAGGATGGCAGGATCTCAGCAGAAAAACGACACAAACAGCCATGCCTTACCCGGGACTCTAACCCAGGTCCCTTAGATCAGTAGCCAAGCGCGCTAACCACTCGGCCATGGGACGGCTTTTATAAGTACAGTCACTCAAAAAAATATCCGATGAAATCCAAAAAAAAATAAAAAAAAACTTCGTGTCAAGTGGCACGAAGGTTGCCAGATCACTAATTTCTAAAAAAAAATCGCTGCCATATATTTTTTCTGAATTCTGTAATCAACCATAGTGTTCGGATACTTTTTTGAGCGACTGTAGGTGGTCATATTATTTTGATACTAGATCGTGTGGGCTCACTCACGGAAATATTGAGCGTGTGCAGTTACCGTTCACAGCAAACTGGAGCGTGTACAGTTGCTGTACACGTTCCAGATATTTTTCCTGAATTCTGATATCACGTGACACGAAGGTTGCCAGATCACTAATTTCTAAAAAAATCGTTGCCAGATATTTTTTCTGAATTCTGTAATCAACCATAGCGTTCAGATACTTTTTTGAGCGACTGTACAGACACGAAATTGATGCATTTTAATTAATGGGAGAAAATATGTATTCAGCGTGTAAAGGGGATTGAAAAATATGGGTGATATACATGTTTAACATATCTTTCGCCTCCGTTCCGATTATTTTCAAGGTGGGGAGGGCATGTCTCCCCGCATGTTCTTGAAATGTGCCCCCTCTTGTTCTTGAAATTGTGCCCCCTCCCCCATTAACGCCATCGAATTTCTCTCCCGCAGCATATGGAACCATGGCTTTACGTCTCATTCGATGGACGGCCGTCTTTCTAAGCTCCTGTCTCCTTTCTCATCGGGGGCAAAGTGGGGGGTTAGAGGAGATAAATCTCATTGCAGGCACAGGTGGGACTCGAACCCATGGACTACAAAATAAAAGTCTGATCGCTACCCTCTGAATGGGGCGGGGGTGGCTCAGTCGATAGCGCGCCGGGCTCGTAATCTGTAGTTCCCAGGTTCGAGTACCAGCTGGGTCAGCGTTGAGATTTATCTCCGCAAAATTCCCCGCCCTGCCCACGGTCAGTAGTGGGACACCGATGGGCTTGGAAAGGCATCCGTCTTTCGGATGGGACGTTAAGCGTGGCCCGTGTGTGGGAGAGCCATACCCTGTGCACGTTAAAGAACACGCTGGATGGCCTTAACGGGAGGGTACCATCTGTCTCCCAATAGCTGTTCCAGTGGGTCTCCTCCCCCAACCTTCTCTGAGCCTTCGGGGTCCATGTGACCTGGCCATTTAGCCCATAGTGTGCAAAAAAGTGACGCTCAGAGGTAAAACAATCCAAAGCTACCCTCTGAACCAACCCCCGACCTATCTGGGACTGACCTGTTTCCTTACTACCTAAAGCTACCTCCTACTGCCCTAAACAATCATACACACTTGGTCTTGTTTCAAATTTATGATGCGGACTCAGGCCTGGTGTGGATTCGGTCAGTAGTACAGTCACTCAAAAAAAATATCCGAACACTAGGGCTGTAAAAAAATATCTGCCAACGATTGTTTTAGAAATGAGTGATCTGGCAACCTTCGTGTCACGGGACACGAAGGTTGCCAGATCACTAAATTCTAAAAAAAAAAATCGTTGGGAGATATTTTTTCTGAATTCTGTAATCAACCATAGTGCTCGGATATTTTTTAATATATATAATGCGTATGAATATATAATGCAATGAATATGGAGCGTGTGCAGTTACCGTTCACAGCAAACTGAAGCGGTTGCGGTTAATGTTCACAGAACATTGGATCGTGTGAGCTCACAAAAACCTGGATCGTGTGGGCCCACTCACAGAAATATTGAGCGTGTGCAGTTACCGTTCACAGCAAACTGGAGCGTGTGCAGTAACTGCACACGCTCCAGTTTGCTGTGAACGGTAACTGGAGCGTGTACAGTTGCTGTACACGCTGCAGATATTTTTCCTGAATTCTGTAATCATGTGACACGAAGGTTGCCAGATCACTCATTTTTGAAAAAAAAATCGTTGCCAGATATTTTTTCTCAATTCTGTAATCAACCATGGTGTTCGGATACTTTTTTGAGCGACTGTAGGTGGTCATATTATTTTGATACTAGATCGTGTGGGCTCACTCACGGAAATATTGAGCGTGTGCAGTTACCGTTCACAACAAACTGGAGCGTGTGCAGTAACTGCACACGCTCCAGTTTGCTGTGAACGGTAACTGGAGCGTGTACAGTTGCTGTACACGCTGCAGATATTTTTCCTGAATTCTGTAATCATGTGACACGAAGGTTGCCAGATCACTCATTTTTTAAAAAAAAATCGTTGCCAGATATTTTTTCTCAATTCTGTAATCAACCATAGTGTTCGGATACTTTTTTGAGCGACTGTAGGTGGTCATATTATTTTGATACTAGATCGTGTGGGATCACTCACGGAAATATTGAGCGTGTGCAGTTACCGTTCACAACAAACTGGAGCGTGTGCAGTAACTGCACACGCTCCAGTTTGCTGTGAACGGTAACTGGAGCGTGTACAGTTGCAGCCCGGTAACTACAGCGTGTACAGTTGCTGTACACGCTCCAGATATTTGTCCTGAATTCTGTAATCAGCCCTAGTGTTCGGATATTTTTTTTTGAGCGACTGTACACCAGACTAATCAGTTGCTCCTACCAGTGCCAAAATTTCTCTCCACTACACCTCCATCTGATGTAAGTGAGAAAGGGATACCGATGGGCTTGGGGGCGGGGGTGGCTCAGTCGGTAGCGCGCCAGGCTCGTAATCTGCAGTTCCCAGGTTCGAGTCCCAGCTGGGTCAGCGTTGAGATTTATCTCCGCAAAACTCCCCGTCCTGCCCACGGTCAGTAGGGGACACCGATGGGCTTGGAAAGGCCGCCGTCCGTCGGATGGGACGTTAAGCCGTGGCCCCGTGTGCGGGAGAGCCATACCCTGTGCACGTTAAAGAACACGCTGGATGGCCTTGACGGGAGGCTACCATCTGTCTCCCAACAGCTGTTCCAGTGGGTCCCCTCCCCCAACCTTCTCTGAGCCTTCGGGGTTCATGTGACCTGGCCATTTAGCCCATGGTGTGCAAAAAAGTGCCGCTCAGAGGTAAAACAACCCAACCGATGGGCTTGGTCAGTTGGTCAGGGCAGTCGTTTCGTCTGATGGGACCTAAGCCATGTCCTTTGGATGGTAAAGAACACGCAGATAACCTTGACTAGAGGCCTCCACCTAATAGCTGTCCAATGGGTCTTTGGGATCCTTGTGACCTGGCCATTTAACCCGTTGTGTGCAAAAGGTTAGACAACGCGATGTCATTCAGGGTGTGATATCGTGAAATCAAAATGCTGTCTACCCAAATTTTCGCCTGTCGAACTGGGGCGGGAACGATTGGCAGCACTCGCTCTTTTACAACCCCAATTTGCATGTTTGCTGGTCGCATTGGTTCAATGTATACGCATTTTCTACTTCCGCACAGGAAAATGTATTTGTACCCAACCTTTCATGTTATTTAGGCATTTGTTTATTGAGACATGACGGGGCGGGGGGGAGGAGGCTCTTAATCTGTAGTTCCCAGATTCAAGTCCCAGTTGGGTCAGCGTTGAGACTTATCTCCGCAAAATTTCCCACCCTGCCCACGGTTAGTAGGAGACACCGATGGGCTTGGAATAGGTCGCCGTCCGTAGGATGGGACGTTAAGCCGTGGCCCCGTGTGCGGTGCAAACTCGTGGGAACATCATTATAAACACAAAGAAAATAAAAAATAAAAATCCCCTCAAGCAGCTGCTTGCCACAGATCTGTCAGCCATTCATTTATTAAAGGTAGAGAATACGTGAAAAATAATGAAAAATAGCACTGTGTTTATTTTTAATTACTAAAGACTGATTAAAAGGTTAAAATTACAATCAAAATTTTGTTTATATTTCTACTTGGTTTTATCTTGTAATTGTGAAAAAATATCCATGCTGTTTTGAGCCCAAGCTGATCTCTATTGTGCACGTTAAAAACACGCTGAATGGTGTTGGGTTATTTTACCTCTGAGAAGCACTTTTTTTGTACATAATGGGCTAAATGACAAGGTCACAAGGATCCCGAAGGCTCAGAAGGTTGGGGTGAGGGGACCCACTAGATAGCTGTTGGGAGACAGATGGTAGGCCACCTAGTGTGTTCATTAACGTGCACAAGGCATGGCTCTCCCGCACATGGAACCACTGCTTAATGTCCAATCCGATGGACGGCTGCTTTTCCAAGCCCATCGGTGTCCCCTACTGACAGAGGGCAGAGCGGGAAATTTTGGGGAGATAAATCTGGGACTCGAACCTTCTAAATGGTCTTAATAGGAGTCTACCATCTGTCTCCTAATAGCTATTCAGTGGATTTCCTTCCACTACTCAACTCTGTGAGAATTTTGGGGTCCTTGTGACCTGGCCACTTATCCCAATGTGTGTGTGTGGGGGGGGAGGGGTAGTGACGCTGAGAGGTGCCTCTAGATGATGAGACTCAATTGTACAGTCGCTCAAAAAAGTATCCGAACACTACGGTTGATTACAAAATTCAGAAAAAATATCTGGCAACGATTTTTTTAGAAATTAGTGATCTGGCAACCTTCTTGTCACGTGACACGAAGGTTGCCAGATCACTAATTTGTAAAAAAATCGTTGCCAGATATTTTTTCTGAATTTTGTAATCAACCGTAGTGTTCGGATACTTTTTTGAGCGACTGTACGTTCCGTCTGAAAAGATCCATCAAATATCTTTTAGCTGTAGGTATTTAAAACTTATTAACAGGACTGGAGAAACTCAATCGCCATTGGCGAAAAAATTTTCTGGCTTCATTATTTGAATAGTGGGGGTGGGGGTGGCTCAGCCTGTAGCGCGCCAGGCTCGTAATCTGCAGTTCCCAGGTTCGATTCCCAGCTTGGTCAGCGTTGAGATTTATCTCCGAAAAATTCCTCGCCACGGTCAGTAGTGGACACAGAAGGGCTTGGAAAGACCACCGTCCGTCGGATGGGACGTTAAGCCGTGGTCCAATGTGCGGGAGAGCCATACCCTGTGCACGTTAAAGAACACGCTGGATGGCCTTGATGGGAGGCTACCATCTGTCTCTCAACAGCTGTTCCAGTGGGTCCCCTCATTCCCAAAATAGCGCCGTTCAGAGGTAAAACAAGCCAATCTCTGAGCTTCATGTTTTATGGACATACGTTCTAAATGGCCTGGTCATAAAGACTCTAAGGGCTAAGAGAAGACTGGGGGGAAGGGAAACCACTGGACAGCTGTTATGAGACAGGTGGTAGCTTCCCATTAAGGTCACCCAGCTTGTTCTTTAACGTGTACAGGCTCTCCTGCACAGGGCACCACGGTTTAACGTCTTACCAAACGAACGAGGGTCTTTCAAAGCCCAAAGTATTTCCTTTCTTACTGAGGAGATTAATCTCAACCCAGGCAAGAAGGGGCGGGGGTGGTTCAGTCGGTAGCGCGAGTCTGTAGTTCCCAGGTTCGAGTCCCAGTTGGGTCAGCTTTGAGATTTATCTCCGCAAAATTCCCCGCCCTGCCCATGGTCAGTAGGGGACACCGATGGGCTTGGAAAAGCCGCCGTCCGTCGGATGGGACGTTAAGCCGTGGCCCCGTGTGCGGGAGAGCCATACCCTGTGCACGTTAAAGAACACGCTTGATTCCCTTGACGGGAGGCTACCATCTGTTTCCCAACTGTTCCAGTGGGTACTCTTCCCAATCTTCTCTGGGCCTTCGGGGTCCATGTGACCTGGCCATTTAGCCCATGGTGTGCAAAAAAGTGCTGCTCAGAGGTAAAACAATACAACCCAAACGTGAATAGTGAGCGGCAGTAATTTCCGGTCTTTTCAAATAAGCCGTAGATGTAAAAAAAAATCCTAATTTACAATCGTTCTGCGAAAAAGTAATATAATGAAATCCTTTGCTTAATAAAAAAAAAACTTATTGTTTTTTTCTCATTACGTATCAAGCGAAGCAAGCAAAATTGTTGTTTCTTTGAATTTCACAGTTGTTAATTTCCGTTTTCCAGCTATCAACGTAATCTCCGTCTCCTCGAAGGTCGCAGAGCTGCCTCCCGCGATACTTGCAGCGAGCGGCGGCGGCGAACCACCACTGCCACCACCGGTCGAGACTTCGTCAGCTACCAGCGATGTAGGGCCGACGCCCTCTTTTCCCATCACAACACAGCCAGAAAACATGACTGCCGTTCAAGGCCCAATCCGCCACAGGGAAATGGCCGTCGATGTCCCTGACAGTTTCGTGGCGGTTGCAAAGACGACGCCACGTTACCCACCTCCGAGGAAGAACGCGGGAGCGAATTCGGAGAATTCCAGTTTGAAGAAAAATGGACTTTATTACTTTTCCTCCGGGAGCGCCAGGAGCAGACAGGAACGATCGTCTCGGGAGGGATCCGACAGCTCGAGACGGACTCCTCCCACACCTAGGATATCGGAACTTGTTCGGGATCGAGGCAGTTCCCGCTCCGGAGATGTTACCATGGAGATGAATGGTGGCGTCCTCAATGCCAAGGATACCACGGAGAACGTCAAAAACGAAGATGAGAATTGTACTGAAAGGATTAGAAAATATCAGGTAGGTTAACTTTATTCATCTGCAATTTCGTAACTCAAAAGTTTTAGTTAATTATCCTGTCTTTTGGGGCGAGGGTGGCTCAGTCGGTAGTGCGCCAGGCTCGTAATCTGTAGTTTCCAGGTTCGAGTTCCAGCTGGGTCAGCGTTGAGATTTATCTCCGCAAAAATTCCCCGCCCTGCCCACGGTCAGTAGGGGACACCGATGGGCTTGGAAATGCCGCCGTCCGTCGGATGGGACGTTAAGCCGTGTCCCCGTGTGCGGGAGAGCAATACCCTGTGCACGTTAAAGAACACGCTGGACGGCCTTGACGGGAGGCTACCATCTCTCTCCCAACAGCTGTTCCAGTGGTTCCCCTCCCCCAACCTTCTCTGAGCCTTCGGGGTCCATGTGACCTGGCCATTTGGCCTATGGTGTGCAAAAAAGTGCCGCTCAGAAGTAAAACAACCCAACCCGAAAATGAAAAAAAAAATACAACTTACTATTGAAAATACACGTAAAAATGTTTTTTTTTCACCTTAAATAAAAATAAATGCTTTAAAAAACTAAAAGAAGAAAATTCATTAAAGAAAAATAGACATTATTTTTTGGTGCATCCGATATTTTTTCACATAAAATAATTTTTCGACCAATTTTTTCAGGAGTAGCAGCAACTCCTGCTTCCCCCCCCCCCCAATCAAACCCCATACCGACGCTCACGAATTACGATGAAGGTCCTGAAGCTTCATTTTCTTTTCCACTTGTGTTCATTCTTCCTCATTATAAGAAATTACGGTGAAGATCTCGAAGCTTCATCTTATCATTCTTTCGTAGAGATTTTCTTGCACTGTGATGTTTAACCTCTGTGTGCCAAGAGTAATTTTGGGGAGGGTGAGGATTCTACAGATAGCCGGAATGCCGTTTGCATACAATGAAGAGAAGCTGATATCTTCACTATCAATATCAGTTAGTTTATGTCATCAGACACTTGTCTTCAACTTGTGACCTTGTATACATTATACTGTAAATTACTTTTTAGAATATTATTAAGCGCAGGAAGAGCCACGTGGCCTTGCAGTGTTTGCAAAGTGTAGACCGGTTTTTAGAATTACAGGAACAGACTGGAATTTAGTGTCATCTATGGATATAATAGATACTACATATCACGACAGGATCTGGGGGGGGAAGGGGGGGACTCAGTCAGTAGCGCGCCAGGCTCATAATCTGCAGTTCCCAGGTTCGAGTCCCAGCTGGGTCAGCGTTGAGATTTATCTCCGCAAAATTTCCCCGCCCTGCCCACGGTCGGTAGGGGACACCGATGGGCTTGGAAAGGCCGCCGTCCGTCGGATGGGACGTTAAGCCGTGGCCCCGTGTGCGGGAGAGCCATACCCTGTGCACGTTAAAGAACACGCTGGATGGCCTTTACGAGAGGCTACCATCTGTCTCCTAACAGCTGTTCCAGTGGGTCCCCTCCCCCAACCTTCTCTGAGCCTTTGGGGTCCTTGTGATCTGATCTTTTAGCCCATTGTGTGCAAAAAAGTGCCGATCAGAGGTAAAACAACCCGGATCTAGGGGGGGGGGATCATGATTCCCCCATTTAAGAATGCTTATAGGGGTCATAGAGGTAAAAAAATTATTTAACTCGTGAATATTTCATGGATTTTTTAATAAATTTTTTAAAGACTTCTAAAATGGAGGAGAAAACGTTGTGCATTTTTCTGTGAGATAACTGTACCTGACTCGCAACAAGAACAATTTGGCTACATTTCAGAAGAAACCACCAGACTCTTTAACAGAATTCTTGCCACATTTTAAAAGAAACCACCAGACTCTTTAACAGAATTCTTGCCACATTTTAAAAGAAACCACCAGACTCTTTAACAGAATTCTTGCCACATTTTAAAAGAAACCACCAGACTCTTTAACAGAATTCTTGCCACATTTTAAAAGAAACCACCAGACTCTTTAACAGAATTCTTGCCACATTTTAAAAGAAACCACCAGACTCTTTAACAGAATTCTTGCCACATTTTAAAAGAAACCACCAGACTCTTTAACAGAATTCTTGCCACATTTTAAAAGAAACCACCAGACTCTTTAACAGAATTCTTGCCACATTTTAAAAGAAACCACCAGACTCTTTAACAGAATTCTTGCCACATTTTAAAAGAAACCACCAGACTCTTTAACAGAATTCTTGCCACATTTTAAAAGAAACCACCAGACTCTTTAACAGAATTCTTGCCACATTTTAAAAGAAACCACCAGACTCTTTAACAGAATTCTTGCCACATTTTAAAAGAAACCACCAGACTCTTTAACAGAATTCTTGCCACATTTTAAAAGAAACCACCAGACTCTTTAACAGAATTCTTGCCACATTTTAAAAGAAACCACCAGACTCTTTAACAGAATTCTTGCCACATTTTAAAAGAAACCACCAGACTCTTTAACAGAATTCTTGCCACATTTTAAAAGAAACCACCAGACTCTTTAACAGAATTCTTGCCACATTTTAAAAGAAACCACCAGACTCTTTAACAGAATTCTTGCCACATTTTAAAAGAAACCACCAGACTCTTTAACAGAATTCTTGCCACATTTTAAAAGAAACCACCAGACTCTTTAACAGAATTCTTGCCACATTTTAAAAGAAACCACCAGACTCTTTAACAGAATTCTTGCCACATTTTAAAAGAAACCACCAGACTCTTTAACAGAATTCTTGCCACATTTTAAAAGAAACCACCAGACTCTTTAACAGAATTCTTGCCACATTTTAAAAGAAACCACCAGACTCTTTAACAGAATTCTTGCCACATTTTAAAAGAAACCACCAGACTCTTTAACAGAATTCTTGCCACATTTTAAAAGAAACCACCAGACTCTTTAACAGAATTCTTGCCACATTTTAAAAGAAACCACCAGACTCTTTAACAGAATTCTTGCCACATTTTAAAAGAAACCACCAGACTCTTTAACAGAATTCTTGCCACATTTTAAAAGAAACCACCAGACTCTTTAACAGAATTCTTGCCACATTTTAAAAGAAACCACCAGACTCTTTAACAGAATTCTTGCCACATTTTAAAAGAAACCACCAGACTCTTTCACAGAATTCTTGCCACATTTTAAAAGAAACCACCAGACTCTTTAACAGAATTCTTGCCACATTTTAAAAGAAACCACCAGACTCTTTAACAGAATTCTTGCCACATTTTAAAAGAAACCACCAGACTCTTTAACAGAATTCTTGCCACATTTTAAAAGAAACCACCAGACTCTTTAACAGAATTCTTGCCACATTTTAAAAGAAACCACCAGACTCTTTAACAGAATTCTTGCCACATTTTAAAAGAAACCAGCAGACTCTTTAACAGAATTCTTGCCACATTTCACAAGAAACCACCAGACTCTTTCACAGAATTCTTGCCACATTTTAAAAGAAACCACCAGACTCTTTCAGAGAATTCTTGCCACATTTTAAAAGAAACCACCAGACTCTTTAACAGAATTCTTGCCACATTTCACAAGAAACCACCAGACTCTTTCACAGAATTCTTGCCACATTTTAAAAGAAACCACCAGACTCTTTCACGGAATTCTTGCCACATTTTAAAAGAAACCACCAGACTCTTTAACAGAATTCTTGCCACATTTCACAAGAAACCACCAGACTCTCACAGAATTCTTGCCACATTTTAAAAGAAACCACCAGACTCTTTCACGGAATTCTTGCCACATTTTAAAAGAAACCACCAGACTCTTTAACAGAATTCTTGCCACATTTCACAAGAAACCGCCAGACTCTCACAGAATTCTTGCCACATTTTAAAAGAAACCAGCAGACTCTTTAACAGAATTCTTGCCACATTTCACAAGAAACCACCAGACTCTTTCACAGAATTCTTGCCACATTTTAAAAGAAACCAGCAGACTCTTTCACAGAATTCTTGCCACATTTCAAAAGAAACCACCAGACTCTTTCACAGAATTCTTGCCACATTTTAAAAGAAACCACCAGACTCTTTAACAGAATTCTTGCCACATTTCACAGGTGTCCTTCATTTGATGTACTTATCCTGACAATCATATAAATTAGAATTCTTTTTAATTCTTTTATATTCCTATTTAGGGCTTTTTCTGAGATTTCAGAATTTTATAACTCTAGAGACTGGTTCTACATTATATTGTAAAAATTACACTGAAAAGAAATTTCAGTGAAATAATATATATATTTTGTATTTTTGTTCCTTTGGTCATAAAGCACATTTAAATATTAACATTTTTCTTCTCTAAACAAAAACTCGAATATGAAGAGGTTTAACAGCAAGACCATTTAAAGTTGGGACGTGCAACTTAGGTCCACGAAATAGTTTCGTTCTGACCGCCGAATGAATCTAGATGTATACTATTATTATCGCGTGGGGGCGGGGGTGGCTCAGTCTGTAGCGCGCCAGGCTCGTAATCTGTAGTTCCCAGGTTCGAGTCCCAGCTGGGTCAGCGTTGAGATTTATCTCCGCAAAATTCCCCGCCCTGCCCACGGTCAATAGCGGGACACCGATGGGCTTGGAAAGGCCGCCGTCCGTTGGATGGGACGTTAAGCCGTGGCTCCGTGTGCGGGAGAGCCATACCCTGTGCACGTTAAAGAACACGCTGGATGGCCTTGACGGGAGGCTACCATCTGTCTCCCAACAGCTGTTCCAGTGGGTCCCCTCCCCCAACCTTCTCTGAGCCTTCGGGGTCCATGTGACCTGGCCATTTAGCCCATTGTGTGCAAAAAAGTGCCGCTCAGAGGCAAAACAACCCAAATCCTAGTCAGATATCCTAATCAGAAGTAAAATCTTTCAGAATCCAAAATAAGATAATTGATGGTAAGCTTTTCCTCTTGTACGATATCTGCTATGACTGGCCTGGCACATTGCCAGTCAATCGAACCAACAATGGTGACAACTTGGTCCTGCGACCTTCAAAAGGTTTGTCAGATCTGCATAACTCGTGTATATAATGCGTGGAATCTTTAACCCTGGTACTTATTCACAGGGATCGTTTTTTGTGATGTTATTGTGCTCGCATGCCTCTGTTTAAAACAGAGGCATGCGAGAAAACATGTTTACCTTAACACAAAGTTTTCATTATTTTCACCATCACGTTCGCTTCTCAAAGAGTTTTTCGAGAAGAAAGGCTTTCAACTATTCTGAAAGAGCTCTGATTATTCTTAGTTTGAAAAGATTTAGGTATCAGCGCCATGAACTTTAAACTTCCATTACCTGTCGAGAAAGATAGTTGCCTGTGTTCCGCCAAGAACTGCCTGGATATACAAATGATCAAATCTCATGTTGGAAATATAGAAAGCTGCGAAGTTTGTGTTAGTTTACAAAAGATTAAAATGGAATTTATATAAATAACTTTTCAATGCTTGATGATAAGTGTACTAATCTAACCTACTATCAGGGGCGGGGGTGGCTCAGTCGGTAGCGCGCCAGGCTCGTAATCTGTAGTTCCCAGGTTCGAGTCCCAGCTGAGTCAGCGTTGAGATTTATCTCCGCAAAAATTCTCGCCCTGCCCACGGTCAGTAGGGGACACCGATGGGCTTGGAAAGGCCGCCGTCCGTTGGATGGGACGTTAAGCCGTGGCTCCGTGTGCGGGAAAGCCATACCCTGTGCACGTTAAAGAACATGCTGGATGGCCTTGACGGGAGGCTACCATCTGTCTCCCAACAGCTGTTCCAGTGGGTCCCCTCCCCCAACCTTCTCTGAGCCTTCGGAGTCCATGTGACCTGGCCATTTAGTCCATGGTGTGCAAAAAAGTGCCGCTCAGAGGTAAAAAAACCCGACCCAACCCTGACCTACTATCATTTCTAGACAGGGCCGAATTAGGAAGGAGTCTCTCCACTCTTGAGAATGTTCGGGGTGATGGAAGTAAAAATATTAAAACTTTTAAATTAATTAAACCCCCACTTTGCCATCAACCAATAGGGAACACTGATAGGTTTGGAAAGGTCGCCGTCCATTTGAGGGAATATAAAGCCATGTCCCTGTGTGCTGGAAAGTCATACCCTGTGCATGTTAAAGAACACTGAATGACCTTGACAAGTGGTTTTCATCTGTCCAGTAGGCCCCCTTCCCCAACCTTCTCTGAGCTTTCGGGATCCTTGTGACCTGGCCATTTAGCCCATTGTGTGCAAAAAAATGCCGCTCAGAGGTAAAACAACTCTCTTTTCTGCATACCCCTCAACCCTACTTTTTTTTAATCCGGATAGTCATTGTTTTTCCCCTCGTATATTTTTTTCTAGATAAAAAAATATCCGAACGCCCTCACCCTCCCTTATCACTACCTACCACTTTAAATTCACTAAATAAATTTTAAGACATTAGAGATAGAAATCTGCTTTGGTTATTGTTGTTGTATTAAGCTCCCCTTATTTTTATTTTTCAGTGGCCGAGTGGTTAGCGCGCTTGGCTACTGATCTAAGGGACCTGGGTTCGAGCTCCGGGTAAGGCATGGCTGTTTGTGACTTTTTCTGCTGAGGTCCTGCCATCCTCTCAGACCTTCTACTATGGCATAATAAACTGACAGGCTCCTGTCAGACCTCTGTGGCAAGCAGATGCTTGAGGGGGGTATTTTTTTTTTCCCGAACTGAAAATAAAAATTTATTTTAAAAAGAGCAAATAAGATTAAAATCGCAGACCATCACAAGCTCGCAAGAATTTCATTGCGAACTTGGTTATGTTTAAATTTGCTCATTATTACAGCAACACGTAAAGCAGTTCATTTGCTACAGCCACGTTCATAAGAGCACACTGCGGGTTAACAATCTGTGTGGTCAGTTAGTTACTGGCGCCACTGTATCTTCCACTTCTTCTCCTCCCTGCATGGTGTCTAGCATCACCACAGGATGCCTCTTCCCCGTCCACTTGTAACATTTCCCTGACCATAACGAACACCTACCCCAGTAATTCGATCCAGTATCTTAAGATCCGCTGTCACTGAGATTTACACCTCAAGTTTAGTCCGAGCATCTAACCATGGGAATTGTTCTTGCAACCTACCCCCAATCACCACTAAACACACGTGCATAAATTCTAAGATTGCAAATTTACAGGATTAAGATCGAAGAAACGAAATATTTGTGCGTGTTAAAACCATTATTGCATTGTATTGTTACAAATTAAAATGGAAGTAAAAATATGTCAATGAAAATTATAATACAATGTAATTTTATTACAAAAGCATGGATGAAATTATTTATAAACAAACTAAGTCAACCGACACGAAACTCTATAATAATACAAATATAAACTTTCAGAAGAATCCATTATCTCAATTCTAATCACTTTTTGACTGTCACCAAACAAGACTAAAATCATTCAATAAACAATAAAATCATGTTAGCAAATAAATATTCAATCTAACGAGAATATCCTTACCAATTCTTAAACTAAATAACTATACGCAAAATGACTTCCTTCTTAGGTTTTAATCCTCGAGTACTCCAAAACTGCAGCTAAGTGTACTGGTTTCTCAGAAACAATTCTTTTCAGACGTTGATCAACACGCACAAGACGACGAATTCTTCTTTTTCTTTACCAGCTTACCAACACGATCCACACAATAAACTAATCAACCTCCCGCTCACTCACCATATAAAATGCTTCTTCACTTTATATACATCCATCGTATACATACTGAAACTAATTATGCCTCCTTTCGGATATCCACAACTCCAACATAACAATTCTATCTTTTCAATTTTTCTGATCAGTTCTGTATTCCAATTCGTTGGTACATAATTCAAACGCAGAAGCATACACGAGCGTTCATGACACGTTTATCATAAATTCACTGTAGCACGTTCATTTGTCATAACAATATATATTTTTATAGATCGATCGCCTCTTTATTTCTAGACAATCACTCCGACTCCTATTGAACCTTGAAATCGACACTGGTTCTGAACATTTTTAATATTTCTGAGTTTTGCTGCTCGAAATTGCCCTATTCCCCAAATTTTATCTCTCTAAGTTACATAGAAGTTTGCTTCAAAGTGGAGCAAAAAGAATTTTTAGATGGGGAGGGGGGGTAAAAGTTTTAGATGGGAAATAAATCGATGTTTCAAGATAAAAATATTTAGGTCGAGCAGTTGATTAATATGCGCAGTTTGAGAACACAGCAATCATATATACATCATGTCATAATACCACAGCTAAGGATGCCAGAAAACAAACGAAAACAGGAAACTCATTATTAAACACATTTAAAAATATTTTTTCATATTGATAAATAGAAATAAATATTCTTTCGAAAATAAAAGAAAGCTTAAAAACTCGAGATTATTTTTTGTTAAAAAAGATTGGGTTGGCCAGCCCAGATGAGGTTAGAAGTATTCAAAACTGGGTAGGGGGACAGAGGGAGGAGAAAAGTGCATTGCAAAAGAAATAAAGATCAGTAAGCTTCGATATTCTCTAAGAAACTAAAAGGTGCTAAGAATTTTTTCTCTCCTTTTTTTTCAGGAGGAACTGAGGAAGAGGCGAGAAGAAGAAGAACGATTGGCTAGAGAAGAGGAATTTCTTCGCTCATCTCTGCGTGGTTCCAAGAAACTGCGAGCGTTGGAAAAGAAAGCAACATCTGAAACAGGAGTGGAGAATTCAGCTTTCGATCTGGAGGATGGTGACACAGGGATCACAGATTCCTCTCACGCAGGAAAACTTGTCAGAGACGTTCCCGAAGGGCGGCCACCAGAGCTAAAAAAAACCTTAGGTGAGTTTAGAATTATAAAAAAAATGATTTACATATCTTGAGTGGTGCGCCCAGAATTGGAGAGAACGGTATATTTTTTTAAGAGATTGTCTTCAAGCACCAATGGTATACTACATTAGCGATGGGAAAGGGAAGAGATTTACAAAGTGTCGACAAATGTATCTCAATATTTTGCAAAAAATGTTTTTAATAATTACCAATTATTTAATAACTCAGTTTAGTTACTCTTATTCTAATTACTCTTAATTTGTGTTAAACAGCCTTCTACTAAAAGGAAACCAATTAAATCTCTAAAAATAACTTTTTAATCAACATTTTTAGTAGTCATTCACGCTAACCACCAGCCCATACCTGGTCTAGTGGTTACCGTACCTAACCAATACTAAACGATCTCAAATCCCTTCTTGCAAAAGGAACCCCCCCCCCCACACAACCCCTGATTTTCCAAAAATAAAATTAGGTACTTCTAACTCAGGTGTCATGCCTGTAGATGCGAGTGTATTAGATTAACACGGACAGAGAAATTCTGAATGCAGCCAATCACACCAATCAGTTAATATCTGATCCGGTAAACTACGACTCAGTTTGTAAGAAAGATTTAAAAAACCAAAGTCCATTTTTAAAAAAATAAATAAAATAAATACCCCCCTCAAGCAGCTGCTTGCAACAGAGGTCTGACAGGAGCCTGTCAGTTCATATGCCACAGTATAAGATCTGAGAGGATGGCAGGACCTCAGCAGAAAACAACACGAAACCTAAACTTAATTTTTTGCCATCTCGAAAGATTACTCTCCACCCTTGCATTTTTATGCCACAATTTGCCTAACTTTTTCAACATAATTGCCATTCATTAATTAAAGTAGGCATAATATCGCATTCAGCCGTAATAAATGGAATTTATGTTCTCATATTAAAAGTATGTAGCATATAAATACTAAACCAAGTAACATATAAATACTAAACCAACTTTATGTGTTAGCTCTAACTAAGGCAGTGGTCAGCAGTGACTTCGGTCTTAGGGCATGTCCTTGTATGAGAAGGCCTGTATTAAGCTATGAGTAGCTTCTAGGATTCTTCTCTGTCCTATATTTCGCAAATCAAAAAAAAGTAACTATGTTATGCTTATTATTGCTTAAAATGAACATGCGCCAGCCATATTTTGATAAGTAACTGATTTGTGGCCCTCCTCAGTATAGTCCACCTTTTTAAATCTCTGTAATTCATGTTTACATTGGCCTGAAGTGACCCGTAATACTTGTAAGAACTACATATTTTTTATTCCGTATGTTTAGTTTGCCTTTGTGGCAACAGCGTTTTCTATTTGACTCATCAGTCACTCAGTTGTTAATAACGAAGCTCTAAGTATTATTCATACTTTTGACTGTAATGAAAAGCAACCCAGCTTAAGAATTTTCTCTTCCTAGCTTGTGGTCTATAGGCGCACATAAATTATATGTTATGTATACAGTTAGGGCGTGCAAATTGTTTTGCTGCCGACTTTCCCACCCATTTGCAGGAGACGAGTTGCAACATCGGACGGCCATTAAGATTGCACGTGGTGAGGGCAGAAGAATGCGAGTAACCTGACGCCAAGCAATGGGGAAGGGTCAGGAAGCCGACGAGGTGCCAGTTACGGGAAGCGCCAGGGGGCACGAGGCTCACTGGAGGAGAGAAACCTCTCACGTCTGGCGAACAAATAATCTCCCCCTCAAAAGTGAAACAAACCAATGAACAAACCTGTAGTCAGCAACAAAAATTCTGCCTGCGAAGAACCTCTTGGCCTTGGGGATGCGATTTCTTCCTATATAAGACAACCGTGGAAGAATGTTTGAGAGGCGGTGAAAACATTGAGGAAGTTGGTAATAAATAAGCATTAGTCTTAAGGGTTTCGTTTACTAGTCAAGTTTACTTCAAAGATGTTTTGCAAAACGAACAAATGCGTGTATTGTTTTGAAGTTGAATTTGCTTCTAAACAGAAATTGAAATATTCACGCGAAGAAAAGAAGCGAAACTGTGCAATCAGGTGCTTTTTGCCTAAATTACTACCTTTTAAAGAGTTTTCACCTTTTTTTCGATTAATTTTAAATCTGTGTTATCAGAATATTTTTCACGTACGACAGTGTGTCCACGAGTGCGCCTCCGGTTCCAAAGAAAAAACTATATTTTCGAATGAGATGCGGAAACTTAAATAGTTGTTAAACAAAAGTTAAAGTAATTATTGTGTTTAAGTTGCCAAAAATGTCGGAGAGTGGCACGTAAAACCCTTAAGTTTCGAAACATATTTGTTCTAGTAACATGACCCTCCCGCGCCTGGGTCGGGGGTGGCTCAGTCGGTAGCGCGCCAGGCTCGTAATCTGTAGTTCCCAGGTTCGAGTCCCAGCTGGGTCAGCGTTGAGATTTATCTCTGCAAAATTCCCCGCCCTGCCCACGGTCAGTAGGGGACACCGGTGGGTTTGGAAAGGCCGCCGTTCGTCGGATGGGACGTTAAGCCGTGGCTCCGTATGCGGGAGAGCCATACCCTGTGCACGTTAAAGAACACGCTGGATGGCCTTGACGGGAGGCTACCATCTGTCTCCCAACAGCTGTTCCAGTGGGTCCCCTCCCCCAACCTTCTGAGCCTTCGGGGTCCATGTGACCTGGCCATTTAGCCCATTGTGTGCAAAAAAGTGCCGCTCAGAGGTAAAACAACCCAACCCTCCCTCGCCTGTGCGAGAGGGAGTCGGTAACTACAGATTACCCTGTCGGTAGGGGCGGAGGTGTTACGCCCTGTCGGTAGGGGCGGATGCGACCTGGCCATTTATCCCAAGGTGTACAAAAAAGTGCCACTCAGAGGTAAAACAACCCAACCCAATATAATAAATATATAGTATGGTAATTTAATAAATATACCAAATAAAACGGAACTTTGTTTTCTCTTTTATTCACTGTATAAAAAATAAAGCGATTCCATTAAATGCATTTCGTACGTTGGGTAAAAAATTAAACTGTTGCTAATAAACTGGTATACGCCACTTGGGACCAGATGGCAGTATATGGGCCCAAGTTCATTCACAATTTCCTTTACTCCAGTCACAATTAAATCCCGCCAAAAAGTTTGGCGGCAAATCTGTCTATTGATACCTTTATTCACAGCTTTCCACACGTACTGTTCACATCATTACTCACGTATGCGATGGCAGTGCCCCAGAAATCTCGGTCACTTTTCGAGGGATCTCTCCCGACCCACGGCACGTAAGCACCCAATCTGATACCCAAACAAGGTTAGGAATAGGTGGGATCACCCCACCAAATTTGGGACCGATCGCTCAAGTATTTGGGAAACCACGGAGAAACTGCCAATTTCTGCCACCGATGGGTTACACGTGTCTGCACGTTCGTTCATCTGGAATTAACGCCCGTTTTATATAATATGACGATTGCGATTAATTATTTTGCAGTATGCGATATATTTTAATGCATGTTGGAGAAGGAATTTAATATTAAAATACTAAGAGTTATTTCTATAGTAAGTGACCAAAGCATAGAATTCCAATAAACATTGAAAGAAGGTAGGCTTAAACATATATGAACATTTAGGTGTTAAAACATCAAGTGAAATGAAAAAAATTACTTTTGTTCCAAAGTGATGGTTTAATGCATACGGGTTTCTGTGTGAAAAACGTTTAAATTTAATTAAAATTTTAATAAAATTAAAAACGAAAAAAACGTTAATTTTTTCGGAGACCATTAAGTGGAGGGAAAATGACAGTGTTGCAGTTCAAGCTTGATCCAGTCCCTTGCCTGTGCCCTTACTTCTTCCTAATTTGGGCCCTGATAACTTTGTATTGTGTGACAGTATAAAAAAAAATTAAGAAAATAACATCATTGTTTTTAATTTTTTTTTTATATTTGCATTTGTAGTATTTAATATGGATTTTAAATCTGTCTTTCATCAAAATATATCTCAAATGTATATCATGAGGCAGTGGTAAAAAGGAAGCAAAATCTGATTTGGTAGAAATGCAGTGTAGGCCCTCAACCAGTATCCATAAAAAGCCCAAAAATAATCTAGTCGATAGTAGATTTCATTAACAACGTTTATGGCTAAGGAATGAACTCTCCTCATTCCACATTTCAGAAAAGCCCCAAAAAACAATCTCATTGAAGACAACTGTTTAAAACAGTGCATGTCATAATGCCAGAACTAAACAAGTGCAAATACATTTTAATAACAAAGCATATTGCTAATTATGGAGCACTGCTTCATCCCCCAAAAGAACAAGATCACATAATAAAACAACATAAATTCAACATTCGAATATGCAGATGGATATCGTATCGCAATTCAACATTACAAGTTTTCCAGGTGAAAAATCCAAGATGGCGACTGAGGGCCCTACGCTGCATCATAGCCTAAAATAACTAATACCCAGGGGTTGAACTACTGCATGTGCGACTGCTCTGGGTGACAATTTTTTTTAGAGGCAAATTTTCAAACAAACTAACCCAGAGTTGTGGTAAGGTTGTCCGAATAATTATGGCCAACTTTTCAATAGATGATTTTCAGTTTTAAAAATGATATTAAATTTAGCCATATTAATATCTAAGATCAGACTTAGAGATAGGGCTCATCTACACAATATCAGCAAGAGCATAGTGAAGGACTACGGGGGGGGGGGGGGGGGGGGCGAGGGCGAGAGAAATCGAAAATTTTCCAACTCGGAAATCAAATTTTGCCAATTGAGAAAATAATGTTTGTCAGATTTTTACTCTGTGGAGGGGGAGTTGAGGCAATTTTCACAACTCCTGCATTTTGCCATGTAACTTCCAATTTTACCAACTAACCATAATTTCACAGAAATAATCCCAATATTTACATCTCACCCTGAATTGTTGCAAGTCAGTGTGAATTTTCCCAACTCCCCTTGATTTGACCACTTCTCCTTAATTTCACAGAAACAATCTCGATTTTTAATCTCTCCTGAATTTGCCAAGTCACTGCAAATTTTTCAAACTCCCCGAAATTTTGCCAAGTTTTCTTGATTTTGTCAACTCTCCTTAATTTCACAAATCCAATTATCACAATTACCCGCATTTTACAAAGTGGATTCAAATTTTGCCACCATACCATAATTTTACAGATAAAAAATTCCAATTTTTACATCTCACCTGAATTTTGCCAACTCCTTGCGAGTCACTCCAAATTTTGCCAAGTTTTCTCCCTTTTGCCAACTTGCCATAATTTTACAGAAAAGAAACCCAAATTTTTACATCTCACCTGATTTTTGCAAAGTCACTCAGAATTTTTCCCAACTCGCCATAATTTTACAGAGAAAAAAATACCAATTTTTACATCTCACCTGAATTTTGCCAACACCCCAAGATTTTGCCAAGTTGTCCCAATTTTAGCAACACACCTGTAATTTACTAAGCGACTTTGAATTTTGCCAACTGCTCTAGATTTTGTCATCTCCATTTTCCCAACTGCCCTAGATTTGACAAGTTGCCTTGATTTTGACAACTACACTAGATTTTGCTAACTCCACTTAATTTTACAAAAAAATTACAAATATTCACAACTAGCCTAGATTTTATGAAGTCACTTTGAATTGTGCCATCTCGGAGTTACTTTGGGGTAGTAATCACGGAGGGGGGGGGGGGGCTCCACTCCTGAATATCAGCATGACTTCACTGACATAATGTTGAAATCATTAGTAACCCTAAATTACTAATGATGTCATCCATGACCAGCATTGAGAATCTTCTTCAGTACTTGAAAGTTTGCTTTGCACCCTAAAGTTATGTGGAGCATACCTGGCTTTGAACTACATAAGCCAATCTTTCCTTGCAGGAAAACTTTAACCTTACAATCCATCACCATTTGGGCTAATCTGACAATCTGAAAAGTACCCAAGACTGAGGTCTTGGGTACTTTGAATAGTTGAATAGTTTCAAGCTTAAAGTTAATAGCTTGAATAGTTTCAAGGCTTAAAGTTTGATTCAACACTAAGTTTGATCTGGAATCCACAAAATTAAGTTTTTCCATCTGGGCCATAAGTCCTGTTCATTTAAGTGGACATAAACACTTGATAGAAACGGAAATATTTAATGGTGAAAATATTTTATTGTAATTTGAAGAGTAATAAAAATGTATTCTGACAGTTGCTAAATATATATTGTGGAAATGATTATTTTATTCTCCCTCCTCTTTAGGACCATCAGAGTTATTAGATTTGCTGCATAATATTGAATCTCATCTTCGGAAATCAAATGTTGATGAAGATTTAGTGAGTATAGAAAAGCTTCTCTGCAATTCTGAATTTCGATCTATACTGACTTTACATAACAAAATACAAGAAGTTTGCTGTTTTAAGTGCCTTCCTGTTTCTGTTTGTGTTGATGCACAAGATCTTTCACAGGAGGTAAGTTTGTTTTATTTTCAGGGGTGACAAAATTTGTAAAAATCTTGTCAACCATAAGTTTTTAATACAAATCATAGCAAAAGCATGTACAAAAATGGGGGGGTAGAGGGAAACATTTTTCCTGTTTTTTATGTGTATTGGAAAAAATAGATCATTAATTTTAAAGTTGGGTGTACTGGTAATAACATTAATAATGTTGCCATGGAAAAATTTTACTGTAGTAATTATCTCCACAAAATTCCCCGCCCTGCCCACGGTCAGTAGGGGACACCGATGGGCTTGGGAAGGCCGCCGTCCGTCGGACGGGACGTTAAGCTGTGGCCCCGTGTGTGGGAGAGCCATACCCTGTGCACGTTAAAGAACACGCTGGATGGCCTTGACGGGAGACTACCATCTGTCTCCCAACAGCTGTTCCAGTGGATCTCCTCTCCCAACCTTCTCTGAGCCTTCGGGGTCCATGTGACCTGGCCATTTAGCCCATGTTGTGCAAAAAAGTGCCACTCAAAGGTAAAACAACCCAACTGTAGTAATTCCTAATTTTGAAGAGTAATGGGCTGTGCAAGAGAATTCACATGCTGTTTGCATTCCCAACCTTATTTTTTTATGAGTTGCAAATATTAACATAATTTTGCTAACCATCAGACACCATAATGTAGCTGCACATTTCATTTGGACTACAGCTGTCAGATACGAGGTATTTTACATCA
Source organism: Ryuthela nishihirai (assembly GCA_038380435.1). Lineage (NCBI taxonomy): Eukaryota > Metazoa > Arthropoda > Arachnida > Araneae > Heptathelidae > Ryuthela > Ryuthela nishihirai. The sequence goes on from JAWZYU010000030.1 coordinate 46,086,792, forward strand.
AAGATTGGATGACAGTTGAATTTTTTTTGCTGAATTTATTGAATTTGAGTTCTTTTTCTGTGCTTTTAAAGTATTTGTGTAGCTAATGCTTTCACTTAGTATTTTTATAGCAACTGGTGAAATTAAAATAGTAGCAGAAATTATATTAGTAACTGAAATAAATTCATGTAATGGAGTTATATAAACAGAATATAGCCATTTTCTCTGATCTGGAATGAAAAGCAGTTATTGGATGATTCAGGATAATGTTCTTGGTCTCTAAATAATTTAATAAATAAACTAAAAGTTGCCCAGATTCATTAATTGGAGCATTAGGAGATTAATGGGAGTTAGATTATGGGATTAATGGGAGTCAATGAATGGAGTGCAAGGCTTTGCTGCAAGAGGTGCAGGACCTGGAAAAGGTTAAGAACCCTTCTATTAATAGAATTACATGAGAGGGAGTAGGAGGTTAAATATTAGGTAGCAGTGTTATCAGAGCTGGACTTATGCATAAGCTAACTCAGGTAGAGTTTAGGGCCTCACGATTTTGAGGGGCCTCAAAAATTTAAGTTTAAGTTTATTGTCACGAACTTTTTTTATATTCAAATTAATCTATTGTGCAAACACTGTTTATCACAGTTTTACATAGCCATTATTATATACCAGTGTTAGTATAATGTTTTAACCATATCAATTTCATATTTAGTTTTTAATGTTCCCTTCAATCAGAATAATAAATATATAACTTATTTTGACTTTTTAAATTTTGGGACCTCTTAAACTTATTGTTACTTAGGGCCTCTTAAATTTGTCATAGCTTAGGGCCTCAGAAGGTCAAAGTCCAGCCCTAAGTGTTATATAATTTATGGATAACTCCTTAATTAAAAAGACTATGGATATCAAGCTTTGAAATATGAATAAAAAACAGATAAAAGCAATGGAATGAAATGTTGTACATAAATATAAATAAGCCTCTATGTGGCAGCCTATCTCACATTCCAATTAACAATAACAAGACAAACTACAATAAACCAACACTACAATAAATAGATTTACTCAATTATAAAGTTGACATGTATCATTCAATTAAGATTTGAACAGGAAGGAAAATAATTGTACTTAGTTAAAACTGTTAAGCCAAAAAAACTTGTATTACATGGAGATTCACCACAAATTCATATTCTCCAGACTAGTCTTATTAAGCTGATCTAAGATGAATTAGGAAGGTTTGCCAGTGGCAGACATCCTCCCAAAATCCTTTCTGATGCCTGAGAATGGAAAATGTTTCTCCAGCAGTAGATGACAGATGCATGAGCTGGTGTCAAGCTTGTATACTGTCAGAGGAGATCACAAGCAATATAAGTGTACATTTCCATTGCAAGTCCTGAAGGTTCAGGAAAATTCCAATCTAAGATTGTAATTTGTCCAATCTTTGTTCATTATTAGGTTATAAGACCATTTCATCAAAATCATTATTAGGTTATAAGACCATTTCATCAAAATCTATAATAGTTTTCAAATTATTCCAGTTTATGTGTTTGGTACTTAATTTTTTAAGCATCTAATTTAACATAATCTGCATGCAGATCTCACAATATATCTGATACATTATTTCTCTTAGAACTTGGTAACCCTTTATTCACATATAACTTTAAATTGCACATATTAATGTTAAATTCTTTATGAACTTTTTGTATGAAAAAATAAAAATATAGCAATCTGTACAATTTAGTAATTCTGCTCTGCAGGTCATATGTAATTTAGAAGAGTTTCCATCTGCCGAAGGAAAAGAACTCATGTCTATTCTAAACAAACTGGAGTTTGAAGGTTTGATGTATGCTCATGATAAAGTAGCTGAATGCCAGATCACACCTGAAGTATCTCCTGAAGAAGAGCTGCTAACCAGAGTATCGCAGTACACAGAAGAAAGCATAAAAATTGTGCGTGTTGATAAAACTAGTGAACCGTTGGTAAGTACCCATAAATCATTGATAGAGGTTCATTACCTATGGAATATTTTTTATTCAGTTCCTAGTATAAGTACAGTGTAAATTTACCCAATAAAAATCCTGTATAAATTAAATTTCAGGTGCCAGGTAATGTACTAATTGCTAAAAAGGTTCTCAATTTGCTAACTTATTCTACAGAATTTGTCAGAGTTTGAGTAATTATCCAAATATTACAATGTACAACACTAAGCACTAAAAGTAGTGCTCAAGAAAAGGATACCAAAAAGCAGATTTAATATGTAAAAATAATTTATTTAAATCTTTGACTTGCCAAATAAACGTGTAGAAATCAAATACTGTAAGGCACTGGAACAATTGCGAAATACTACAGTAAATTCACACAGCAACTCTTCACACAATCTGTACTATGATTACATAAACCATTATAGACATATATTACCAGCTTTCTAAAAGTTGCTCGTTACATAGTAATGCACATGTCTATTGGGAAAGGCATATTAGAATATTGCTACAGGTGCTTGTTTGACCCAAGCATTTGTGACTTTGACATACCTACAATTTTAATGGGAAGCAAATGGTGAGTTATATGTTCGTTACTCAGAACTCAAAAGGAAGAGTTTCACTGGTCCAAACAAAAAGATAAGAACAAGTTAAATCCAAAGTAAACAAAGGCAAATAAAAATGGTTAATTGAAAATGATTTAATTTGAACTATCATACCAGATATATGTAAAACAAACCAAATAGTTTAAACATCCAAAATCAGCAATTTTTTCTTCAAATTGGGACAAATTTTAATGAACATTTCTTTTAAAAAACATTTTAACTGAAAAGTAAATATCTTAGTTGTGAGTTTTGTACTCTTTTGATCTTAGTTATTGTTTCAAGATCACATATGAAGTATTGTTGGTGATGGAGGTGGGTAAATCATCAGAGGTGGGGAAAATGCATATCTATAATATATCCTGTGAACATTAAAGAGCACGCTAGTTGTCTTGAGAGTAGTCTTCCATCTATCACTTAATAGCTATTCAGTGGGTCCTTTTCTTATTTATTATTAGGGGCGGGGGTGGCTCAGTCGGTAGCGCGCCAGGCTTGTAATCTGTAGTTCCCAGGTTCAAGTCACAGCTGGGTCAGCGTCGAGATTTATCTCCGCAAAATTCCCCGCCCTGCCCACGGTCAGTAGGGGATACCGATGGGCTTGGAAAGGCCGCCGTCCGTCGGATGGGACGTTAAGCAGTGGCCCCGTGTGCGGGAGAGCTATACCCTGTGCACGTTAAAGAACACGCTGGATGGCCTTGACGGGAGGCTACCATCTGTCTCCCAACAGCTGTTCCAGTGGGTCCCCTCCCCCAACCTTCTCTGAGCCTTCGGGGTCCATGTGACCTGGCCATTTAGCCCATGGTGTGCAAAAAAGTGCTGCTCAGAGGTAAAACAACCCAACGTTAAAGAACACGCTGGATGGCCTTGACGGGAGGCTACCATCTGTCTCCCAACAGCTGTTCCAGTGGGTCCCTTCCCCCAACCGTCTCTGAGCCTTCGGGGTCCATGTGACCTGGCCATTTAGCCCATGGTGTGCAAAAAAGTGCCGCCCAGAGGTAAAACAACCCAAACTTATTTATTAATTATCTTCTTATATCCAACTCTCAGCTTATTGTGTACAAAAAAGTGCTACTCAGAGGTGAAACAACCAACCATCACATCTAATAAATTTAAACTGTTTTGAAATAGTTAATACTCATTCAAATTTCATCCTCTTTTATATATTTTGCATTGACAGCTATATTGTGGAGCAAATTTAACTAAACAGTTTCTTCAAAAGATACTTTGCCAAGAATTTTCAGATTGAGTTGTTCGAAAAATATTAAATCAAAAGGGATTTGAAATGCTATTCAATCATATCTGGAAGATATTTGTGATTTTTAGAAGTTTCAACATTTGTAATAAGAAACATCCGATATTAGAAACTATTAGCTCATTTTAAGGAAATTGAGGTGTTGTTTTTACTTTAACTCCTCTGTAGATATTCACTTTTTTAAGAGATATATGAAAAATTCCTTTTGTGTTGGTTAGGTGCTATTAATGAAATATTTTGATTAGCATTTTCCAAATATTTCAATAATTTTAATTTCTGCTGTAAAATGGTAAAACTTTAATATCGTAAATAGCAATAATATATGGCAAAATTCTTGCAGGTCTTGAGTGTGGTAGTCAAGAGCTTACATTGACAACAGCAATTTACCCCTTTTAATACTAAGGAGGTGGGAAAATGCATTTTACATTTTAAGAGCTAAGTGAAAACTTTTCTTCAGTAGTAAAGTATCATAGGAAATGTCCTGTGGACATGGAACTTGTGAAATAGCTAAAAAAAAATTTAGTTTCTCTGTGAGTGGTATACAAACCCGTGCTTCCCAATTACATGTCAGGTGTGCCAACCATTACACCATCATTGGCTAACTTTTTCTTCAGCTACGAGCCCCGGAATTAGGCATGGATGTGTGTGTCGTTTTTCTGCTGAGGTCTTGCCATCCTCTCAGATCTCCTACTGCGGCATATAAACTGACAGGCTCCTGTCAGACCTCTGTGGCAAGCAGCTGCTTGAGGGGGTATTTATTTTATTTTTTTATTTAATGTGATATATATTTCCCCGCATATTGTTCGATTCATTTGTGGCGCCATCTATATCACGAAATGGATAACTAAGTTGCTGCTGAGATGGACTGAAATGTCAGTAACCCATGCTAACGGCATGAAATCAATAATTCAGTAGTAAAGTATTGCAGGAAATATCCTGTAGACACGGAACTCGTGAAATAGCTGAAAAAGGTTAGCTTTGCCATAAGTGGGATTTTTTAAGCTATTTTATGAAAACTTTGGATAGGTACTAATAAAATATTGCTTTTTGCATTTTCTAACACATTTTGCTTAAGAATTTTCTTGAAGCTGTTCTACAGTATCCCTCAAGGGGTGCTAAAAATTGTGCAGTTTTTTTTTGCATTTTTTGTGCAATTCAGAAAATTTTGAGAAATATTTTTTTAAGTACAATATAATAATGGTTTATAATCATTTTATAATTGTTATTTTTTTGTATTAAATGATTTTTAATAAATGGTTAGTGCTTGACTGCAGTAGAAAGTTTAGTTTTAATCTTGGGTAAAGCAAGGGTTTTTTAATCGAGATTTGCTTACCTAATAAGATTTTATGTATGATAGTTTGCTTTGACTTGATTCTCTCATATCTTCATAGCAAGTAGCAGCTTGAAGCAAAATTGTTTGCTATTCTTTTTTCCAAACATCTGTTGATTAATCTGCATTTATAAAATAATGTAATTGTTGTTAGCCCAAGAAGTGCACAGTAATGGGGGAAACCATTAGAAATTATTTTTCATTCCTACTACTATTACAATGTTTAATGTTGTGATTTATTAGATTACAAAGTATTAACTGTGTTCATTAATGTCTACCAGCACGTTTTTAGAAAATTTGTAGTATTAAACATGCTTTCATTATATTCTAATGTAAATTACAATATATTTAATTATTCTTTAATAAGTGCAGTTCCTATTGTATAATTATAACCACTACAGACAGATAACTACTAAAAATTCAAACTTCCTAAATAGAAAGGAAAATTAAATTATTTTAAGTGTTTCTTGTTAACAGGACATTTGCTGTGTTTATTACTGACTATGTGCTTATTAGTATGGATTAGTAATGTGAAAACTTGAAATAATGCTTGTTATGTATGATTGAATTTGTTGACTATGTAATAAATTGTGTTTCTGAATTGCATTTATGTGACATTTAATGCTACTTAAAATTAAATATTAGGGTGCTACTGTGAAGAATGAAGGTGAAGCTGTGATAATTGGAAGAATTGTAAAAGGTGGAGTTGCAGAAAAAAGTGGTGAGATTTTTTTCACGTGGCTAGTTTATATAAATTTCATTTAAGTTTTGTTTATAATTAGGAATTTTATTTTTTAACAATTTTCGAAACTATTTATATTCTTATAATAATATACAAAAGTTTAATAATTTTTAGGGTACTCTGCATACTCAAAAATTTAATCTCATTATGAAATATGAGTTTGAAAAAATTAAAAACCTGTGCTTCCAACAAATTGCAAAGACTAATTACTGGTATTAAAATGTAATAAAATGTAAAACAACTTTTTTCTTTGAATTATTAGGTCATATCAGTTTGCTATACTTTACACTAATTATAAGAAGAAATCATGTTCACATTACTACTTTACAATATGGATAAATTGTCTATGTTGAATACGTGCTATAATGTGAGGGTCACAGATTGATAGATCACTAAGTTTTCATTGACTAGAGTGAGTTGATTTTATTGATATTGTTTTTATTATCAAATTTAATAAATTTTAAAGATTAAGAAAAAAAACCTTAAAAAGGACTAATTTCATAGGAAAAGAAATTAAAAGTTGAGCATACTGTCTTCCAGCATGTTAAGAGTTAGTATAAAGAAACAAACTTTTTTGAAATATGAAATTTAATATTTTAATGTTATGCTAATAAGGTATTATCTCTGAAAGACTAAGAAAGGGCTCTGAAAGACTAATTGGCAATTGTTGCTGTAATATATGTACAAATAAAAATAATTCATTTATATATCGAGGAGTAATATTTCCATTTTATAACAATAGTTCAAGTATATAGTGCAATGATCAAAATAAAAATTTAAAGAAATTCATAAATAAAATTTCAAAAACCCATAGTGACTGACTTTGAAGCTTTCAAGTAGATTTTTGACTGTGTATTAATATTTTGCAGATACTCTTGTTCTTATGAAATAACAAGCATCAATTAACGTAATGATTATTCTCTTCAATAATACTGAGACTTGTATGATAATAGATAAAGCCTGCTATAAATGGTTCAGCATTACAACTGGAGTTAGACAAGGAAGCATTTTGTCACCCTTTATCTTCACTTTGGTGATCAATTATGGTATGAAAAACGTTTTGGGAAAGAGTGACTAGGGTCTTAGATTTGCTTGGAGATTCAAAATTCTCCGATTTTGCTGGCAATATTATCCTCAGTCCCTGCTAATGTTGGTGGAAGTAAAGAAAATAATTTCTTTAAAAGATGTGTGAAATCCACAAGTGTCTAATTTGCATAACAAAGAAATTATGAAAACAAGTGATAGTTGACTGTACCTGGAAGAAACAAGGGGCAAATTCTTTTCTTCCCAAGGACAGCAATTGACAAAGAAAAGTTCTCTATGAGCAAAGAACTGATGAACTCCCAAAACAAAAAGTTATTGGTTAATCAACAATGAAACAAAATATAGGTAGTATAGCACAATTTACTTAGAGATAAATGTGTAATTCACAGTTGGCAAATACTCTTCTTGTTCTTAAATACCAAAAATCTAACCTTTCTTTAATTTTTAGCATGCTTATTAATAAAACTTTTTGATGTTTTTGAGCAATTATTAGAACATAATTTTTTTTATATTTTTAATTGTATATTGAGTATGTAGAATAAGTGAAAAATATTAAATAGCTAACTTCAGTTAATTTTTATTGCTTATTCTTCGAATTGATTTTGAATTTAAAAAAACTAACAGAATCACACCTAAAGTTTAAATTATGCGTTATAGTAGTTTGTCTTCTATACTTAGACTTTTATAACTTTTCTGAGATGGTAAAACTTGAACCATCTTGCAAGCAAAATGTGTTTAAGCAATATCTTGTATTGAGAGAAACTGTGTTGAAAGCAAATTATTAAAAGCCTTGTAGTTCATGCAGATGAGTGAATTGAGTTATGAACTGACCTGGAATGAAGTTTATAGATAAGGTCAAACAGGACCTTATTAAAATGTCCTGCAATGACTTTGTAGCAGTTGTAGCTCAGGATAAATGTATTCATACTAAAATTGCACTAATTGGATCTCTCTATCTTTTGACACTTTGAGGATATTTTTAATATATACAACAATAAGAATGATGATCTTATATAACTATGGATATACACAGTCATATCAGAATAATATGACCACCTATCATACATATACTATGGTAGGTGGTCATATTATTCTGATACGACTGTGTTTATGGGATAATATTTCTGTTATATATAATATGGTGTCAGAAGTGTGGGTTGAAGTTTAATTGTTGTCACTTTCTTTATTTCTTGGTTCCTTATTGCTGTTTTTTTCCCCCGGCATCACAACATTCCAAACTTAATCACACATTATAAATGATGATATATCATGGACATTTCTCTGGATAAGATTTAATTATCAGTACTGGTTAATATTTTCTTATTTCATACAAAATAATTTTAATGAACTTTTGCATGAATAATATTGATCTAAATTTTTTTTGAAATTGAAAAATAATAAGAATAGCTTTTGAACAAGATTTCTGTAATTTATGTTCTAGGTCTTTTACATGAAGGAGATGAAATTTTAGAGGTTAATGGAATAGAAATGAGAGGAAAGTCTGTGAATGATGTTTGTGATATAATGGTAAGAAATAAAGGCAAAAATCCTTCCATGTTAATGATTTTTAATTTTGGTAAATTTAGTAAGTAAAATAATTTAATATATGAGATGAGTCAGGCTTGGGCTTTACTAGGCTCAAAATAGCATAGATAGATTAGTTCAGTCTTGGGTGAGCTCAAGCATAATTAAAACTTAATTGTGAAAAAGGAAAAAAAAATATCTTTTAAGTAGTCTAGTAATTAAGTACCATTCAGCTTTTGATTACCTTTTAGATATGTTGACTTTGGGCTCAATTTTTCAAGCTCCTCTAAACACAATCTCTAATATGTGTATTCTTATACAATGTATGGTGCTGTTGTATATTATAATATGCATATTTAATTCTGAAATATACATTCTTCTACAGTATATAGTGCTGTGTTTTGTATTATGTTAAAGCACAAAAGTATTAAACTTAGAGCAAATATTACACAAAATGCATAATTTATATTTGTGATGAACTAGTTGAGTAAATATAATTCAGATTATTTATAATATTATAGCTATAAACATAGTACAAACATAGTACAAATGAAAAATGTACAATATAAACATAGTACAAATGAAAATTTTGTTTCATGTATGCTAGTAATCAAATGTATTTTTTCATTTGGAGTTGAAATAAAGAAGTAGAAAGAATAATTATAGTAAACCTGAAAAATAATAATAGTAACAAGACTAATCGATGGGATTGCCCTTGTGTGTAAGTTGTGAGAGACCTGAATAAGTGGGGCGGGGGTGGCTCAGTCGGTAGCGCGCCAGGCTCATAATCTGTAGTTCCCAGGTTCGAGTCCCAGCTGGGTCAGCGTTGAGATTTATCTCCGCAAAATTTCCCCGCCCTGCCCACGGTCAGTAGGGGACACCGATGGGCTTGAAAAGGCTGCTGTCTGTCGGATGGGACGTTAAGCCGTGGCCCTGTGTGCTGGAGAGCCATACCCTGTGCACGTTAAAGAACACGCTGGATGGCCTTGATGGGAGGCTACCATCTGTCTCCCAACAGCTGTTCCAGTGGGTCCCCTCCCCCAACCTTCTCTGAGCCTTTGGGGTCCTTGTGTCCTTTTGCACACCATGGGCTCATGGTGTGCAAAAAAGTGCCGCTCAGAGGTAAAACAACCCAACCTGAATAAGTCAGATTGCAGTTTATAGGTTATCTCTTTTTGCTGTGGGAGTGCCCCTACTTATGTGGAGCAAAAGGGTAGACATGAAAATAGCTTGTATGTAGAGCTTTTCTGCATTTTATTCGGGCATCTTACACTTGGACATCTTTCATCTGTTCTTTGCTTTTTACCACCTGTTTTTTGCTTTTTAAGATATACTGAATATTTTAATAGACTTTGATTTTACATAATTTTTATTTTTGTTGTATCAACCTGGGTCGTTTACGCCCAGGTTGATTTTATTTTTTGTTTCTTCACTTATATTTTTGCCTGTTATTTATACACTTGTTTGTTGCTTTACATCTTATCCTTTTGTCATTTTAAATTTTGGTTGCAGATTTTCATGCCTTTTATCATTTATTTTATCATTTATTTGGCGCGTTATGGCCCGAGTTGCCCATGCGCCATTAAACCCCAACCAACCAACCTACTTATGCAAGTTTTTTTGACACCATTTTAACTATTCGTATTTTAATTGATTAGTTCAGTCTTTAATGCAAAACTATATTTTTAACTCTTATCATTTATTGTCTGAGACCTTATATTCAAACAAATTTTATCATATTTTAATATTTAATTTTTCGCTTATTTGTGTTCTTGTTTTTACTTGGGTTCTTTTTATGCTCATTGTTGTTTTCTTGTTTTTATTTTTTTAAATTTTTTTAATCTTGTTTTTAAACTTTATTGTTGTTTCTTTTGACTCAACTTGTTCTTTTTATCTCAGTTAGCACATAATACCTTCGTTGCTGATGACCATTAAACCCCAAATAACCAAACCAAAGGTGCCCCATTTTTAAATTTAAGAAGGATTAAAGCATTATTTCCAAACATCATTTGCATAATGAAGTACAATACTTTCATTTACAGCAGTTTTTTGCATATATGAAATATAGCTCTCATACCTCAAGTGTTAATGCAATGAATTCACTTTTAAAATTGCTTCAACAAGGGAATGATATTTTACATTTTATTGTAGGCTACTATGTCTGGAACATTGACCTTTCTTGTAGTGCCAACTCAGTATGATTATCCTAAGACTCATTCTAGAGAAACTGTGGTAAGTATTGTCCCAGTCAAGACAAAATTTTTTTCAACTAATTATTTCAAGTGTTTCTTGTTACAGAACGTTTTTCTGTGATAATTTATTATGGAAATATAATTCGTTTTTCAATTTTTATCATTACAAAAGCACTATAATCAATATGATGTAAAAAAAAACATTTAAAGTTTTTTTTTAAACTTTTTGAGCTGAACACATGCAGAACATGATTTTATTTCTCTACAAATAAATATGACACCATAACATTTGATTACAATAAGCGAAATTTTTACACTCCACAAGCTACTATTTCAACAATGAAACTGATCCAGCCATTTACCAAATTTGAATGCAGAATCTCCTTGTTATAACAGTTGCTCTTTCCATCGGGCTTAACATAGTAGTGATTAACATATGCTGAAAAGAGATTATACAAGCTGAAGATTGTTAGAATGCCTCTTTATTCTGTTTAAACCAATGGATAACAGAGTTATAATAATTTCTTAGTTAACAAGTATTATCATGTGGATTATTTTACTCAGTGTGATCCTTCATGTCTTTTTTAACTGGTAGCCGTCCCGTGGCCGAGTGGTTAGCACGCTTGGCTACTGATCTAAGGGACCTGGGTTCGAGTCCCGGATTTAGGCATGGATGTGTGTGTCGTTTTTCTGCTGAGGTCCTGCCATCCTCTCAGATCTCCTACTATGGCATATAAACTGACAGGCTCCTGTCAGACCTCTGTGGCAAGCAGCTGCTTGAGGGGGTATTTATTTATTTTTTTTTATACTATAATAGAATTTTGTTTAGTTCAGATAACCATATTCCATCATTGTAATTTAATCAGCTGAATAAAATTATTACACTTGTTAATGGTAACATCTATTGTAAGTAGTGAGACACAGCACTTTTACAGTGGCCAGCCATCCCATGGCCGAGTGGTTAGCATGCTTGGCTATTGTAAGGAACCCGAGTTCAAGCCCTGCGAAAGGCATGAATGTTGGTGCTGTTTTCCGCTGAGGTCCTGCCATCATCACAGATCTACTATGGTGTATTAAATTGACAGGTTCATGTCGGACCTCTATGGCAAGCAGCTGCTTGAAGGGGTATTTAGTTATTATTTTATTTATAATATACCAAGCAATGCTTTGAAGTGTATGGAGTTTGATGTATTTTGAAACAGTTTGAAATATTTCCCTATGAAAAGACAAAAATATCAGAGCAGCTTCAGCTGTTGAAATTGCTGAACAGTTGTTTGAATATGGACAAAGGGAATAATTTAAGGTTCCCATGTATATCATAGTGGGTGGAGGAGCATCTTGCCATACAACAAATATAATTAATGCATCAGAAGACTGACTACACTGACAGAATATGTACTTGCAATCAGAAGGGCAGTGGGCTCTTTACCTGTATTACTGGTTGGGGCGGGGGTGGCTCCATCGGTAGCGCACCAGGCTCGTAATCTGTAGTTCCCAGGTTCGAGTCCCAGCTGGGTCAGCGTTGAGATTTATCTTCGCAAAATTCTCCGCCCTGCCCACGGTCAGTAGGGGACACCGATGGGCTTGGAAAGGCCGCCGTCCGTCGGATGGGATGTTAAGCTGTGGCCCCGTGTGCGGGAGAGCTATACCCTGTGCACGTTAAAGAACACGCTGGATGGCCTTGACGGGAGGCTACCATCTGTCTCCCAACAGCTATTCCAGTGGGTCCCCTCCCCCAACTTTCTCTGAGCCTTCAGGGTCCATGTGACCTGGCCATTTAGCCCATGGTGTGCAAAAAAGTGCTGCTCAGAGGTAAAACAACAACAACCTGAATTACTGAACACTATTAAGTAATAGGCTGTGGAAAACTATCTGAATTGTGATAGGTATTATTATAATTGCTCTTAGTTTTGCAATAAAAGTAAAAAATATATTTTGTTGCAGAGAGATGGTATTAGCGGCAGGAATGTCATTCTATAGTTTTCAGTGAGGAATTCAATTTTCATTTATTCACGATATTTTATTTCATGATTATTTATTCATGAAAAACTGTTTTGTTTAATGCCTTAATTTATCTCGCTATCCTGACCTTTTTTTTTGATCCATGGCTTTGTCACATGAGGAAACCACTGAAGATATATAGTACATATATAATTTGAAGTTCAAAGAAAATTATATTACATGCCAAAGAGATATTAATTAATAGTATTGCAAATGAAGAGAAAAAAAAAACAAGAGTTGATCCTAGACTTCTACTTCAGGTGAGACCTGTATACAAGGCATTTAGTTAAACAGTGAACTCTGGGAGATTTCAGAGTGTTATTAATTTATGTTTAATTTCCATTTTATTTTTTAAAACATTTATTGATATTTCTTATAGTTTTTTTTACTGTGTATGTTTGTGTTTGCATTGCATGAATAATAATTTACTTGGGATTGAGATCTATACACTATCTTATTGAAATACATGATTTCACTTAATGTGGAATTGCCAGGAGTGCATCCACTGCATTAAGAAACTTTTACCTGTATTATGTATAATTCAAGATTAAAATCAACAAAAACCAAATTTCCCAGTTACACGGGCGGGGGTGGCTCAGTCGGTAGCGCGCCAGACTCGTAATCTGTAGTTCCCAGGTTCGAGTCCCAGCTGGGTCAGCGTTGAGATTTATCTCCGCAAAATTCCCCACCCTGCCCACGGTCAGTAGGGACACCGATGGGCTTGGAAAGGCTGCCGTCCCTCGGATGGGACGTTAAGCCGTGGCCCCGTGTGTGGGAGAGCCATACCCTGTGCACGTTAAAGAACACGCTGGATGGCCTTGACGGGAGGCTACCATCTGTCTCCCAACAGCTGTTCCAGTGGGTCCCCTCCCCCAACTTTCTCTGAGCCTTCGGGGTCCATGTGACCTGGCCATTTAGGCCATGGTGTGCAAAAAAGTGCCGCTCAGAGGTAAAACAACCCAACCCAAATCCCAGTTACACAGTTGTAAAGGTATTGGTATACAAAGTTTTCTAATCGAATTTTATACTCAGCTAGCTAGAATTATTCGATTACTATTTAAATCTTTAAAACTGTATGACAGCAACAAAATTTGAGTAGAAAGTAATTTTTAATATTAAATTTTTGCTCTCTATCAAGAGTTTAATGAAAGAATATTTAATCTAAGTAGGTTTTTTTTTAAGCTTTGTAGAACTATATCATAGTATGGTGTAGCAGGCATTCATATTTGCTTTTAATAAAGGTGTAATTATATTAAAAAATGCATAAAAATAGTGCAGTAAATATTAATAGTTAATATTTTTTATTTTGAACTCTCAGATAATATGTTACATTTATGTTAGTTAAATTTTAGTTAGTCGTGATGCATTAATGGTGTATTATATTTTCAGATACATTTAAAAGCTCATTTTGATTATGAACCTGATGATGACCTATATATTCCCTGTCGAGAATTGGGAATGTCTTTTCAAAAAGGTGATGTTTTACATGTAATCAGTCAAGATGATCCTAATTGGTGGCAGGCATACAGAGAGGGTGAAGAAGATCAAATGTTAGCAGGATTAATTCCAAGCACGAGTTTTCAGCAGCAGTGAGTTAATTTTTTTTTTCATGCATGATATGATTCACAAAGCTAGTAGCTTAATTGCAGGTTACACAAATAACAAATGACCAGTCCATCAACCTGGGACTAAAACCTAGACCTCCAATAGTTTCAGTGATATCATTATCTAATATGATTCAACTACAATGTCAGGTACTTAATATGTTTAAATACTTTCCATTATCATAAGGATGAAAAATATCTAGGGTTTGTTTTCGTAGCATCCAATATTTTACAGTGAGCTGCCTCTAAAATGCACATGCCTGGTGAAAAGAGTTGCAGAAATTTTTCCAGCTGATTAATCAAAGCAAGGTAGTCTATATATACTCTAAAAATTTTGTCTTTCAACAATTGCCATAAAGAAAAAAATATGAAAAATTAATAATTAAAAGTAAATTTATTTTAAAAATCATGGTTATTCAAAAAGTTTGAAAATTTTATTTGGATTTCAAAATCTGTATTAGCTCTGTATTAGTAAAAAAAGTTAATTTTTTTATTAGTACTCTATTCTAACAAAAAGAATAAAATGCAAATAGCCAAACATGCCTAATAAATATATATTTGGTATAAACAAGCATTTTCATTGTTATTAAATTTTTTTTACTGTGAAATTTCGTGCATCAATCTTTCTTTTTGTATAAAATTTATAATTTTTTTTGTTCAGGCGAGAAATTATGAAACAAACAATTGTTGGTGATATTCAAGAGAGAAAGTCAAAGAAAGGTATGTGTATAAATTTAACATTTTGATTCCTTAGTTAATAATGCACCATTAACTGAAAACACCCAAATCTACATTTCATTGTATTGGTGCCAGAATATCTTCACATTTTGTAACTGATATAAAAACAGCTTTTGCATTCTTAATATTCTAATGTAACTTATTTAAAAATGTGAAAATAGAAATAGGTGAAAATTGATAATATACTGAGTGTTTTATGAGCTGATTAACCAAAGCAAGGCAATTTATGTATCCTAAAAATTTAGCCTTTTAACAACTGCCATGAAAAAATGTATTTTTTCAACCCAAAATAAATTTTAGAAGCATAAAAACAGACATATTTATTCCAGAGCAATCTTGCTATATTAACTTTAATTTCTATAATGATATTCTATGTATTGTTTGAAATTTACTTCACTGATTTTCAGAACTTAAGCAGAATTAAATATATATGTTGAACCTGTTAAAATAAGTGACTGAAAATTGGCAAAGAGATGTTATTTAATGAGTGCTATTGACTAAGTAAACAAAAATTAAAATACATATACAAAAAAGAACAAGTTGTGAAGTTTTGGTGGAATTCAAATGATGTTTAATGGGGGATATGGTTCCCTCTGATTGCATAGAAGATGGTAATAATGCATGCTGTTTATATGCATAACCAATATTATGATGTTTTCAGTCATTATGGTATTCAATATGAACAATTAGTTTGCTTCTATTCTTTCTGGTTAGTAGTCAATGATAGTGCTAAAATTGTAACAATCTCAACTTTGGAATATATTCTGATAATATTTCATTTCTAAATTAAATAAGGTGTGTTCAAATTGGTAAAATAAAAGGGTATTGAAATGATTTCTTTCAGGCATCTTCAATTTCATAAGAGCAGAGAAACCTGCTTCCATATAAATGTTGTTGTAAAGGAGGGTAATAAAAAAATATAGTTTTTCCACTCAATGCTAGGAATTCATTTTCCAGTTTGATCTGGAAGTTGTGTTATTTAGATGCACAATTTTTTGTTTACTGTTAGTAAGTTGCAGCAATAAGTATAGCAGATAATAGTTAATTGTAGTCCTAACTGGTCTAGTAGTTAGCACTAATGCCTACTGGTTTAGTAGACTATTAAACCAGTAGGCATGTGTTTGTGAGCTGTATGAGAAACCAGGACAAGCCTAATAGAGTTTTTAGGTTTTCTCTGTCCATTGTGTAGAGCAGTGGTTCTCAACCTTTTATGCTTCACATACCCCCTTGAAATGTGTATGTAACTGGTGTACCCCTTGTATAGATAGATAAAACTATGGTTATAGTATAACAATGGTTATTTTTACTTTGTTACTAGATCTAGCGAGTTTTGAGCTCTCATGGCATACCCCAAAAAATTTTACTGTGTACCCCATGTTGAGAACACCTAGTGTAGAGGATTACTTTATTCCCCTTTTAAAAATTAAAATTCTTGTTCTTCTGATAGTTGAAATTCATTGACATCACAGAATGTGCACTTTCAGATAAAAATGAAGTTTTTTGAATTCTTTTATAATAAAAATATTTCAAAGTTAAAATTTAATGTGCTGCAGCCCCTTCCAAAGACTTCCTGGTTCATTGGAGGGCTGCTACCCATAGTTTGGAAAGCCTGTTCTATAGTACTGAGTTAGTGTGTAAAATGAAGTTGGCCATGCAAAACTGATGTCATATTTATTCCATCATATTTATTCCAACAAAATTTGTACACAAAAAAGTAGTGTCCATTTTATTAATTGAAGATGAAGTGTTCTCAGCTGCATTATTCCATGTATAAAGGGTACAGATTAAGAATACTTCATTGCATTTATGGGCTGTACATAATTTTATCTGTTTTATAACCTTACAAAATTTTAAAATAGTGTTTTTTTTTTAACATTTCTTAATGCTGCTAAAAAGATTGGAAAATTCTACAGCATAGAGTTCTAGTTAATCTATTTTATATCTTCCTCATATTTTTATAAACATTTAGTAATATTTCTGAAAAATTTTTGATATATTTTATGATCTTTGCAATAAAAGTGTCTTCCTGCACAATTCCCTATCAATTTAATATTTTTAGGAAAATTCTTATGTGCCAGAAAGCATCACAAGAAGAAGAAAAAGAAACTGTACAATCTTAATTATAATGATGGTGAGTTATTTTTGTAAGTCACTTTGCATATTTATTTTTGATATGTATCATTATCTAATATTTATGAAAAATCTCAGGCTTATATGTTCATGCAAAAAAACACACATTAGTTCTATTTGCTTTTTCTTGATATCTCTCATTAGGTCTATTATTAAATTAGGAGCAATTGTTATTAAATGGGAAACTTGTACATTGATGTGCCAGTCCAGTGTACTGATAGGGTTGAGTTTTTTACTTCTGAATGGTACTTTATTTTGCACACACTGAGCTAATGGCCTGATCGCATGGGGCGGGGGTGGCTCAGTCGGTAGCGCGCCAGGCTCGTAATCTGTAGTTCCCAGGTTCGAGTCCCAGCTGGGTCAGCGTTGAGATTTATCTCCGCAAACTTCCCCGCCCTGCCCACGGTCAGTAGGGGACACCGATGGGCTTGGAAAGGCCGCCGTCCGTCGGATGGGACGTTAAGCCGTGGCCCCGTGTGCGGGAGAGCCATACCCTGTGCACGTTAAAGAACACGCTGGATGGCCTTGACGGGAGGCTACCATCTGTCTCCCAACAGCTGTTCCAGTGGGTCCCCTCCTCCAACCTTCTCTGAGCCTTCGGGGTCCTTGTGACCTGGCCATTTAGCCCATGGTGTGCAAAAAAGTGCCGCTCAGAGGTAAAACAATCCAATCCAATCCTGATCGCAAGAACTCCAAGGGTCAGAGAAGGTTGGGGGAAGACAGCTGTTAAGAGACTGGTAGAAGTCTCCTGTCAGGGCCATCCCGCATGTTCTTTAACATGCATAGCTGACCATGACTTTACATCCCATTTGATGGACACTTCCTTTCCAAGCCTATTGGTGTCTCCTTTCTGACCGAGGGCATAGTGAGGGTGTAGTGAAGATAAATCTCAACACTGGCCCAAGTGAGACTTAACCTGGGAATTGTAGGTTATAAGCTTGAGGTGCTACCAATGGAGCCAACCCCTGCCCTGGACTGATATGGGACACACTCAGGGAGTTAAACAGTCAGCCACTTGGGAGACTTTCTTTGGCTTAGAGCAGGCTTATTTGAAACAAGATTGCTCTAAACCAAAGGAGGTTCTTTGGCTCAAGTATGAATATGATGCAAAGCATTTGAATATTTTGTATAATAAGGGACAGCTAGAATACCTGTATTCATTATAGGACAAAATAGTGCTCCTCTAATTTTTTTATGTCATTTAAAATACCTATTATCTTCATATCATTGACACAGAACAGCCAGTGTAAAATGAAGTTGACCATGCAAGACTGATGACATATTTATCCAACAAAATTTATGCAAAAAAGTCCCTTTTATTAATTGAAGATGAAGTGTTCTTATCTACATTAAAAATAAAAATAAATAAATACCCCCTCAAGCAGCTGCTTGCCACAGAGGTCTGACAGGAGCCTGTCATTTTATATGCCATAGTAGATCTGTGAGGATGGCAGGACCTCAGCAGAAAAACGACACAAACAGCCATGCCTTACCCGGGCTCGAACTCGGTCCCTTAGATCAATAGCCAAGCGTGCTAACCACTCAGCCACGGGACAGCTACATCTACATTACTCCATGTATAAAGGGTACAAATTAAGAAAGCTGGAATTGCTTTAAAAAGTAAATCTTGCAGATTCAGAAATGTTCTTTTTAGTTGTTTAGATAGTTATTAAATGGAAATAAAATTTTGTATGGAGGTTTTCTATTTTTTTTTAAATGGGCATTTTGTAACAATTTTTAAGAAGTAATAGCTGTATGATAATGCAAATGATCTTGCAGTAGGCATTTTAAATAGAAAACTTTCAAATTTAGTAATCAAGTAAATTAAAAAGACTGTTGTTGCTTTGTATATTAAAATGTCTAATCACAACTTTGGTATTTGTAGCATTTGAGGGCTGAATAGTTTTTTTTGTGAACAAAAACGAATGAAGCTGTAAAAATCTCAACTTTGGAATATATTCTGATAAATATTTCATTTCTAAGCTGTTTATAGCTTTATTAACTTACTTTGTTAGTCCTTTAACATAGTGTTTTTTCTGTGTTCTTTTGCTTTTTACTTCTTTATATGGTAATTTTTAATGTTCTTTTATAAACTTCATTTTTAAGCTAGGCAAAAGTAACTTCAAAAATTACCACTCGACCAACTGCTTACCACAGGAGCCTGTAAATATAGTATGCCATAGAGAAGATCAGGAGAAAGGAGAGACAGCAGAAAGATAATACAGAAAAAAGAATTATACACAGGTTCCTTTGATCAGTAGCCAAGCACAATAACTACTCAGTTATGCAATTATTAACTTAAAAAATTTACTGCACTTAGTTAGCTTCTGATTGATGAAAATTTGAATGTTGGTTAGTCTACAATTAAAAAGACCTTCTTGCTCAAAAATTAATTTAAAATAATTTCAAATTCTCTGTCATTGAGCAATAAAATTTTAGAGTTTATCCTTCAAACTATTTGATGTTGAAAGTTCTTAGGAGAAAACTCTCAAAAGCTTTTCGGAGCAAAGACAGCGCTCCGTCTTTAGTGAAGTGTATTGACCTAATCAGACCTTCAAATTAAATTAAGTTAGAATTAACTATCAGACCATTAAAAATAACTTCAGTATGTACTGACCTAAACAGACCTAACGTTAAAAAGTAAATCTTGCAGCTTCAGAAATGTTCTTTTTAGTTGTTCAGACACAGCATCACTTCACTGCAGACGGAGCGCTGTCTTTGCTCCGAAAAGCTTCTGAGAGTTTTCTCCTAAGAACTTTCAACATCAAATAGTTTGCAGGATAAACTCTAAAATTTTATTGCTCAATGACAGAGAATTTTAAATTATTTTAAATTGGTTAGTCTTTTGTCATAGTGTAGCTTTATGACAAAAGAGTAACAATGTAGTTCAACTTATAAAAGGACTAACAAATTTAAAGTTGTTTTATGTTTAAAAATAAAAGAAAGTAAAAAATAAAATTGTTTTTATGATATATTTAGATCTAGAAAATTTTCATATTTATATTTCAGATGCTGATTCAGAACAAGTATTAACGTATGAAGAAGTGGCTCTTTATTATCCTCGAGCATATCACAAGAGGCCTGTTGTACTCATTGGACCACAGAAAGTTGGACGTCATGAACTCAGGCAGAGATTGATGGAGGATACCAATAGATTTGCAGCTGCTGTGCCTCGTAAGTTCTATTAAACTTCTTTCTTTTCTGTTAATTTTGATAGGAGGCCATTCTGCACTGGAGAAATTGTATGCACTTGACATAAACAGCCGCGATGGACTAACCCAGGGATCAACAGCATGGCATGTGTATACTATCAAGTTGCTGTGGATCATTTGGGCTTTTCCCCTAATGATATGTTTTATAATGTAAAATTTCCTGCAATGTAATATTGATAATGAATAAATTTTTAAGTAACAATGTAAAACAATTTAGCTTTCCAATAAATTTGGATTTCAAACAAATGACGTATTGAGTCATTTAAATCTGTGCAGCTAGTGCAATTTTATGCAGTATATTCAAATTCTACATTTCCTCTTCTCAAATGATCTCTGATGGGGAATAACTATGTTCACAGCATCTATATCTGTGAATAAATTTTATCAAATGCAACTTTCAATCACAAATGAAAGACAAATGTTTGCAGTCAACACTAATGGCTAGTACTACTGGCTTTGAAGTTGATTTTACTAAAATGGCAAAAATATCAAGCCTCCTATTAATATTTTTAGATAAAAATTTCATTTTATTTGTGCATGTATGAGTTTTTTTGGTAATTTTTTTCCCTTAATATAATTTTTGAGATTATGCATTTCTTCACGATTATTTTTTATACATATAAATATTTTTGTAATAATAAAGACATAAAAAAAAAACACGTTCCCTTTAGTGCAGCCTACTTACGAATTCCAGTTCTAATGTAGCTCTCATTAACAAAATATTGCTGATCCCTGGACTAATCCTTTAGTGCAATCAGTTAAAGTATTGTTCTCCAGAAACATTGCTGACTTCTTGGGTTGTGAGTTTTAACTCCAGGATCCTCATTTTGTCAAAATACATTCTTCCTTTAGTGAAACTGCTAAGTTAATCATGAGGTTAAGAAATAATTGAGAATTAGTTGCTTTATTGATTTCAAAAATGCTTTTGACTCTGTTGATCACCATAATTTGTGAGTGATTGTGAGATTGTATGGAATACCAGATAAGTTAGTTAACATAATGATTTGCATTATATGTAATTAACCTTTAATGCAAGCTCTCTATAATAACACTGAGTCATGTGTGAGAGTTGGTAAGACTTGTAACAATTGGTTTAGCATTGCTTCTGGTGTTTGCAAGGGCACATTTTGTCTCCTTTTCTCTTTTTGATTATTGATTATGTTATGCAAAATTCACTGCAAGGGAAAGATTTTGGTTAATTAAATTTTGGACCTATAAATGGTTGGGAGACCTGAAAATTTCTGATTTAGATTATGCCAATGATTTAGCCCTTTTGACAAATGATGTTGATGAGATGAACTCTTTCATTCGAGCTGTTGATGAGATTGATAGTAGAGTAGGTTTGGTGATAAACAGAGAAAACTAAAGTGATAAAATTGGTTAGGCAGGCTGTGATTCAGTTAATCTGAATGGCTGCAAACTTGAGCAAGTGTCTTAGTTTAATTACCTTGGGAGCTATGTAACAGATACTCGGGATGTGCTGCATGAGATTAACAGACGAATTTTCTGTGTCCTGAAAAAGTTTGTGTCCCAACTTGTGTGTAGTAAGCAGCACTTGAAAAGGAATAATGTAGGATTAATTACTGAAATGAGATATAATAAAAATTGAGTAACTGATCATTAAAGGAGATTAAACTGTAGGTATTAAAGAATGTATTATAGAGATTAAAAGAAGATCATGCAGCAAGAACTGTGTCTAATGATAAGGGTTGAGTTAGGTTGTTTTACCTCTGAGTGGCACTTTTTTGCACACCAAGGGCTAAATGGCCAGATAACAAGGATCTCGAAGGCTCAGAGAAGGTTGGGGGAAGTGACCCACTGGAACAGCTGTTGGGAGACAGATGGTAGCCTCCCTTCAAGGCCATCCAGTGTGTTCTTTAACTTGCACTGGTATGGCTCTCCTGCATATGGGACCATGGCTTAATGTCCCATCTGACAGACGATGGCCTTTCCAAGCCCATCAGTGTCCCCTACTGACTGTGGGCAAGGCGGGGAGTTTTGTGGAGATAAATCTCAATGCAGACCCAGGCGGGACTTGTTTTCAGTTAATGATAAAGCAATGTCCAACTTTCATATCTACAGTTCTGTGCAACCAGAGTATTTCCTAGGACCACTCCACTTGAGAATTTCCTATCCTTTCAATAGTTTATCATATTTATTAATTTAAATACCATACACTCTCCATTCATATTTTTTTTTTGCGGAAAACCATTCTTCACTCAACGTGCGTCTTATAGTTTCTCTTTTGGCACTGATGCTATATAAACCTGATTAACAATTATATTCCTATTCTGCACACCTTCCATCTTTCTGCACATATTGATGAACTTTTATGTATTAATATTTTGTTATCTTTGCCTATAACATCTGTATTGTCTTTGTGCAAATTATCAGTTTATCTTTTCTTAGCATTATGCTATCCATCCATTGTAGACTTTGATTATTGCAAGAATTACTATTGGTCTTCATATCATGCAGTTATGTTTACCATTGTTTGTTAAAACAGATGTGTACTAGAAATATGTCGACTTGTGTTTATTCATTTATTGTATGTACAAAGGATAATATTAAAATTGTGGATAAAGCTAAGTAGTGTGAACCATGATATAGAAGCTGGCATGAGAAGTTAATACCTATACCACAAATGTTAATTTGAACTATTCAGCAGTACTTCACAAAAGAATAAACATCCCTGTAGCTGTTAAAATAGGAGCCAGTTCAGTCAGAGTGCACAAGGCTTGTAATCTGCAGTTCCCAGGTTCGAGTCCCACCTGGGCCAGCATTGAGATTTATCTCTGCAAAACTGCTTACCTTACCCTCAGTCAGTAGGGGGACACTGATGGGCTGGGATGTTAAGCTGTGGCCTCGTGTATGGGAGAGCCATAACCTGTGCATGTTAAAGGATACAATGGATGGCCATGATGGTAGTCTACTATCCGTCTCCTAATAGCTGTACATTAATGTAATATGAGATACATTAATTGCATTAATATTCCCATAATGAAGGTACTGGAATTAGAAGACAGCAAATGTTAATAAGACATGTGGTCACCCCTGACAACCATAGAACTTGCACAATGCATTCTCATATTGTTGATGAAGTTCTATGGTAACATAGCTCACTCCTCTGAAAAAGTAAATCTAAACTTATGGAGAGTTCTGGGAAGGGGCTAGTATCTATAATTTGTCTCCTTAGGTCATCTCACACATGCTCTATTGAATTCAAGTCTAGGAATATAGAATTATAGTCATTCTTAAGAATAACTTTCAAAGAAATCAACCACATGAGCCCTAAGGGCATTACTGTCCATAAAGATTAAATCAGAGTCAACACCACTGAAAAGCCTCTCATAGGGTGCAAGAATCTTGTCTATATTGTGAACAGAGTGTCTCCATAAAAAATGTGAAGTTCTGCACAGCTAGTCATCATGTCATCTACCACTGCTAAAATATGATGTTGTGATAAATTTCCTTTAGATGATGTTCCTCTGCAGATGAACACAAATTGAGAATTGGTGTTCAAACTGAATCTGGACTCATTTTGGAATCATTTGGAATCTGGACTCGTCAAACTGAATCTGGACTCATTTTGTGAAGAGTACATTTACTACTATTCTTGCTGCAAAGATGGAGTTGTTTGCACCACATTAAACAAATGCTTCTGTTGAAAAGGGTTAGGAGAACACAAAACGTAGGTCTTCATGCATACAGATCTTTTTGCAGCTTCCTTTATACAATATCTTGAAACTTATTTCTGTGGCTGCTAACAGATCATGAGACAGTTGCTTAGCTGTCATTTCCCTGTGTCATTTTTGCTGTTAAAGACAGCAGTCATCCTGGGATAACATTTTCTTGATCTGCAACTAATCTCCTGTTTTCGAAATTGTCTTTAATGTCTTGTGAGGAAATTTTGTTGTGTATTTTAAAGCCTTAGAAACCTTGGTCTATTCATAATATACAATAGATCTACTGCTATGGGATAAGTCTGGGTGCAAAACATAATGTTATAAATGCAAGAAAAACACTTGTTCTTAATATGCATCCTAAGGTAATAAAAACAAGTGTAATTTAAACCCACTTCCATCCTACCTCACTCTTCAATGTGGACCTCACTCTTCAATGTGGATACAATCATCCATATCTTTTTGTGACATAATGCAAATTCCTACCCAAGTTAACACTAGGCTGTCTAGAATGAAAATGAAGGGTGACTACAATGATATGCTCTTTTATAACAACCCTAATTTGGAGGCTTGTGATCATGTCAGTTAAATCTGCATGCATTTTCTTCTGAATTGCAAAATTTCTATGTATACTGCATTTATGTCATTCCCTTATATCCTTTTAAAAATGCAACATTATCCCTCAACTTTGTACATCAGTGTATATTTGGAGATGCTGGTGCACAAAAATATTTTAAATAATTTTTTTAAAGATTAAAATAAAAACACAATTTAATGATCAATAATTTTAAGTATTTGTTTTAGACTCAAAGGTCTCTTTATTTTAATGATCTGTATGACCAAAAATTAAAATTTTGTTTATGGATCCTTTTTTGGGGGTTGCCACATGTGCTCGAAATTTGTCTTTGACCCTGCATAGAGTATATTCACATTGTTGCTTTTAGGAATTTAAAGAAGATCATGACATCTAAAAATGTAATTTTTATAATTTAAAAGAATAAAACTTTAAAAACTCAAAATATTTAACTTCAGTTTACTAGCCATCCCGTGGCCAAGTGGTTAGCACACTTGGCTATTGATCTAAGGGACTTGGGTTCGAGCCCTGGACAAGGCATGGATGTTTGTGTCATTTTTCTGTTGAGGTTCGTGGCCATCCTCACAGACCTTCTACTATGGCATATAAACTGACAGGCTCCTGTGAGACCTCTGTGGCAAGCAGCTGCTTGAGGGGGTATTTTATTTTTTCAAGTCTTAAGTACTTTGTCCTGTACATGTGAAATCATCTTCACATTGTGTGATGTAATATCATAAATTATCAGTCTTTGAACTGGTAACTTCATCTAGTAGAATGAAGGAATTCAAATTATTATCAAAGGTATCAGGTACTTGTGATACTGTAAAGAAGTTAGTCATATGTGCTTCATGATACATAATGTGCAGAATATTTGAAGACTATTCCCAAATACTTCAGGAATACACTTCAGGAAGGATAAGAATGAGATACTCATGATGAAATGAATGTGGTAATGGTTTCTATGGGATATATTTAAACACATTGCTATTGCAAAGTATTCAATTTGTGCTTCAGATCTAAAGAGTTCACCCCTGCTGTAAATGAATAATGTTGTAAATGAAGTTTTCCATAAAAATTTATATGTTCAAGCATGCAACAATTAAAGTTGGTTTTTTTAAATCTTTCCTCTTTTGTAATTTCATATTGTATATCTTTCAGGTTTTTCTAATTTATACATTTCCAACTAATATTATAACTATATTGATGACTAGTTGTATAGTAAAAGAAGGTAACTACAAGTTTATTATAGAATTTAATTGCCAAAGAAAGAGGTTTTCAAACATTTTATCACATTCTGCAGATAAATGTTTAAAAGTTCTGTGTAATGGGAAAGGCATTTAATCTTTCTAGCTGTGTGTAAAATAATTGCATAGTAATGAACATTTCAATATTGTATGTATTTTTCAGATACTAGTAGAGTTCGAAGGGAAAATGAAGTAAATGGTGTGGACTATCATTTTATCAGCCGCATGCAGTTCGAAGCTGATATTTTGGCTGGTAGGTTTGTGGAACACGGTGAATATGAAAAGAACTACTATGGGACAAGTCTGGATGCAATACGTAGTGTCATAAATGCAGGGAAAACATGTGTTCTTAATCTGCATCCTCAGGTAATAAAAATAAGTATAAATTTTATAGTAATAGTGGTAGTTACTCTTAGCAGTTTAATGAATGTTTGCTGCTGATATAAAATTAATTACATGTTACAAAAATTACAGTAATTATGTGAATATGCTCCCAAACTGGTATATCAGATTTTGCAAAATATGAGAATTAATATATTCTTACATCTCAATTCTAAAAAAAAAATATGATTGTATCAAAAGATAAAGTACACAATAAATTGTTCAGCTGTTACTTGCTTTGATGATTGACAAGAGAAAAGTTAATAGAATGTGTTGTGAACAAAGAATACGGTTATCGAAAGATGGTCATCAAACACTCAAGTGTTTCATTGAAATGTGTATCAAAAACATGAAATAATGTAATAGAGTATTTTTTCATTGTCAAATATATAAAATTAGGGGTGTCTTGTGAAGAAAATTATTATACACCAGGGGTGACCAGTCATCTTAAGTATGAGAACTTTGTACACGATTCTGAAAACAAGAAAGAGCTACCATTGGCCATTTTTTTAAAACAAACTGTTTTAAAATACCACACAAAAACTGTTTGACAAACTGTTTTGACATAGTTCTAGCATAATTCTATTTGTTCTACAGAGTGGAAAAATATTTTTTTCCTTTGTGCACTGGGGGCAAGTAGTGCCAAGGTTTGAATTTCAACTGTGCCTACATTGAGAACTTTTACTGCTAATTTCTATTTTGTTCCCATTTTCTATCTTTTGGCCCCATGTGCAGGAGAGCCATACTCTGTGCATGTTAAAGAACACACTGGATAGTCTTGACAGGAGGGGGGTGGGGTGGCTCAGTTGGTAGCGCGCCAGGCTTGTGATATGTAGTTCCCAGTTTCGAGTCCCAGCTGGGTCAGCGTTGAAATTTATCTCCGCAAAAATTCCCCGCCCTGCCCACGGTCAGTAGGGGACACTGATGGGCTTGGAAAGGCCACCATCCATCGGATGGGATGTTAAGCCATGGCCCCATGTGCGGGAGAGCCATACCCTGTGCACGTTAAAGAACACGCTGGATGGCTTTGACGGGAGGTACCATCTGTCTCCCAACAGCTGTTCCAGTGGGTCCCCTCCCCCAACCTTCTCTGAGCCTTCGGGGTCCTTGTGTGACCTGGCCATTTATCCCGTGGTGTGCAAAAAAGTGCCGCTCAGAGGTAAAACAACCCAACCCTTGACAGGAGCCTATCATTTGTCTTGTACCATTCCTGAACATTTTATAAACCTTTGGGGTCCTTGTGACCTGGCCATTTACCCCATTGTGTGCAAAAAAAAAAAGTGCCACTCAGCAGTAAAAACAACCCAACTGATAAAATTGCTTAATAAATTGTAAAGATCTCTGAAGATATAGTATGTGTTATTTAAAGCAGTGTGGCATAAGTAATACATTTCAGTGAATTTTATATCTATTTATATTTATAAATTCTTATAGTAAAAGAATTTTTTCCAGAATTTGAAACAAAAATGAAAATAAGATAGTTCTATATTCTTAAAGTTATTTCCTTGTTTGCGTTTCAGTCGCTAAAGATAGTTCTATATTCTTAAAGTTATTTCCTTGTTTGCGTTTCAGTCACTAAAGATTTTGAAGAAATCCGATTTGAAGCCATATGTAGTGTTTATAGCTCCACCATCACTGGATAAGCTGAGGCAGAATTGTATTAAAGCTGGCATTGTTACAAAGGAGGATGAACTTAAAGACATTATTGAAAAAGCTAGAGAAATGGAAGAATTTTTTGGTCACTACTTTGACATGGTTCTCATAAATGTGGATACAGAAAAAACTTTTAGTCAGCTGTTACATGAAATCAGTGTTATTGAACGAGAACCTCAGTGGGTACCAGCAATTTGGATAAAGAGTGAAGGAAACTAATGGAAAAGATTCGTGTTAAATAGTGAGTAAAAAAAAACCACTGAAGTATGTTGTGGTACTATTATTTGCAGTACATTAACATTGCTCACAGAAAGAGAAAAGGTAAATGACAGATAACACTACAAACTGAATGGGCAGCAGTTTTTTTGCTGCTTAATAGAAAATTGTCATCATGGTGCTAATGGACATTGTGAGTATTTCAGTGCAGTGAACAAAAAACTGTTTTTAAATGGATTGCCTTAGGAGATATTTTATGCTGTCAGCTACACTTTATAACATTCTAAGGCATTGCACACAACATGCATACTTCATTTTAAGCACTGTTTGGCTTAACTTTTTAGATGAATGTTATTTAGAACTGTTTTTACAAAGTGTTACCAACCAAACCATTTTAATATATACTTTTTTACAGTGAACTGTTAATATTGAAAAGTAAAACTATATGCAGTAGCTTAGTTTTAACAGATCATCAGATATAGAAATTTTGTGCATTAAGACTAAATATTAGAAATTCAGTTGTGAAAGTGCTTTATTACTATATTTTGTAGAGAAACTATTAATGCTGAATATTGTGGAAGTAATATAAAATCAGTGTAGTGTCTGACAGCATACTAATAATTTTAGGTTGTAAATTGATGAAAGCTTATCTTTCAGTTGTTGCAGGCTGTTATGAAGTTAACTAGTCTGTAATATATTTGTATAAAGTACTATGTGATTAAGCTATTTGTAATATATTAGTTTAAACATTTTGTTTAAATCAATGAAATGTCTTGCAGAAAAATTTCTCTACACATTCCTCTATTCTATGCACAAGACTTAATTCAGTATTTTATCTGCAGAAACTGAGATGATAATGTTGGATATATTTGTATGTAGTGCTGCTTGTTTTCTATTTGATGTAATATGAGTTCAGTGATCCCATTTTGCAGTAAAAACAAGACTTTACAGAATATTAAAGATTACAGAATTTTACATTGATTTTCCATGTTACGTTAAATTTAATGCAAGAATTATCATTACTTTTGATTTTTTGGAGAAATGAGTCATTTGGCAGAATAATCAAATTTTCCAATTTTTTACCTTTTATCGTTGTGTGTGTATGTATGTTGTATAATAATAATTGCCAAATAATTGTCTTGATAATTTTGGTTTTTAGTACAAAAAGTATTAATATAAAAATATATTCTAAATTTGAAGATGAACTTAATCTGTCAAGAAAAGTATTGTAACAGCAAATGACTGAGTGGTATGTAAAAACTACAGTAAAATTTGTTTAGCTCTAAATCACAAACCAGTAGAGATATTTAAAAATGGTTTTCAAATTTCTTTCTACTTCATTTCTTTTTTAATTTTTTTTATCTGTGTATAATACTGAATTGTTTATTTGGCCTAGAAACAGGTGGCTAATTCCATGATACAGTTGAATATGTTTTGATATTCTTATGATTTTGTTCTTATTATCAGCTGTAATGGCACATCGAGATTCTGAAAAGTAGTGTTTACATTGCATAAATTAACCCTTTGCACTCGAAGGTTTTTTCACAATAGGGAAGTAGCAACTCGAATTTTTTTTGCTAAAAAGTTGAAGTTTTTTACAACTAACATAAAAATAAATCGTACATAAACAATGTAAAATCAAGCTCATCTTCACTGCTACTAATTTCATCATTTGGCTCAATTTTTATAGCCACTAAAAACAGACTTAAGTTGAAAACAATTTTAATTAAACACAATGCTGTACTATGAAGTGCACGTAGACAATAGATTTACACATCTAAAATGTAAAGAGGAAAGATATCTGTGTATAAAACAGTTATTGTCACCTCTCGGTCACCATTCGAGTTGCTGCATTAAACCAAGTGGCGACTGAAGGTCTCTCAAGTGCAAAGGGTTAAATTGCATAAGGTCTGTTTATCTGCAACTCACTAGCAACAGTCATATTCAATGTGGCTCTTTTACCTTTGTATTATCTACTGTAAGTTCCAAAAATACAATAAGGAAATTTTATCAATTTCTAAATTAATAAAATAGGGATTAAAGTAACTCTATAAATACTGTAGGTACTGTATTAGTCATGCAGTATTGGGAAAAACAATCAACTCATTGACAACTAATGGAGTAATCAGTGTGGTGAAGTTCAGGTTAATTGGTCATAATTATATATAATATGACTAATTAACCTGAACTTCATTGCACTGATTACTCCATTGTTAATGAGCTGATTGTTTTTCCTGATACCATGTGACTAGTATAGTACCTACAGTGTTTATAGAGCTACTTTAATACCTATTTAATTTTGCACACTGTGTTTATACCTTCAAATTCTAAATTAATAGTTATATCAGCAGAGAAGATTCACAAAGTTCAAATGGGGGAGGGGAAGATGTTGACATGCTCGAGTCCGATTTTTTGGGATAACTTAGAAAATCAAATTCTAAGGGTGATGGAACTCCCTGCCCTGCCCATGGTCAGTAGAGGACACCGATGGGCTTGGAAAGGCCGCCGCCATCCGTCGGATGGGACGTTAAGCCATGGCCCTGTGTGTGGGAGAGCCATAACCTGTGCACATTAAAGAACACACTGGATGGCCTTGATGGGAGGCTACCATCTGTCTCCCAACAGCTGTTCCAGTGGGTCCCCTCCCCCAACCTTCTCTGAGCCTTCGGGGTCCTTGTGGCTTGGCCATTTAGCCCATTGTGTGCAAAAAAGTGCCACTCAGAGGTAAAAACCCAACCCTAAGGGTGGTGGTGTTATAACTCCATAATCCTCCCCTGCCCCCTCATTTGCTACTGATTATGCTACCATAAATTTTTATTCAGAAAACTGAGGTAAATGTTTTTAATGAAAGTTTTAAAAAAAAAAGCTTAAAGAAAAGATGTATAATTATTAAGGTAGATAATCACATTTTTTTATACCTCTGGCTAATGTTTGTTAGAACAGAGGATGGAAAAATTCAACTCCTGCAGGTTGTATATTTGTAAGTTAAAAACCAATATATTAATTTAAAAGTTGAAAGTACACTTCATTGTCATAAACATTAAATATTCAAGTTATTTGAAAGGATGTTCTAATAGTCTGTGATAAAAAAAGATATTCTATCTTTAAAATGTCCAGAGTAAATGAAGGTGTTTGAAGCATTTGCAGTGTGGAGTGTGTCCGAAGTTGTGAGGAGTCACATTGGGTTAAAGTTTGGGAAATGAGCTTAAATACCCATTGTTAATAATTTCATGCTTCATAAAGTTGTTCATTAGGAGCTTGTGAAATAGAGTATTAAAACTGTTCTCACCAGTTTTTTTGAGATTAAACTGATATGGAGCTTGGGTCTTTAGAACAGTATTTCCCAATTTTTGTTTTTTACTTGAGATAGACCTATAGTATACAATTTCTACACCAACCTTAACGTTATGTAATTAATACCATAGAATATATTAAAATAGAATTTTTTTTTAATAACTGCATGACACTCAGATTTTATTTGGCAAATACAGTAAAAGCCTATATTTCACACACTGGCATCCTTAAAAGCTCAAGCAACCAGTATCTCCCCTGTCTCCCTACTATAATACTATGTTCAATTATCTTGCAAATAATTCTGAACAGTCTGCTTTTGAATCAAGCTTTCAGTGAAAATGCTTTTAGATAACGAGAATCATTATTTTGAGTATTAAAATATTTTATTAGAGCTACCATGGCTACTGATATAAGGGACCTAGGTTTGAGCCCTGGGTAAGGCATGGATGTATGTGTCATTTTTCTGCTGAGGTCCTGCCATGTTCTCAGACCTACTATGACATAAAAACTGGCAAGCAGCTGCTTGATGGTGTATTTTTTTAAACATAAAATTCCCCCATATAAATACATCTGAAATAGTGGCATATTGTACTTTTGGCATAAGGAAAGGGGTACTTGGTAAGAATGAGGTTGTGTCTCACTGCATTACAAAATGCGATAAATTTAGAGCAGTGCTTTTTTTTTCTCGGCTAGTGGTTAGCATAAGTTGCTGCTGATCAAAGGGGCTGGGTTCTAGCCCTGGATAAGGCACTTGTTTTCTTCCTTGTGTTTTATTTCTGCTGAGATCTTGCCTTCATAGATCTTCTCTGGCTTCCTGACAGGCAGGGGCGGGAGTGGCTCAGTCGGTAGCGTGCCAGGCTCATAATCTGTAGTTCCCAGGTTTGGGTCAGCGTTGAGATTTATCTCTGCAAAATTCCCCGCCCATGGTCAGTAGGGGACACTGATGGGCTTGGAAATGCCACCGTCCGTCGGATGGGACATTAAGCTGTGGTCCTGTGTGCGGGAGAGCCATACCCTGTGCACGTTAAAGAACATGCTGGATGGCCTTGACGGGAGGCTACCATCTGTCTCCCAACAGCTGTTCCAGTGGGTCCCCTCCCCCAACCTTCTCTGAGCCTTCGGGGTCCATGTGACCTGGCCATTTAGCCCATGGTGTGCAAAAAAGTGCCGCTCAGAGGTAAAACAACCCAACCCTTCCTGACAGGCTTTTGTTGGACTTCTGTGGCAAGCAGCTGATTGAGGCTAATTTTTTAATGCGAAATTCAGATAAACATATAATCAGAATTTGTTCGATGAAGTATTTGTAATTTCCAAATTTTGCTGCCTTGGTGATGCAATTCGTGTTTGTTAGCAGTTAACACTGCAACTGCCATGATCCAGGTTCCAGGCTGGCATTGTTATATGTTGTGTGGTATTAGCTCTAGCTTTTTTAATAGACTATTTTATTCTCCAATCATGTCAGTGGGCTTTTACTGTAGTTTAATGTTATCCTATGTGTGACAAGCAGCTGCTTGCCAAAGAGGTCTGACAAGAGCCTGTCAGCATAATACACATGGAGGAAATATGTGAGGAATATGATGGGTTTGGAAAAATCTCTGCCTGTTAGATGGGATGTTAAATTATGGCCCCATGTGTGGAAGAGCCATACCCTACACACATTAAGGAACATGCTGAATGGCCATGTCTCCTAACATCTGTCCGATGGTCCCCTTCCCCCTCAAACTTCTCTGAGCCCTCTGGTCCTTTGACCTGGCCGTGTAGCCTATTGTGTGCAAAAAAAAAGGTGCTCCTCAAAGATAAACAACCTAACCTTTTCAAGGTTGAGAAATACTAACCATATGGCTCTATCATTTAGCGAAAATCTTTTGAACAAGAAAAAAAATTACATTTTAAAAGTAAATATAAGTGTTACTTAGTAGTTAGTACCTGAGACACACTTGGGCTTGTAAATTTTGGAACCAAAATGCTCTGAGTCAGTATCAGACAAAACACTGAAGTGGGCAGTGAGTTTGCCAGCCTTTTTCAGTTACATACCTATGCACATTTTTAAAGCCATTGTTTAATGCGATTCTCATTTTTCTATGAAGTGTCCCATACTCAAGTAAATTATTGAACTTATAAGTTGTTGCAATTCATGCTAAATCTTCAAAATTCTTTCTATTTATCCTTAGATTAATCTGTTGTGCCAAACTTCTGCCAGAAACTTTGTGACATATAACTTACTAATAATATTTCAATAGAGTATTTATATAATAGAGTTGGGGTAAACAATAGATTTTAATAAATAGTCATGAAAATTTCTTCTTCTAATCCTCAACTAAGACACGACATTAATTTAGCTAATTTGTTTTTGAAATATGCAGGCAGAACATAAATAATGCAACACTTATATTGAACTTTGGTCAGTATCACATTAATACCAGTAGCTGATCAGGAGAGGATTCTTTGGAGAATGTTCATTCTCCAAAGAAAAGTTATATCTACTGCCACTGCAGTAAATGAACTCTTAATACTTGACCAACTTAAATTTTCGAACCTTAAATCACGGTTTCACTCTAATACAGACCACTAATTTTAGTTAATATATCCTTTTTGGACATGGAAATAGTGAAAGTTATTTTCAGACTACTCTTGATGCAGATGACTGTTTTTCACCATTGTGCTCAACCAATAGGATTGCAAAGAATGCTTTTTGAAATTAGGTAATTTTGAAACTTTTATATCCATTAATAACTTTCTGCTCTTTTAATATGCATTTAAGGGCTCTCTGTATTTAATCTCATTACTTCTACTGTAAAAAGTTTTACTAACATGTTTACATTACTAGTCATAAGATCTTCCGCCTTCATATATTAATGAAAGCGAGGAAGATTGCTGAAATAAATTTAGTCCCCTGACATCAGGGCACAGTTAGTAACTAACCAGTAGTTAGCTTGCCAAGTGTCTGTCTTATAATTCCTCTAGCTAATTGCACTCGGAAACTAAAGATAATACAACTCATTATCGTCTTTAAAAATGATTTAAATGGTTCACTAAGCATCACAGATTATGAAGATGAAAATGTCATATGCAATACTTAAAGAACATTGTGATAATCTGTTGAAGGAATGCCTTATAAACTGAATAATTTTACTTAATGGTTGCCAAGCAATAAGTTGAAGAAAGTTGTAAGAAGATTAATCATACCAAGAGAACTTTACACATTTTCGTCTTTCAGAAACAGTTTTTATCTACAACTATCAGAATTAACTTTAGTAGAACTATCCCTAGCTCTTTGAGAAGCCAAATCATATGTTTTGCGTTAACTTTAAGAATGTGTGTATCTGATCATTATTCTGTACTTTATAACAGTAGACAAATATATTTTAGTTATGTTGTTAATAATTTTTTGAATGTAAGCATTTTGGTGATGCCAAAAGTATTATGATTCTACCAAAAGGTATGGTCATAATATTTTCAGTAGGAGTAGTAGTGCACAACATTAAATTGTAATAATATTTCCTGTTGTACAGATGTATTTAATATTGTGTTTGCATCTGACTAATAGTTTTTTTTGTAGCAAAATGTATATGAATTGAGAGTGCTAGTTTACATTGCCACTCTGTTTTTATATTAAAATGAGTTGGGAAAATTCATACTTTGGCTACTCACTATTATTGATAAATTTAATTTATTTTACTTTGATTTTAAAGCTTCGGTTTTTGCTAATTATTTTATAACCTACACAATTTAGATGTACAAGTACTGAACAGGAAAATGGAAACAGTTGCATGTTATCTCAATAGAAAATCTCATCCATAACTCCAATAACTTCATCGATATAATTTTTAATGAAAAATGTCTAAAGATAAATAATTAAAGATCTAGATTTTAAACAATATTTTTTCATTATTCAAAGAGTTATAAATGTTGGAATTGCTACAAAAAATTGACCCCAAAATTTCGTTAAATAAATACCGACTCAAGCAGCTAGCTTGCCATAGAGGTCTGACAGGAGTCTGTCAGTTTATATGCCATAGTAGAAGGTCTGAGAGGATGGCAGGACCTCAGCAGAAAAACGACACACACATCCATGCCTAATCCGGGGCTCGAACCCAGGTCCCTTAGATCAGTAGCCAAGCGTGCTAACCACTCGGCCACGGGACGGCTATTGAGCTCTTAACCTATTTTAATTAAATTTTGAGGTCAATTTTTTGTATCCTGTTAAATATTCCAGCTTTCATAACTCCTTGAATACCGTGGAAATAATGTTTGAATTGAGATTTAGATTTGATTGAGATCTTTAATTTATCTATCTTTAGCTATATTTTCCATTAAAAATCATATTGAAGGAGTTTTGAGCTCTTAATGTGATTTTTGATTGAGATAATATGCCATTAGTTCCATTTTTCTGTTCAGCACCTGTAGATATCTATAAGTTTCCTGAAAAAATTTCATTTTTTTAAGCAGTATTTGATCATTCAGGCAAAAATTAGTGGGTATAGAAGGAAAAGTTATCTAAGTTTTATGCTCTTCAACAATTCATTAGGTGTTTGCTTTTGCAGTGTTTACCTAAATAGGTGGAGTGTTTCAATGCGTGGATTCTTGGTATGTTGTTGTTTTCATTTGTAAATTTTCAAATATTGCTGAGGAAAACCAGATATGTCCGAAAGTATCTGTAATTATGTTACTTGCATTAAGTTATGCAAACCTACAGCATTAAGTGTAATTAGATTTATTGATTGTTATAAGTTGTTTAAGATCATTAAGATGAACACTTGGAGTGCAATTTTCAAACTGAGGCATGTTGCACAGAATTGCAATATATGATTCTGATACTGGCTTTGGCTATGTTATAGCAATCCATCTCTAATATGCTAAAGTTTTACTTGCAGGAAACATTGAATGCAAAAAAAGTTGCAGAAATTAGTATAATCGATATAGCAATTCATGTATCACAATCATTTAAAATTGTTTAAGATCTATATTGAATAATTGTCTAATCCCATTTCAAATAGTAAAGAAGCAGTATTTTCTTGTTTTCAATGCAGGGCAGCTTAGCAGAAAGCTTATTCAGAATAGCTTTATTCAGAATTGGATGTGATTACTACATAAAAAAGAAGAAATTGATGGAGAAGAAGCAATCACTACCCATTTAATGGGGCGGGAGTGGCTCAGTCGGTAGTGCGCCAGGCTCGTAATCTGTAGTTCCCAGGTTCGAGTCCCAGCTGGGTCAGCGTTGAGATTTATCTCCGCAAAATTCCCCGCCCTGCCCACAATCAGTAGGGGACACCGATGGGCTTGCCAGCTGGGTCAGCGTTGAGATTTATCTCCGCAAAATTCCCCGCCCTGCCCACGGTCAGTAGGGGACACCGATGGGCTTGGAAAGGCCGCCGTCCGTCGGATGGGACGTTAAGCCGTGGCCCCCTGTGCACGTTAAAGAATACGCTGGATGGCCTTACGGGAGGCTACCATCTGTCTCCCAACAGCTGTTCCAGTGGGTCCCCTACCCCAACCTTCTCTGAGCCTTACGGGGTCCTTGTGACCTGGTCATTTAGCCCATGGTGTGCAAAAAAGTGCCGCTCAGAGGTAAAACAACCCAACCCAACTACCCATTTAACAGATGCTAAGTGTCCTGCTTATATGGTTTAAAAATGTGAAATGCATTTTAAAATATTTATTACAGCATTTTCAGTTTCTACCCAATGTTTCTCACCATAATTTCATAATTATTTTATTCTTATTACAATATTACAAGCGAAAATGTTACATTTGTTTTTTGAATTATATTGAACATTGAAAAGAACCTTGGCAGCTCACAGAAGTATTTTTCGGAAATTTGAACTCTATGCAATCTCATTAAACTTCTTGGCCATTCCTGAAATATGTTAGAGAAATTCTTTCATTCCTCAAATTTGTTATATAGAAGTGGCAACAACTGCTAATAAGTATTACGAGGGTCCAAGACAAAACTTAGAATGTCAGCCCTTCATTCTGCATTAACAAATTGTGTGTAACTTCATAGCTCTTACGTTTTTTTTTGCAGTTTTTAGTTCTTTCTAAACTAATAAATGGTAGATTTTCCCGAAAAATGATTTCTTAGTATTTTTTTAATAGAAAATTATCTACAATGCATCAGATCCTATCATAACAATATTGTGAGGACCTTTGTCTAATGGTATCTACCATCTCGACAGTTAGATTTTGAAATTTATGTATGGTAACCAGATATTCCGTTTTTTAATGGGATTGGCTCATTTTTACACGAAGTGAACCATTATATTATTAAAGGCACATCATTTACTCTGCTTTTAGTTTACTTTTTGTAATTTGTTTCAAAATGTAATATTTATTTTCGAAGAAAATTAAAAATATATTTTTCAATGATTAAAATACGTTTTGTTACCACTTCATAATAATATAGCTTAATATGTGATGTAGTTTAAACTGTAAGGTAAAGTTTTGGTTCGCAATCTTTTTAAGTAGTTTCAAATCCCATTTTTTATAAGCGTGAACTCAAAATACACTTTTTCCTTTTCACCTTGAAAATCTGGATATGGTTATCATCCACCGTACATTATCTGGCAGAAAAGACTTACAGTGGACCTTCGTTATAGCGCTGCTCGCTATACCGCGCACTCGGTTATAGCGCAGGCG
Organism: Ryuthela nishihirai; assembly: GCA_038380435.1. Classification (NCBI taxonomy): domain Eukaryota; kingdom Metazoa; phylum Arthropoda; class Arachnida; order Araneae; family Heptathelidae; genus Ryuthela; species Ryuthela nishihirai. The sequence continues at coordinate 46,124,796 of JAWZYU010000030.1, forward strand.
ATGTTCGCGATAAGTTCAAACATGTTTATACAGGTCCGTGCGGCGTTAGTGAGTATCGCATTTTATTGTTACTGCGTATTGAGTAATTGTGTATGTATTGAGTTCCTGCATGTATTTTGAATAGTGTTTAATTATTGCATGCATGATGAGTAAAAGAAAAGTTTACAGTGTGAAATTTATTGTGTCGCCACCGCGCCGCTCGGTATAACACGGTTCACCTTATAACGCGGGTGTTGTTTCCCGCCCGACATGCGCGTTATATCGGGGGTCCACTGCACTTTAGTAGTAGTTGTATGACCAGGGCCGGATTTAAATTTCAAGCACCACTAAGCACACAAAAAGGTGCTCTTCTATTTAGTGTCGTCATCGTTCTTTTAATTTTCCATAAATTAGTTTTATTTTATAAACATGAATTAAAAATGCACTCGAAATGGGTGCGAGTTTTTAACGAAGATAATAAAATTTCGTAACCTAATTCGTTAAAAATTAATGTGATAAAAATAAATTTAAAATGTTCATTATACAGTAAATCAAAGTATTCATATTTAAACAGTTTTCAACTCTTTGTCGTATGTGAAGGAACAAATTCTCACCGCCCATATCCATTAAAAGTTTACTTTAAATTGTCAGGAGGTGTATTCAGCTGCTCTTGAGCCACGGATTCTTGCACATAGTATATTATCCTTTTAAAAGTTAAAAAGGACAGTTGTTTTTACACTTCAATAAATATAATTGGAATAATGGCTCCCCTAGGCAAGTTAGTGCCTTATGGAAAATCCGGCTCTGTGCATGGCAGAATTCAAGCATTTGGTGTTGTGATCAATTCTTTTCAATTTCTAATAGAAATGTTTTTATATATGTATCACCAGTAACAAAGAATAAAGTCGGATGATTATCAGAAAGCCACTGGAAGGCTGTATGTTAGTTGTGAAGGGTATACAGCAAGTTTAGAAACAATCCGACGTCTGACCTATGCAGTTGGCACGTGGATAGATCATTTACTGGTTGAACTGGCGATCTTTTATCAATCATAATGATCTATGAGATGATTGGCGGGTTGATAAGTGATCGATAATTCAATCAGCGTTAACTATGCAGTCTCGTATCTCAATTGCTTCCAAAGTTGTCATATACGCTTATTGGCTCGTAATCTGTAGTTCCCAGGTTCGAGTCCCAGCTGGGTCAGCGTTGAGATTTATCTCCGCAAAATTCCCCGCCCTGCCCACGGTCAGTAGGGGACACCGATGGGCTTGGAAAGGTCGCCGTCCGTCGGATGGGACGTTAAGCCGGGGCTCCGTGTGCGGGAGAGCCATACCCTGTGCACGTTAAAGAACACGCTGGATGGCCTTGACGGGGGGCTACCATCTGTCTCCCAACAGCTGTTCCAGTGGGTCCCCTCCCCCAACCTTCTCTGAGCCTTCGGGGTCCATGTGACCTGGCCATTTAGCCCATGGTGTGCAAAAAAGTGCCGCTCAGAGGTAAAACAACCCGGTATCATTCCGATATCGTGTTGACAGCCGTGATTAAGATTTGAATCTGATGCATTAAGGGTCTTATTGTCACGAATTGTTATTTTATTGTGAGGAATATCGAAGTTGCATACAATAAACACAATTGCAATAACACATTTCGTGTGATGATTTGTGAAGGAGCAAACAGAACATGTGATAAAAATAAATTTGCTTGAGAAAAGTGCCGATATTAGCTCGCTATTGAATACGAACAAACGTAGCTGATATCAAGCAAAATGTATATTTGATAATTTGTTTATACCTCTGCTGTGCAGCTCCTCTTTATAACGAACAAAAGTTGTCATGAATGAAAATGAAGTATTAATCGCTTGCTTTATCTTGGTTGTATATATGAACGAGTAATGTACATAGTTTTTTTTATTAGAAAAAATAATGTAAAAATAAACCTGCTCATCCTTTTTGTATAGTTCTTGGATGGTGCAGTGGATTCATTATGTACAAAAAGTTCTAATAGCAATAGCATGTAATTCAGGGCTTCCATTGTCATGTCTAAACACTTTAGTGTTTCGTTTGCAATAAAAGTTTGTTTCCTGAAACAATTGTTTTGCATTTAATTATAATTTAGTTGTCATTAATCCTGTTTAAAACGATGATTCAATATAAAATTTGGGACGGGGGTGGCACAGTAGGTAGCGCGCCAGACTCATAATCTGCAGTTCTCAAGTTCGAGTCCCAGCTGGGTCAGCGTTGAGATTTATCTCCGCAAAATTCCCCGCCCTGCCCACGATCAGTAGGGGACACCGATTGGCTTGAAAAGGCCGCCGTCCGTCGGATGGGACGTTAAGCCGTCGCCCCATGTGTGGGAGAGCCCGTTAAAGAACACGCTGGATGGCCTTGACGGGAGGCTACCATCTGTCTCCCAACAGTTGTTCCAGTGGGTCCCCTCCCCCAACCTCTTCTGAGCATTCGGGGTCCATGTGACCTGGCCATTTAGCCCACGGTGTGCAGAAAAAGTGCCGCTCAGAGGTAAAACAACCCAATATTAAATTTAATAAGAGAAAATGAGCAGTGACGTAAAATAATACTGCAAATAAGTATTTTAGTTTTGTTAAGAATGGGAATGGAATAATGAAAAAGCTTAAACTTGTTTGTTGAATTATTTTGCATCTAAACAACAGAGGTAAGGGTAAGCTGCAACATCAAGTCGAATACAGCTTATAAAGTTTATAAATGTAAACTTAAAATTCCTTATATAAGAATCCATCACTTTTCATAGTTCACCCAAAAGTGCTCGACTTTTACATAGCATTTAGTGTAAATAGTTTTGATTCATTCCAGGAAATTAAAATTTCCAAAGAAACCCTAACTTGATCTATATTTAGAGTAAGAAGGATGAAGGCCAGTTATAGAATTGAAACAATTTTAAAATTAAATGCTGTATACTGATATAATAATGGTATTATAGTAGGAAAGTTTAAAATTGGGTAGCTATACAGGGTGAATCTGAAAAAGTGGGCAAAACTTTACGGGGTGGTAGAACGCAGCTATACGAGCAATATTCGTCATAGAATATATGGTCGGAACGCAAACGGCGAGCCGCTAGGTGGCGTTGGAAATGGTATAAAAGGGTCGGTCCTCACTTGCATTCCCGTCCGCCTCACCGTATACAAAGTGCATATCCGCCATTTCGTGGTTAGTATAACCAGCCATCCTCTTGGCAATCCACGGTAGAAATGCTGTTGGGTGCGAGGACCGACCCTTTTATACCATTTCCAACGCCACCTAGCGGCTCACCGTTTGCGTTCCGACCATACATTCTATAACGAATATTGCTCGTATAGCTGCGTTCTACCACCCCGTAAAGTTTAGCCCACTTTTTCAGATTCACCCTGTATACAGGGATATTTACAGAGGAAGAAATAGTTTGAGAAGCTTCAAAATTGCAGCTTTTAGTGCTGGAGATTCGAGACAGGATAACGCTGCCGAGTGGTTAGCGCGCTTGGCTACTGATCTAAGGGACCTGGGTTCGAGCCCCGGGTAAGGCATGGGTGTATGTGTATTTTTTTCTGCTGAGGTCCTGCCATCTTCTTAGATCTACTTTTGCATATAAACTGACAGGCTCCTGTCAGACCTCTGTGGCAAGCAGCTGCTTGAGGGGGTATTTTATTAATGCTGCTTTCAGTTGGGTAAGAGGGATGTTTGCTGCAGGTGGATTTAACAAACGTTCGGGTCTTTGTAACAGGGGTGTTACAAAGTCTTTAGGTGTATACGCCTATTTCTCCACACTCTCCATAGATTCTTAAAAGTCCCGGAAGCAATCCCTATTCGTCTGTTAATCTCATGCCGCACATCACCATTATCTGTTACATAGCTCCCAAGATAATTAAACTGTGACACCTGCTCAAGACTGCAACCATTAAGATTAACTGAATCACAGACTGCCTGACCAATTTTCATCACTTTAGTTTTCTCTCTGTTTATAACCAAACCTACTCTACTACTAGTCTCATCAACAGCTCGAATGAAAGAGTTCATCTCATCAACATCATTTGCCAAAAGGGCTAAATCATCAGCATAATCTAAATCAGAAATTTTCGTATCTCCAGCCCATTTAAGGCCAAAATCTTTCCCTTGAAGTGAATTTCGCATAACATAATCAATAACCAAGCTAAAGAGAAAAGGAGACAAAATGCACCCTTGTCGAACACCAGAAGTAATGCTAAACCAATTGCTACAAGCCTTACCAACTCTCACACATGACTCAGTGTTATTATAGAGAGCTTTCATTATGTTAACTAACTTGTCTGGTATACCATATGATCTCACAATCAACCACAAATTATGACGATCAACAGAGTCGAAAGCCTTTTTGAAATCAACAAAGCTAGCAACCAAAGGTTTCTGAAACTCTAAACATTTCTCAAGAATCTGCCTAAGTGAAAATATCTGATCCACACATCCCCTACCACTTCTGAATCCACATTGCTCATCACGCAATTGACTGTCAACCAGATTCTTAATTCCATTAAGCACAATCATGGAAAGAACTTTACCTGGAACAGAGAGTAGGCTGATGCCCCTATTGTTATCACAAGAATTGCGATCACCTTTTTTGAAAATAGGGATGGCTCTGGTAAAATCCTTAGGAACCATGCCTTTATCATAAAAGATATTCAGAATTTCAGTCATCCAAGTGGTAACCGAAACATTCCCAGCTCTAAGCATTTCCGTAGTAATTTCATCTACCCCTGGGGATTTATGAAGTTTAAGTTTAGAAATAGCCAAAATAACTTCAGATTGTGCTATAGGGCCAACATTAAAGCCAACAATGCATCTATCATCATTGCAAATAATGGGAGTAGAATTAACCACATTATTTAGAACATCACTGAAATGCTCAGCCCACCTAGCCATGACAGAATCCTCCCCTTCTATAACCTTACCTTGTTTATCCTTCAATCCCTGTATACCTGTCCGTTTTCTACCACACAAAACATTATCTGGTACAGCTCTCTGCTGTTGTGCTGTCTAACTGCTTCCTCGGCTTTGTCAGCCTAACCATCAAGCCAAAGATTCTTATCAGCAGCTAACTGATCTTTTATACGTTTATTAAGTTCTCTGTAATGCTTTCTATTAGGACTAGTAGGGTACTGATTAAAGACATTCCTGCAGTTCTTTCTTTCTGAAATAAGCTCCAGTGCCTTATCACTCAGATAATTTTGCCTCTTCTGCTCCTTTTTTCCTAAAAGAGTACTGTTAGTGTCCAAAAAAGCCTGTTTAAAATGATCCCATTCTTCCTCAACTTCAGTAGTAAGCAAACCATGACTGTCATAATGACTAAGTAACCTATCATGGTAAGCTTTGGCTATAACTGGATCTTTCAGAGCTTCAGTATTAAAAGTAAATTTTTTAACCCTAGCACAACACTTTTTAAGTTTAAGTTGTAAGACACTTTTAACAAGGTAATGGTCAGATCCAATTTCAGCTCCCCTATATGCCCTGGTATTCCTAACAGAACTAGCCCATTTGCTGTTAATTAATATATAATCAATCATATTCTTATGCAGCCCATCAGGTGAAACCCATGTGTACTTATGTATGTCGCGGTGTTTGTAATAATTGTTAGTTATTCTGAATCCATTGAGTTTACTTACCAGCAGGAGACGCTGCCCATTGCCATTGCAGCTACCAATACCAAAAGGGGCTATCACCCCTCCCCAAAGGTCAGAGTCAGTACCAACTTTGGCATTGAAGTCACCAAGTACAAGGGTAATATCTCCTTTCTTGACGGAATTCAAAATATCCTGAAGTTGTTCATAAAACCTATCCTTCTCATCCTCAGTGGGGGCATAACAGCAGATAACATTCAAGTCTTTAACGCTTGTCTGAAATTTTGCTGTAAGAAACCTTTTATTAATGCACTCATATCCTAGAAGAGCATCACTAGCGTGTCTGCTGAGAAGCAGACCCACGCCTTAGTGATGCTTATTGTCGTCCCTCCCTGAAAAGAGAAATTTAAGATTATTTTTAAGAATCTGACCTTTATCAGTCCATCTGGTCTCTTGCAAGCCAAGAATATCTAAATTATAACGGTGGAATTCTTGTGTGAGGACATCAAGAGAAACAGCTCTGTGCAGAGTCCTCACATTCTAACTACCTATGGAGAGAAAATGGTTAGTGGGATGTTTAAAGAAACTATGTTTATTGAGAGAGGGAATGTCGAGAATATCAAACAGCCCCCTAATCGCAGACATGGGGCAAAGACCCGTTCCCCCACTACTAAAGGCTGAAGCCATCTACACTGGAAGACTTCCTCCAATGTAGAATTTGACGATGCCAATAGAAGCAAAGAGTTCAGGTGTCTGCGATGACTTCTGCTCAGGATTATCCACCAGCTGATAAACATATCCTGTGAATCTATTCACTTGGGGCTGTCAACCCACAAACAAATAGAAAACACAGCGGAAGATTTTCCCTCCACAGAAGCTAACCAGTGCAGCAAAATCAGGATCCATAATCAAGCTCAGAGCCATATATCTGTCCAGTCCAGTGGGTTTATATGGTCAGCACCAGGACCCTGTGCGGTTGACCACTCCTCAGCAGGGTAGAAAAAAAAAAGAAAAGTAGCCATAGTTGTCCAGATCAGTAGGCCACACTAATCTCCCGTCAAGGCCATCTAGCGTGTTCTTTAACGTGCGCAGGGTATGGCTATCCCGCACACTGCTTAACGTCCCATCCGATGGACGGCGGCCTTTCCAAACCCATCGCTGTCCCCTACTGACCGTGGGCAGGGCGGAGAGTTTTGCGGAGATAAATCTCAACGTTGACCCAGCTGGGACTCGAACCTGGGGACTGCAGATTACGAGCCTGGCGCGCTACCGACTGAGCCACCCCCGCCCTCCACAGAAGCCCACCTGTGCAGCAAAATCAGGATCCATAATCAAGCTCAGAGCCATATATCTGTCCAGTCCAGTGGGTTTATATGGTCAGCACCAGGACCCTGTGTGGTTAACCACTCCTCAGCAGGGTAGAAAAAAAAGGAAAAGTAGCCATAGTTGTCCAGATCAGTAGGCCACACTAATCTGGCAGCCCCCCCCCCCCCTTCCGTTCACTTTCGACGGACTGCAGCTTTTCGATATTTAAGCTCCTTTGTGTCCTCTTTTTCGCCGAGGAAATAACTGGATAAGAAAGAAAGTTCTCAATGGAAGCAGAGATATAAAAGTACAGATAGAAGTCGAACCTGAGAATAACAAATTACAAGTCTGGCGCGCTACCTATTGAACCAACCCCCGTCTGTTCCTGAAATGGAAAACTTTTCTTAAGAGCATACCTAAAAAAAAAACACATAAAGTAATTACGATAGCGAACCTAAAATATTTTAATGGCCAAAAAATTGAACTGTAATGAATTGTAATGGCCAGAAATAATTTGCAGGAATATTGTTTCCAACATCCTTTTATAATGAGGAGCAGACGCAACAAATGCATCTATAGCGGTATATCATAGTATGAAAATATTCCTCGAGATGGCAGCACAGAAATGCGACGACCACAAGTTGGGTTGTTTAGGTTGTTTTACCTCTGAGCGGCACTTTTTTGCACACCATGGGCTAAATGGCCAGGTCACATGGATCCCGAAGGCTCAGAGAAGGTTGGGGGAGGGGACCCACTGGAACAGCTGTTGGGAGACAGATGGTAGCCTCCCGTCAAGGCCATCCAGCATGTTCTTTAACGTGCACAGGGTATGGCTCTCCCGCACACGGGGCCACGGCTTAACGTCCCATCCGACGGACGGAGGTCTTTCCAAGCCCATCGGTGTCCCCTACTGACCGTGGGCAGGGCGGGGAATTTTGCGGAGATAAATCTCAACGCTGACCCAACTGGGACTCGAACCTGGAAACTACAGATTACGAGCCTGGCGCCCTACCGACTGAGCTACGCCCGCCCCGAAGCGCCAAGGACTTTGCAATAAAACTGTTGTTTTGTTGCATTAAAACTTCTGCTCCCATATTACCCAAGAAACAATAGCAATGTACAAATGTGGTTGGGAATGTCAAGAACATCCTACTATAGTACTGGCATCTTCCTTACTAGATTTCCATGTTTATAGCGCTCTACAAAACGCCATAAAAGTCAAGCAGTTGAAGTCGACATAAGAGGTTCAGTGCATTGTCAGAGTATTCCTGATGCACCAGTCAAAGCCATCTAGGAAAGAGGATATCATATTGCTAAATTCATGTTAGAAGCGGGGTACATAGATGAGGTCTTTAACTCCTATATGCAACCTTATGCTGGTCCAATAGAGGACAATCCCCTTGTGCAGGGGTGGCCGGGGTGGCTCAGTCGGTAGCGCGCCAGGCTCGTAATCTGTAGTTCCCAGGTTCGAGTCCCAGCTGGGTCAGCGTTGAGATTTATCTCCGCAAAATTCCCCGCCCTGCCCACGGTCAGTAGGGGACACCGATGGGCTTGGAAAGGCCGCCGTCCGTCGGATGGGACGTTAAGCCGTGGCCCCGTGTGCGGGAGAGCCATACCCTCTGCACGTTAAAGAACACACTGGATGGCCTTGACGGGAGGCTACCATCTGTCTCCCAACAGCTGTTCCAGTGGGTCCCCTCCCCCAACCTTCTCTGAGCCTTCGAGGTCCATGTGACCTGACCATTTAGCCCATGGTGTGCAAAAAAGTGCCGCTCAGACGTAAAACAACCCAACCGAAACCCTTGTGCAGGGAAAATATGCCTCTCCTCACAGAGCTGAATACCTAGAGGTGAACATAGCAGCAATACAGAGTGACCAGCAAACTCTCGCAATCCCATCAACATATTGGGATGACTGAGAAAAATTGTCACATCCCTTGATTTCCTTCCCCTGAATTCACCATCACTGCAAGTGTCCCTTGCACGTGAATGGCATCTAAAACATATACTTTCGGATAACTTCATACACAGTATGTAGCTTGTGGTGGTGTGAGAAGTAATCACATACCTTAAGTCTCAATTTATGCTCCAACTGGGATGTCACTTTTGACCATTATCGCACCATTTTCGGGATAACTTTTGTTAAGCTTTTAGTGTCCCACCTAGGTTAGGACTGGAGAGGTACGGAATGCAGTGCATTTGAAAACTATATCATCATCATCATCATCCTCAAGCAGCCATGGGCTACGGAGGTCCAACCAGATCGTGCAATTTAGTTCTCCAAGCAAGTCTATCCTGAGCTACATCTACTGCATCTGGCCACTGCACACCAATTCTAACAAGGTCCTGTTTGACATTGTCTGCCCACCGCATCCTAGGTCTCCCCTTCTTTCTGAGGCCTTTAGGCACACTGTTCATAACCCTATTCGCCAATCTATAATTATTCATACGGGCAACATGGCCAAACCAACGGAGTCTCTCTCTGCACAATATGCTGCTTAAAGGATATCCTCCAAATAAAGGCACAAATCCTCCCTAAATTAAATTCTCTGGTCTATCCCCCAAACTAAATTCTCGAACTCTCCCCGAAATACCTCCCCACCTTCCCCGAAACAAAATCCTGTTGACGTACCTGAGGCAAACGCCCCACTCCTTTTCGTACGCCACTTGCAACTGTTCCACATATTGGTCAGGAAATCAAAGTTAATCTCTATTAATGAATCACCCATTCTTCTTATTCATATTCATTACTTTATTATTCCGACTCTGCATTAAATTAAACAACAGACCACAGACCTTTTCCACACAATTCCTGATGCCCAGTCTTCTTCTTGGTTACGTCGCATTGCCATTATTACGTTCCAGCGAGACACAAAACTTGGCAGTGATGGAAATCTAGAAAAATGATCTTTTCTCAACTATCGGTTTTATTTCCGAAAAAATTCTAATCTCTCTTCATGGACAATTAATCGGCAATTGCCTTTCAAGTCTTATAAAACGAAAAAAAAAAAAAATTGCTTCTTGCATAAATAAATCACTTTTTACTAAATATATTCCCCCCTCCACGTGCAGTTCTTAAAAGAGTGAGGTAGAAAGAGATAAAAGAAGATGAGGATCACGAGGTCATCGTCGCCGCAGACTCCGAGATGCGTTGGATGCAAGTGTTTCCAAATGTAGCCCACCTCGATTCGTTTGGGTGCATTTCATAGATGCAGCTTTTTTGCAGTAGTCGTTTCACGATGTTTTGGCAACAGAAAATGGAAAGGAAAAAGAACTGGCAATTTGCCTAGAAAAGTGCGGCTGGGAAGATCGAGGCTTAGAGGAGAGGAGGAGGAGGAGGAGGGGGGATGGAAATATGGCAGCAGAAGGAGATGATGAATGCAGCTCGGAGGAGAGAGAGTCACACGTCTTGCTGATTAGCTGAAACTTAAAGAGTCGTGTGCAACTGTTGTCGGGTACTTCTAAGGAAAATCATCATTGGCAATTTGGTGTTTGAACGTTGAATTGGGAATAGCTACGTTCAGTTGACTTAATGGAAGACGGGTTGGGTTGTTTTACCTCTGAGTGGCACTTTTTGCACATCATAGGCTAAATGGCCAGGTCATATGGACCCCGAAGGCTCAGAGAGGGTTGGGGGAGGGGACCCACTGGAACAGCTGTTGGGAGACAGATAGTAGCTTCCCGTCAAGGCCATCCAGCGTGTTCTTTAACGTTGGGTTGTTTTACCTCTGAGCGGCACTTTTTTGCACACAAATGGGCTAAATGGCCAGGTCACATGGACCCCGAAGGCTCCGAGAAGGTTGGGGGAGAGGACCCACTGGAACAGCTGTTGGGAGACAGATGGTAGCCTCCCGTCAAGGCCATCTAGCGTGTTCTTTAACGTGCACAGAGTATGGCTCTCCCGCACACGGGGCCACGGCTTAACGTCCCATCCGACGGACGGCGGCCTTTCCAAAGCCCATCGGTGTCCCATACTGACCGTGGGCAGGGCGGGGAATTTTGCGGAAATGGAAGACGGAATAGCTCAAATGCGTGGATGGATTTGGGAGAAATATTTCGTCTTGCTTTATTGAAAGTGAAAGATATGTGGATATGTAGGTGGTGTGTTCCTAAGAAATAATAGTAAAATAAATAACCCTTAAGCATCAGCTTGCCACACAGGTCTTACAGGAGCCTGTCAGTTTATACGGCGTAGTAGAAAGTCTTTGAGGTTGGTTGGACCTGAGCAGAAAAACAAACATCCCTGCTTTACCCAGGCTCGTAATCTGTAGTTCCCAGGTTCGAGTCCCAGCTGGGTCAGCGTTGAGATTTATCTCCGCAAAACTCCCCATCCTGCCCACAGTCAGTAGGGGACACCGATGGGCTTTGAAAGGCCGCCGTCCGTCGGATGGGACGTTAAGCCGTGTTACCGTGTGCGGGAGAGCCATACCCTGTGCATGTTAAAGAACACGCTGGATGGCCTTGACGGGAGGCTACCATCTGTCTCCCAACAGCTGTTCCAGTGGGTCCCCTCCCCCAACCTTCGGGGTCCATGTGACCTGGCCATTTAGCCCATGATGTGCAAAAAAGTGCCGTTCAGAGGTAAAACAATCCAATCCAATAAATGTGTGAATATTATGCTATGCTGTTTCTCAAACACTGAGATCTAACAATGCAGAACAGCAATTTCTGAACTGCAAAAATCAATTATTGACATATGTTAATATTGTAAAGCACGAGAAACGGTGTTTAGCGCCGATTTTCAGTGTCCATGTAGGAATAAAATAATTTATTTGTGACATAAAATTATATTAACATGTGGAAATGTGTATATGCATAATTACACCCAATCCAAATATCCACCAAAGAAATGGTGAAATTTGGTGAAATGATTAATCATATGACATCTATGTCTAGCTGTTAAATTTTACTAATCTACTAGTCATGTCTAAAATGATAGACATTGGTATTTATTTGATATGGGTTTGAAATATTTATTTGTTTTGTAGTTACTATCATCAGTATATGATATTCAACGTTATCATTTTCCTTAACAAGCTGCATGGGATATATTTCTAGTTATTATGGAACACTCTTCAATGTTGCACTGAAATCTGTAATTTTGTGGGGCGGGGGTGGCTCAGTCGGTAGCGCGCCAGGCTCGTAATCTGTAGTTCCCAGGTTCGAGTCCCAGCTGGGTCAGCGTTGAGATTTATCTCCGCAAAACTCCCCATCCTGCCCATGGTCAGTAGGGGACACCGATGGGCTTGGAAAGGCCGCCGTCCGTCGGATGGGACGTTAAGCCGTGGCCCAGTGTGCGGGAGAGCCATACCCTGTGCACGTTAAAGAACACGCTGGATGGCCTTGACGGGAGACTATCATCTGTCTCCCAACCAGGTTCGAACTAGTCTCGAACCCAGGTCCCTTTATCAGTAGTCAAGCACGCTAATCACTAGGCGACGAGACGGCTTAAGAAATAATACAGTTGAAAAAAAAATGAAGTTTCGTGTCTAATAATGTTTACTAATTTTCAGGATCGCTTTTAGACGTCAAAAACACACTGGATGGCCATTCAGCGTGTCTTGGCGGGAGGCTTCCATCTGTCTCAATAGTTTTTCGGTGGGTTTCTATCCCACAACCTTCTCTGAGCTCTTAGGGTCTTTGTAACCTAACTATTTAGCCTATTGCGTGCAAAAGTGTCTGAGAGAGGCATCAGAAAAGGTAAATAACAATCATATTAAATATTAGTGATTAATAGGAAAGGCGAAACAAAAAAGGAGAGCATAGTAAGCTGACGCTTATTTTTAGTTAATGCTCCCTATTTCCTTCAAGGTTCAATTATGACAACAGTAAAGTATACAATAATTCAATAGTATAAAAGGTCAAATGGTTATGAGACATATTACACTGATACATAGAAGAAGGTTTCATTGCTTTGTAAGAAGAAACGTTCTACATTTGATTTTAAATAATTTTAAAGATTTTGCATTTTTAACATCATCAGGAAATTCAGACCAAATTTTTACTGCATTGTATTTGATAGATCTCTGCCCAATTGACAATCGACACATAGGTATACTCAGATCCTCTCTATGACGTGTTTCATAATTATGTAAATTAGAAAGACTCTGAAAATAGCCTTTAAATCTATCCAATTTAATCAATCTCATTGTAATCGAATACACAAAGTTTCCTGATATCAGTTTGTAATTATTATAGACATTAAGAATTTTAAACTCAGAAAATAAATGTGCCACGGGATCATAATATCTTTTACCAACAATATATCTAACAATTCTTTTCTGAAGACGATATATAGCATTCAGGCTCGTAATCTGTAGTTCCCAGGTTCGAGTCCCAGCTGGGTCAGCGTTGAGATTTATCTCCGCAAAATTCCCCGCCCTGCCCACGGTCAGTAGGGGACACCGATGGGCTTGGAAAGGCCGTCATTCGTCGGATGGGACGTTAAGCCGTAGCCCCGTGTGCGGGAGAGCTATATAATAATAATCTTTATTTTATTCCGCCAGTCAATACAATATACATTTACATAGCATAATCATCTAATAACAATTAATACACACATGAGAAAAATTGAGAAGTGAAATAGCTGAGAAATATCAATTGCATCAGAAAAAGTAAATAACAATCATATTAAATATTAGTGATTAATAGGAAAGGCGAAACAAAAAAGGAGAGCATAGTAAGCTGACGCTTATTTTTAGTTAATGCTCCCTATTTCCTTTAAAGTTCAATTATGACAACAGTAAAGTATACAATAATTCAAATAGCACAATAATTCAATAGTATAAAAGGTCAAATGGTTATGAGACATATTACACTGATACATAGAAGAAGGTTTCATTGCTTTGTAAGAAGAAACGTTCTACATTTGATTTGAAATAATTTTAAAGATTTTGCATTTTTAACATCATCAGGAAATTCAGACCAAATTTTTACTGCATTGTATTTGATAGATCTCTGCCAACAAAATTTCATGGTTAATACTGTCAAATGCTTTCGTGAAATCAAGATATACACCAATGTGACCTACATCCAAATGGTTTGCAACATGCTCATATAAATCTGCAATGGCTGTCTGAGTAGATTTTTTATTTTGAAAACCATATTGTTGTGTAATAATTTTCATATTATCTAAGAATTTAGTTGGGTTGTTTTACCTCTGAGCGGCACTTTTTTGCCCGCCATGGTCTAAATGGCCAGGTCACATGGACCCCGAAGGCTCAGAGAAGATTGGGGGAGGGGACCCACTGGAACGGCTGTTGGGAGACAGACTCTCGTCAAGGCCATCCAGCGTGTTCTTCAACGTGCACAGGGTGTGTCTCTCCCGCACTATCCTCCTTTATCTAAGAATTTAGTTGGGTTGGGTTGTTTTACCTCTGAGAGGCACTGTTTTGCCCGCCATGGTCTAAATGGCCAGGTCACATGGACTCCAAAGGCTCAGAGAAGGTTGGGGGAGGGGACCCACTGGAACGGCTGTTGGGAGACAGACTCTGGTCAAGGCCATCCAGCGTGTTCTGCAACGTGCACAGGGTGTGTCTCTCCCGCACACGGGGCCACGGCTTAACGTCCCATCTGACAGACAGCGGACTTTCCTAGCCCATTGGTGTCCCTTACTGACCGTGGGCAGGGCGGGAAAATTTGCGGAGATAAATCTCAACGCTGACCCAGCTGAAACTCGAACCTGGGAACTACAGATTACGAGCCTGGCGCGCTACCGACTGAGCACCCCCTCCCCAAGAATATAGTAATACGTGTGCAAACTAGTTTTCCAACCCAACAACTCTTTCTTCCACCGAGATTCGAACCTTACCCCACGAGCGCAATAGAAAATTAAATCGGTCTGCTCTAGAAACGAACAGCATTTTATTATTGAGCATCATTAAGTCACGCTCCATCATTCTCGTGACACAGCCACTCGAAATCTTTCTCATCGAGGCTTATATACGTATAAAGAGAGAAAAAAATAATTCGCTTAGGAAGAGCATTTAATAAGGAGATGAGAATGGAATACAATGGAGCAATCTCTCTTCCCTTCAGGGAGACGTCAAAGGATGGGGCTTGGAGTCGGAACGCATTGCATGGCTCAATGCAAACATAATGGTTTTCGTCGAGGAAAAGGCACACTTCCCTCTTCGAGACCTCCACTGTACGGAGCGAGGCGGGGTCAGTGGCGGAGAAATGATATCTTATCAGCACGAGGCCATCGGACAATTACTTACTCCGCCAGTAACAGTCGCCTCTCGTTGTTAGGCAACCGAGCGATGTATCAGAAAACAACGTCCGACTTCTGTTGACTTATTGCGTTGTATTATCGTATAAGGATGTCACGCGAAGGAAGTGACGAAGTCGTCGCTACGACGCAGCCTTTGTTAATTCATATGAGATGCCAAAATACATAGATGAAAAGGATTCTGTTGATTGATTCTGATTTGAAGTGATGGCAGATAAAGGGGAAAGTTAGGATAGTAAGTGTCCGGTGATTGATTGAAAAATATTTGGCTAAATTCGGTTTTGATCATCTTTGGAGCGCCAGATGAAAGGGTTGTTTTGGATTGTTTTACCTCTGAGCGGCACTTTTTCTGCACACCATGGGCTAAATGGACAGGTCACAAGGACCCAGAAGGCTCAGAGAAGGTTGGGGGAGGGGACCCACTGGAACAGCTGTTGGGAGACAGATGGTAGCCTCCCATCAAGGCCATCAAGCGTGTTCTTTAACGTGCACAGGGTATGGCTCTCCCGCACACGGGACCACGGCTTAACGTCCCATCTGACAGACAGCGGACTTTCCAAGCCCATCGGTGTCCCCTACTGACCGTGGGCAGGGCGGGGAGTTTTGCGGAGATAAATCTCAACGCTGACCCAGCTGGGACTCGAACCTGGGAAGTACAGATTACGAGCCTGGCGCGCTACCGACTGAGCCACTCCGCCCCCCTGATGAAAGGGACAGCTAGTGGCGGAACATTTCCTTAGGGATCATGACTAGTGACTTAACTAGCTAATTTTGCGACTGAAGCAAGAGCCCCCCCCCCCCCAAACAAAGACAACAAAAAATTTTAATCTAGGTGGGAAATAAAATTTTTTAGATTTGCCGCTTCGAAAACATTACTGCACACTTAGACTAATAAAAGATATTAACAAGGTGGAATTAACCGTCAAGAACACACTGGATGGCCATCGAGCGTGTTCTTGACGGGAGGATATGGCTCTCTGGCACACGGAGCCACGGCTTAACATCTCATCTGACGGACGGCGCCTTTCTAAGAAGAAGAAGGTTGGGCTGTTGTTTTACTTCTGAGCAGCACTTTTTTGCACACCATGGGCTAAATGGCCAGACCACATGGACCCCAAAGGCTCAGAGAAAGTTTGGGGAGGGGACCCATTGGAACAGCTGTTGGGAGATAGATGGTAGCCTCCTGTCAAGGCCATCTAGCATATTCTTTAATGTGCATAGGGTATTGCTCTCTAGCACACGGGGCCATGGCTTAACGTCCCATCCGACGGACGGCGGTCTTTCCAAGCCCATCGGTGTCCCCTACTGACCGTGGGCAGGGCGGGGAATTTTGCGGAGCTAAATCTCAACGCTGACCCAGATGGGACTCGAACCTGGGAACTACAGATTACGAGCCTGGCGCGCTACCGACTGAGCCACTCCTACCCCCAAAAGAAGAAGAAGACTAGAAGAGATAAATTTCAAAGCACGGTTGGGACTTGAACCTAGGAATTACAGATTACGAGCTGGGTGCGCTACCGACTGAGCCAATCTCTGTTTAACGCAGTTTAAAGAGAAAATGGCGATTCTGCGCCATTGGCAATATCCTGAAAGACTGGGCCGACGGTCAACTGAGGAAAAAATCTCAAATGGTGATTGTGACGTCTTATTGGAATGGAAACAGATCCACCAATATATTTTGTTGATATATTCAATATTCAACTATTTCCTATTTTATCTACTATATCCGATTTTAATATTCAATATTCAATTATATAATATATTGAACAATATATTATATATATTGTTCAATATATTGAAAGTTGATATTTTCTTTCATGCCCATTAACTGAGGGTTACTGATGAAAATGAGTATATTGAGAAAGAGAGAGAAAAAAAAATCCAGAGTGTAGATACCCCATGTATAGTGAGAGAGAGAGAGAAAAAACCCGAGTGTACTGAGAGAGAGAGGGGGGAGGGGAGAAACCCAAATGTATTCAGAGAAGGAAAGAAACCCAGAGTATTGAGAGACTACAACTCTCAAAAGAGTATTGAGGAAAAAAAAGGAGTAACCCCCCCCCCCCCCAAAAAAAAAAAAAAAAAAAAAAAAACCTCGAGTGTATTGAGAGAAGGAGAGAAACCAGAGTGTATTGAGTGAGAGAGAGAGAAACCCCGAGTGTATTGGGAGAGGGGGAGAAAAACCCTAAAGTTGTGAATGAGAGAGAAAAACTCCCGAGTGTATAGAGAGATGGAAACCAGAGTGTATTGAGTGTGAGAGAGAGAAACCCCCCGAGTGTATTGAGAGGGAGAAAAACCCGAATGTATTGAGTGAGAGAGAAAAACTCTCGAGTGTGTGGAGAGAGGGAGGGAGAAACTCCGAGTGTTTTGAGAGAGATAAACTCCCGAGCGTATTGCGAGAGAGGGAGAAAAACCCGAATGTATTGAGTGAGAGGGAAAAATTTCCGAGTGTATGGAGAGATAGAGGGAGAAAAACCAGAGTGTATTGAGTGAGAGAGAGAAACCCCCGAGTGTATTGAGAGAGGGAGAAAAACTCGAATGTATTGAGTGAGAGAGAAAAACTCGCGTGTATGGAGAGGGAGAAAAACCAGAGTGTATTGAAAGAGAGAAACCCCGGAGTGTATTGAGAGAGGGAGAAAAACCCGAATGTATCGAGTGAGAGGGAAAAACTTCCGAGTGTATGGAGAGATAGAGGGAGAAAAACCAGAGTGTATTGAGTGAGAGAGAGAAACCCCCGAGTGTATTGAGAGAGGGAGAGAAACTCGAATGTATTGAGTGAGAGAGAAAAACTCACGAGTGTATGGAGAGATGGAGGGAGAAACTCCCGAGTGTATTGAGAGAGAGGGAGAAAAACCCGAATGTATTGAGTGAGAGGGAAAAGCCCGAATGTATTGAGTGAGAGAGAAAAACCTCCGAGTGTATGGAGAGATAGAGGGAGAAAAACCAGAGTGTATTGAGTGAGAGAGAGAAACGCCCGAGTGTATTAAGAGAGGGAGAAAAACCCGAATGTATTGAGTGAGAGAGAAAAACTCCCGAGTGTATGGAGAGATGGAGGGAGAAACTCCCGAGTGTATTGAGAGAGAAAAACTCAGTGTATGAGAGAGGGAGAAAAACTCGAATGTATTGAGTGAGAGAGAAAAACTCCCGAGTGTATGGAGAGATGGAGGGAGAAACTCCCGAGTGTATTGAGAGAGAAAAACTCAGTGTATGAGAGAGGGAGAAAAACTCGAATGTATTGAGTGAGAGAGAAAAACTCCCGAGTGTATGGAGAGATGGAGGGAGAAAAACCAGAGTGTATTGAGTGAAAGAGAGAAACCCCCGAGTGTATTGAGAGAGGGAGAGAAACTCGAATGTATTGAGTGAGAGAGAAAAACTCCCGAGTGTATGGAGAGATGGAGGGAGAAACACCCCGAGTGTTTTGAGAGAGAAAAACTCAGTGTATGAGAGAGGGAGAAAAACTCGAATGTATTTAGTGAGAGAGAAAAACTCCCGAGTGTATGGAGAGATGGACAGAGAAAAACCAGAGTGTATGGAGAGATGGAGGGAGAAACCCCCGAGTGTTTTGAGAGAGAAAAACTCGAATGTATTGAGTGAGAGAGAAAAACTCCCGAGTGTACGGAGAGATGGAGGGAGAAACCCCCGAGTGTTTTGAGAGAGAAAAACTCAGTGTATGACAGAGGGAGAAAAACTCGAATGTATTGAGTGAGAGAGAAAAACTCCCGAGTGTATGGAGAGATGGAGGGAGAAACCCCCGAGTGTATGGAGAGATGGAGGGAGAAACCCCCGAGTGTTTTGAGAGAGAAAAACTCAGTGTATGAGAGAGGGAGAAAAACTCGAATGCATTGAGTGAGAGAGAAAAACTCCCGAGTGTATGGAGAGATGGAGGGAGAAACCCCCCGAGTGTTTTGAGAGAGAAAAACTCAGTGTATGAGAGAGGGAGAAAAACTCGAATGTATTGAGTGAGAGAGAAAAACTATCGAGTGTATGGAGAAATGGACGGAGAAACCCCCGAGTGTATGGAGAGATGGAGGGAGAAACCCCCGAGTGTTTTGAGAGAGAAAAACTCAGTGTATGAGAGAGGGAGAAAAACTCGAATGTATTGAGTGAGAGAGAAAAACTCCCGAGTGTATGGAGAGATGGAGGGAGAAACCCCCGAGTGTTTTGAGAGAGAAAAACTCAGTGTATGAGAGAGGGAGAAAAACTCAGTGTATGAGAGAGGGAGAAAAACTCGAATGTATTGAGTGAGAGAGAAAAACTCGAATGTATTGAGTGAGAGAGAAAAACTCCCGAGTGTATGGAGAGATGGAGGGAGAAACCCCCCGAGTGTTTTGAGAGAGAAAAACTCAGTGTATGAGAGAGGGAGAAAAACTCGAATGTATTGAGTGAGAGAGAAAAACTCCCGAGTGTATGGAGAGATGGACGGAGAAACCCCCGAGTGTATGGAGAGATGGAGGGAGAAACCCCCGAGTGTTTTGAGAGAGAAAAACTCAGTGTATGAGAGAGACTCCCTCCCCAAGAGTGTATTGAGAGAGACTCCCTCCCAAGAGTGTATTGAGAGAGACTCCCTCCCCAAGAGTGTATTGAGAGAGAGAGAGAAAAACCCACATCCAGTGCACGTTAAAGAACACTTTATATGTATTCCTATTACCTGACCTGTTATAAGTCATCCAGAAACAGTAAGAAATCAAACGAACCGCAGTCTTATTTTCTTTTTTTAGCTATTTTTACGGTAAATTACTAAATCAATATTTCACATCATAGTTTCTTAATTCGAAATATAATTCATGCATGAGAGACAAGTGTAGCTATCGGTTGGCAAGGTAACCTTTGAAAGAAGATCCCATTCAAGTGGGTAAGGTAAATTGATGATGATTGGGGTGGGGGTCACATTAAGGGAGCTCGGGGACCTATCATGAATCATTTGGGGGAAGGACATTTCGCGAGTGAAAATTTGAAAATTCGTACAGGATTGGATTGTATTGGATTGTTTTACCTCTGAGCGGCACTTTTTGCACACAATGGGCTAAATGGCTAGGTCACAAGAACCCCGAAGGCTCAGAGAAAGTTGGGGGAGGGGACCCACTGGAACAGCTGTTGGGAGACAGATGGTAGCCTCCCGTCAAGGCCATCCAGCGTGTTCTTTAACGTGCACAGGGTATGGCTCTCCCGCACACGGGGCCACGACTTAACGTCCCATCCGACGGATGGCGGCCTTTCCAAGCCCATCGGTGTCCCCTACTGACAGTGGGCAGGGCGGGGAATCCGTACAAGGCAATAGTTCTGTATCCGTGGAATATAAATCCCATTGGAAACTGAAGAAAAACAAAAACGTATGGGAGGGAAACGTTTTATTTGTACGGGCCATGGTTCGGCTTAGTTGCTAGAGCCCCAAGCTCGTAATCTACAGTTTCCAGGTTCGAGTCCCACCTGTGTTAGGATTGAGATTTATCTTCGCTAAACCTGCACCGTCTTCGTTAAAAATAGGGCACCGATGGACTTGGAAAGGCTGCCGTCCGTCGGATGGGACGTTAAACCGTTGACCCTCGTACAGGATATCCATACCCTGTGGACTTTAAAGAATACTCTTGATGGGAGGCTGCCATCTGTCTCCTAACAGTCCTCTAGTGGGTCCCCTTCCCCCAACCTTCTCTGAGCCCTTGGGGTCCTTGTGACGTGGAAATTTGTGCGCGAAAAAGTGAACGAAAAATTAAATCCCCCCACCAAGGGTTTGTGTACGAGAAGGCAGATCTGGTGGTTAATAGACAGATGAAACCCTGCCGCGGAAGCATTCCAATGTGTTCTTTAACATCCACAGAGTTGATTTCATACGTTAAGCTCTATTATATACGAGTGCAACCTTTCTTTTGATGGGCGCTATCCTTTCCAAGTGCACCACTGTCCCCCTTTCTCTTCGGAGGCAGGACACGAATTATTGGATAAAATCTCAACTCAAGTACAATCGGGACTCAAACCTGGAGAACATACAGTTATGAGAATGGCGCCCACTTAACTGAGCTGATCTCTGCTCCACTCATGTTAGAGAATCAGGAGGAAAACTTTTCAAACATGTACCAAAAGATCAATGATCAAGTGTTATATAGAGGGAGGGAAATTTATTGATTTTTACATAGAGGAAGGGAAATTGATTAAGGGTTACACAGAGGGAGGGAATTTCGTTAAGTGTTACATAGAGGGAGGGAATTGGGTTAAATGTTACATAGAAGGAGGGAATTTGGTTAAGTGTTACATAGAGGGAGGGAATTGGGCTAAGTGTTACATAGAAGGAGGGAATTTGGTTAAGTGTTACATAGAGGGAGGGAATTGGGTTAAATGTTACATAGAGGGAGGGAATTGGGTTAAGTGTTACATAGAGGGAGGGAATTTGGTTAAATGTTACATAGAGGGAGGGAATTGGGTTAAGTGTTACATAGAGGGAGGGAAATTGACCAAGTGTTACATAAAGGAGGGAATTTGGTCAAATATTATAAAAAGGGGAGAATTTGGTCGTGTTACATAGAGGGTGGGAATTTAGTCAGGTGTTACATAGAGGGAAATTTATCAAGGGTTACATAGAGGGAGGGAAATTGATTAAGTATTACATAAAGGAGGGAATTTGGTCAAACATAAAGAGGGGGGAATTTAGGCGTGTTACATAGAGGGAGGGAATTTGGTTAGGTGTTACATAGAGGGAAGAAAATTTATCAAGTGTTACAAAGAGGGAGGGAAATTGATTAAGTGTTATACAGAGGGAGGGAATTTGATCAAGTGTTACATAGAGGGAAAGAATTTGGTCAAACATTACACAGAGGAAGGGAATTTAATCAAGTGTTATGTAAAGGGAAGGAAATTGATCAAGTGTTATGTAAAGTGAAGGAAATTTATCAAATGTTATATAGAGGAAGGGAAATTGATCAAGTGTTATATAGAGGAAAGGAAATTTATCAAGTGTTACAAAGAGGGAGGGAAATTGATCAAGGGTTACACATAGAAAGGGAATTTGATCATGTTACATAGAGGGAGGGAAATTGATCAAATGTTATATAAAGGGAGGAAATTGATCAAGTGTTACAAAGAGGGAGGGAATTTGGCCAAATATTACAAAGAGGGAGAACTCTGAGTCAAGAGTTGTGTAGAGCTAGATTATTCAGTGAAATGTTGCATAGAGGGAGGGGATTTGGTCGTACATCCGGGAAACATAGAGGGAGAGGATTCGGTCAAGCATTACATAGAAAGAGGTGATTTAGTTGAGCATTACATAGAAAGAGATGATTTAGTTGAGCATTACATAGAAAGAGATGATTTAGTTGAGCATTACATAGAAAGAGATGATTTAGTTGAGCATTACATAGAAAGAGATGATTTAGTTGAGCATTACTTAGAAAGAGATGATTTAGTTGAGCATTACTTAGAAAGAGATGATTTAGTTGAGCATTACTTAGAAAGAGATGATTTAGTTGAGCATTAATTAGAAAGAGATGATTTAGTTGAGCATTACTTAGAAAGAGATGATTTAGTTGAGCATTACTTAGAAAGAGATGATTTAGTTGAGCATTACTTAGAAAGAGATGATTTAGTTGAGCATTACTTAGAAAGAGATGATTTAATTGAGCATTACATAGAAAGAGATGATTTAGTTGAGCATTACTTAGAAAGAGATGATTTAGTTGAGCATTACTTAGAAAGAGATGATTTAGTTGAGCATTACTTAGAAAGAGATGATTTAGTTGAGCATTACTTAGAAAGAGATGATTTAGTTGAGCATTGCATAGAAAGAGATGATTTAGTTGAGCATTACATAGAAAGAGATGATTTAGTTGAGCATTACATAGAAAGAGATGATTTAGTTGAGCATTACTTAGAAAGAGATGATTTAGTTGAGCATTACTTAGAAAGAGATGATTTAATTGAGCATTACATAGAAAGAGATGATTTAGTTGAGCATTACTTAGAAAGAGATGATTTAGTTGAGCATTGCTTAGAAAGAGATGATTTAGTTGAGCATTACTTAGAAAGAGATGATTTAGTTGAGCATTACTTAGAAAGAGATGATTTAATTGAGCATTACTTAGAAAGAGATGATTTAATTGAGCATTACATAGAAAGAGATGATTTAGTTGAGCATTACTTAGAAAGAGATGATTTAGTTGAGCATTACTTAGAAAGAGATGATTTAGTTGAGCATTACATAGAAAGAGATGATTTAGTTGAGCATTACTTAGAAGGAGGGAAATCGATGGAACTTTACGTGATGTTGCATACGATAGAGGTATTCGTCCGATGGGGTTATGCGGGTCCATTAAGTCTTTCACTTCAGGGAGTGCAGAGACTTTGAATGATTAGAAATGGAGTTTCAAAGCTGCATTTGCATCTGAATACAAAGACTGAAGGCTATTCAGCACCTGTGGCTTTGTCTAGGTGTTGAGCAATTTTCTTTTGTGTGGTTTTTCTTTCGTTGGCCAGTTGGGGGATATTTTGAGGTCGGATGAAAATTCGTCTGTTGACTCGGCCGCCGAGAGATCAATTCGCGATGTTTGACGTTGAAGGATTAACCTGCCGATGTCACGAAAATCTGAATGAGAATGCGACATCAGATATTTTTAGGGCAGCAGAAGTAATGACATCACATTGCGTACCCTCACACGCAATCCATTTCGATACACGCATGCGTATAGGGGCGTAACGTCGTCCTGCAGTGTGGAGTCTGCATTTAATCTCGTTCCTGTTCCGGTTTCTAATGACGTCTTTTGCGAGCCTCATTTTCATGCAGATCAGATACTCGTCACCAGAGTACGGGGTTCGAATCCCAAATTAATGCTTTCGTAACAAGAATCGTTTGTTATTTTGAATTGTCCGTCCGAAAGGAAAACGAATGGCGTGTTATTTCCGGTTTATTCCGGAAAGGAAAACCACGTGACTTGATTTCGTGTTTTTATTCATCCGGGGAACCTCTTTTGTTTGTTAGCCCTTCTAGTCACATTGTAACGCAAGTGATTCCGTCCACTTCACAGATCATTGTGATCGAACAGTACTGTGACTTAATAATTAAAAGTTTCTGTTGTTCTTAAGTTGCGCTTCTGAAATGAGTCGCCCATAAATTACGTCACGCAGTGTTAGCTCAGTTATGATCGTGTTCAATTTGTACTATGAGTTAAATGTAGGAAAATATTTGCGAAAATATTATCATGTCTTAATTGGTTAATTTAACTTCGTCTATCCGTCTTGTCCGTCTCCTTCGTCTATCCGTCTTGTCCGTCTCCTTCGTCTATCCGTCTTGTCTGTCTCCTTCGTCTATCCATATACTTTGTCTATCCGTTTTGCCCGTCTCTCTCGTCTATCCATCTCACCTGTCTCTCTCGTCAATCCGTCTCTCACGTCAATCCATCTGTCCCGTCTCTTTTGTCAATCCGTCTTGCCCGTCTCTTTTGTCAATCCGTCTTGCCCGTCTCTTTTGTCAATCCGTCTTGCCCATCTCTTTTGTCAATCCGTCTTGCCCGTCTCTTTTGTCAATCCGTCTTGCCCGTCTCTTTTGTCAATCCGTCTTGCCCGTCTCTCTCGTCTATCCATCTCGCCTGTCTCTCTCATCTATCAGTCTCGCATGTCTCTTTTGTCTATCCATCTCTCTCATATATCCATATCACCCATCTCTCTTGTCTATCTGTCTCTCTTGTCTCTCTCGCCTATCTATCTCGCCCATCTCTCTCGTCTATCTGTCTCACCTGTCTCTCTCGTCTATATGTCTCGTCCGTCTCTCTCGTCTATCTGTCTCATCTGTCTGACTTGCCTGTATCTGTCATCCATCTGTCTGATCTGTCTGTCACATCCATCCGTCTCATGTATCTGCCCGATCTGTCTGTCACATCCATCCGTCTCATGTATCTGTCTGATCTGTCTGTCACATCCATCCGTCTCATGTATCTGTCTCATCTAACTGCCTGTCATGTCTATCTGTCTGTTTCGTCCACATATCTCATCTTGTCTGCCTCGTCAATCTCTAATCCATCTGTCTTGTCCATCTATCTCATCCGTCTATCTCAGCCATCCATCTTATGTGTTTGTTTCGTTCATCCCCCCCCATCCCGTCCATCTGTCTCATACGTCTGTTTCATCTGTTTCATCTGTCCAACCATCGCGTCCATCTGTCTCATTCGTATGTCTCATGTCTTGTCCACCTATCTCATCTGGCTGTCTCATCAATCCATCTCATGTGTTTGTCTCGTCCAGTCCATGTGTCTGTCTGTGTTGTCTACCTCTCTGTCTGTCTTGTCCATCTATCTGTCTGTCTCGTCCACCCATCTCGTCTGTCTATCATCCATCTGTCTCGTCTGTTTGTCTCATCCATCTGTCTGACCTTTCTGTTCATTCATCCATCTCATATATCTGTCTCGTCTGTCTGTCTGTCTGTCTGTCTTGTCCTTCTCTCTATCTGTCGTATGTGTTTGTCTGTCTCATATATCTATCTGTCTCGCCTATCTATCTGTTTGTCTCATTTATCTCGTCTATCCATCTGTCTCATCTGTTTGTCTTGTCAATTTGTTATATCTGTCTGTCTCGTCCTTCGGTCTCGTCCGTCTGTGTCTCTTCTTTCTGTCCCATCCGACTGTCTGACCTGTGTGTCTCATCCATCATCTCATATATCTGCCTCGTCCATTTCTGTTTCATCCATCCATCTTGTCGGCCCGTCTGCCTGTATCATCCACCTGTCTCATCTGCCTGTATCGCCCGTATGTCTCGTCCATCTGTGTGCATCCATCTATCTCATCTGTCTCTCTCGTCCATCTATCTCATCTGTCTCTCTCGTCTGTATGTCTCATTTGTCTCGTCCGTCTGTCTGTCTCGTCCATCTCTCTATCTTGTCTGTCTATCTGAACTATCTGTCTCGTTCATCTGTCTGTCGATGTCATCCGTCTCATCTGCCTGTCTCAGTTGTCTGTCTGTATCATCCGTCTCGTCTGTTTGTCTTGCCCACCTGTTTGTCTCGTTTATCTGTCCGTCTTCCTTTTCTCGTCTTGCCTCATCTGTTTATCTGGCTCATCTATTCATATGTATGTCTCTCAGGCTAATCTACCTATCATTTGTTCATCACTCTCGTAATCTCTCTATCCATCTATCTATCTCATCTATCTGTCTCATTTACCCATCTGTCTGTTTATCCTGTGTGGCTCTCTGCTTCATCAATCAATGTATCTGTCCGCCTCATCTGTACATCCACCTGTCTCATCAGTCTGTCTGCTTCATCTGTATATTCGACTGTCTCATCTATCCATCTGTCTTTCTCATCTCGCCCGTCTATCTCATCTATCTCGTGTGTCTGTCTGTCTGTCTCATCTACTCATCTGTATGTTTATCTTGTCTGTGTGTTTGTCTCATCTACCAATCAGCTTGTCTCATCTGTCATCATCTGTGTGTCATCATCATCTTGTCATCATCTGTGTGTTTGTCTCATCTACCAATCAGCTTGTCTCATCTGTCCATCTGTCTTACTCACCTCTTCGTCTATCTCTTGTGTCTGTCTGTGTCGTGCGCTTGTCTATCTCATCTGTTTGTTTTGTGCGTCTATCTCATCTGTAATAATGTTAAACATATACACTGCCAGACTAAATTATTATGATCGTGAGAGAAGTGCCATGAAACATGCCAATGCAGCAACATTTCTTACTGGGTTGGGTTGTTTTACCTCTGAGCGGCACTTTTTTGCACACCATGGGCTAAATGGCCAGGTCACATGGACCCCGAAGGCTCAGAGAGGGTTGGGGGAGGGAATATATGGATATATGGATATATGAGAGAGAGGGGGAGGGGACCCACTAGAATAGCTATGGGGAGACAGATGGTAGCCTCCCGTCAAGGCCATCCAGCGTGTTCTTTAACGAGCACAGGGTATGGCTCTTCCACATACGGGGCCACGGCTTAACGTCTCATACGACGGACGGCGGCCTTTCCAAGCCCATCGGTGTCCCCTACTGACCGTGGGCAGGGCGGGGAGTTATGCGGAGATAAATCTCAACGCTGACCCAGCTGGGACTCGAACCTGGGAACTACAGATTACGAGCCTGGCGCGCTACCGACTGAGCCACCCCCGCCCCACATTTCTTACCGACGTAAGTATTCTACGTCAGTTCAAAGTCCTCTAAAATCCGTCAAGTCATGGTGGTAAGCAAAGTCAACTGCGATATGGTTAAATTACTGATCTGACTGACTTCGAAAGAGTACTCATAGTTGGAGCGCAATCGTCGACAGCGTCCGTAGCGGAGGGGATGGAACCCAGCAGAAAAATCACAGGGCAAAATAGCCCAAGCGTATGAAGAACGGCAACTGTCTCAAAAGAGTTCGTCAATCGTGACAGAGGACAAAGAAAAGAGGACAGACAAGCGAAAGGCGTCCGTTAGCAGGAAATGTGACAAAACAGAACTGCTACACTTCATCAGCAGAAAGAGATGACCACTAGCAGTACTTCAAAATTCGTTTCAAAGAGAACTCTGTGAAGAGAATTGAAAACCTTTAAATTTGGGAACTGTACACTCGCTCAAAAAAGTATCCGAACGCTATGGTTGATTACAATTCAGAAAAAAATATCTGGCAACAATTTTTTTAGAAATTAATAATCTGGCAACAATTTTTTTAGAAATTAATAATCTGGCAACCTTCGCGTCACGTGACACGAAGGTTGCCAGATCACTAATTTCTAAAAAAAAATGGTTGCCAGATATTTTTTCTGAATTCTGTAATCAACCATAGTGTTCGGATACTTTTTTGAGCGACTGTACCATGATTCATACGACGAAGCAGTAACAGATGTTCATAATGACAGCCAGGCAAGATATATACTGCTCACAAAAAGTAGGGGATATTTCAAAATGAATATGAAGCGAAGAAATATCCCCTAATTTTTGTGAGCAGTGTATAATGAACTTATTTTTTTCCAAAATTTTTTTAACGATCACTGAAACTGAGGAAAATTTTGATATCGCAATTCTCTACCTTTTCACTTGGATCACTTCCCCCCCCCCCTAGCATTAACGATGATGCCAGAGAAGAATCGTTTTGAAGACACTAAACAAACGCTTCCATTCCGTCCTCTCTCGAAACGAATGTCAATTACTTCTTTGAATCATTTCTTCACATCCGAATAGTCCTCGGGGATAGAAAGAGCGCGAAACTTCCTATTCTCTCTCTCATTTAAAAAAAAGTTCGTTTATTGTCCAAAGCATCCGTCACCAGGAATTCCTTTCATCTTTCGTGGCTCTAGGGAACGTTCCCTCTGGTTGATCCATCTTTTATTTTCCATACCCACAATTCCCTTCTCTTCAGTCACTGTTCCGTGTCATCTTCGCTCATCCTGATACCGCTGCGAACACCTCCACCTCCATCCCGAGCACTTTCTCCATCCTCCAGCTGGTGGAAGAGCGCCAGAGAGCAGACCAGCACGCATGCACTCCGCACACGTGGACAGCCCGGGCGTCTGCCGTCGGAGGAGCTGCGTCCAGCGACAAGTGGCCGCGAGAGGGAGAGAGCCGGAGAGCGCTCGCCTGCCGCAAGGCACGCCGGGAATCGCAGGAGCCTTACCGACCACGTGTGCCACCGTCAGCGGGAGGGAAAGCGTCTCTGTGCTGCGTCCGGAGCCGACGGCAGTCTGTGCGTGCGTGTGTACCTCGAGCTTGCACTCCACCCAACTCGAGCGCACTTTGTGTGTGTGTCTGTGTCCCTACGTGCGGTGTCCCCCACCTGCAGTGTGTGCATGCAGTCGTCTTTGACCACCACCCGCCACGTCCACCATGACCTGGTGAGGGCGACCGTTGTGAGTAGCCGCCTCTATCACATCAACCATTCGGTGTCCATGGGGACTTCCACTTCTCTGCTCACCTTCTACCACAGGGTGCTCAGATACCTGAGGAGACTGCTCAGTGGACGGAGAGGTAAGTAGCCCGTATCTTCTTCCTCATCCTCTTTGCTCCAGTAATCAGATGCTCAGAGAAAAAACCTAAAGCCAAAGGGTTTTGCTGCCGTGAAAAATATATGCAGAATAACGGATGTGTTGTGCATACAAAATTTAAGTGTTTTGGCATCGGAATCTGCTACGCAGGAACGGTGGTAGAATCAGCGATCGTAATTTCTACCCTGTTGCTAGACTTTTTCTATTCTGTTTCTGTTGCTAGACGGTTTGCTAGACTCTGTTTAAGGTCTGCAGAAAACCTCTTCTGAATTCTTACCGGCATTTCTTAACCTGTGGTTAGCATTTTTCGGATTTATCGCAATTTTTAAATTTTTTCAAAATGGTTTAAAAGTCTGTTTCTGGAAGGTAGGTACAGTCGCTCAAAAAAAAAAGTATCCGAACACTATGGTTGATTACAGATTTCAGAAAAAAATATCTGGCAACGATTTTTTTAGAAATTAGTGATCTGGCAACCTTCGTGTCACGTGACACGAAGGTTGCCAGATCACTATTTACTGGAGCGTGTACAGTTGCTGTACACTAATTACTGGAGTACAGTTGCTGTACACTAATAGACTGATCACTAATTACTGGAACGTGTACAGTTGCTGTACACGCTCCAGATATTTTTCCTGAATTCTGTAATCACGTGACACGAAGGTTGCCAGATCACTAATTTCTAAAAAAAATCGTTGCTAGATATTTTTTCTGAATTTTTTAATCAACCATAGTGTTCGGATACTTTTTTGAGTGACTGTATTCCTGTATCTATTTTTCTTCTCCTTGAAACTGATATTGCCAAAAAA
The DNA here is from genome assembly GCA_038380435.1 of Ryuthela nishihirai. NCBI lineage: Eukaryota > Metazoa > Arthropoda > Arachnida > Araneae > Heptathelidae > Ryuthela > Ryuthela nishihirai. Next base: position 46,154,644 of record JAWZYU010000030.1, read on the forward strand.
AAGTAACTAAACAAATGAAAGAAGTTTGCTTGATTGTTTTTCAAGAAATGACTTCTGAATCCTTATGACCTTTATGACCTTTTAATTCTGATGATCTGATGAGTTTTCTAGATTTCATCAAAGCAACTGCTTAGACTTAAGGAAAACCCAGATTAAGTAAAAAAAAAAAACTTTCTGAAAAGCCGTTAACATATTATTTTACCTTTTAATTAATACTCTGTGGAAATTCACTAATAAACTAATTGGCAAACGAAAACGTTCAACTGAGATATGAAAACTTTGAATTTGGACTTCTAAAACGAATACAAAATCCGTTAAAATAACGTATTCGACAACTTTTGTTGAATGCTTGTGCATCTTAAGACTAAAGTAAAACAGAACTTTTCGCATTTTCAAATATTTTAAATATAAGAAAAATTATTTGAAATTAGAGATAAATGAAGGATTCCTTTATAACAAATGCTTTTGTAATAATTTATTGTTCCTAAATAATCAGACACCTGATGAAATTTCCTATTTTCTTTATAATTTCGACGTTGGAATTGTTTGTAAATCATACCCCGTAGCTGCCTTTTTTTACCTGTATACAGTCGCTCAAAAAAGTATCCGAACACTATGGTTGATTACAGAATTCAGAAAAAATATCTTGCAACGATTTTTTTTAGAAATTAGTGATCTAGCAACCTTCGTGTCACGTGACACGAAGGTTGCCAGATCACTAATTTCTAAAAAAAATCGTTGCAAGATATTTTTTCTGAATTTTGCAATCAACCATAGTGTTCGGATGCTTTTTTGAGCGACTGTACTCCTTTCTTAATCTGGCAGCGATTGAAATTCAATTAAATGATGATTGGCTCATGAATATATGACGAATGTATTTGATGAAGATCAGATTCAAAGGAATGCAATGAATCAGTATTTTTTTTTTTGCATGGAATTTTTCCAGTGCGAATTTTAATTTTGCAATTTGTGGCTTGCTATTCGTAATTTACATTTGCTTCGTTTAGAAGCCAACTTTAGAGGCATTCTGACACAATTTTTTTTATGAATTCTTACCTTGAGAAGCTCTCTCGTCAGCTTCTGTGTTTTACGAAGAGAACGAAGCATTTTAAATTGCAGTACTTTTTCCTTTTTCCATTTTATCGGCGAAAGTTTGTTAGTGTTGTGATTTATCATACTATAAGAACCTTAAACGATATATTGGAAAAGTAATGCAATTTTTATTCAAGGAATGTGACCAACATTTGTCAATGTTGTGATTTATCACACTGTAAAAGATTTAAACGATATAGTATTTGAAAAGTCATATAGTTTTTTAATCGAGGAATTTGTCCAAACTTTGTCAATGTCGTGATTTATCATACTATAGAAACGTAAACGATATATTTGAAAAGTAATGTAGTTTTTAATCAAGCAATTTACACAAGATTTCAAAATTGAATCATTTTTGTCCTTATGACGCATATATTATGACAATTTCTTGGTGCTGCGTTTTCAGCAGACGCTACCAACTAAACTCAACGACAACTGAAAGTAAAAATTAAAATAATTATACTTAGAGCTATTTTGAAAGAAAAGGCTTGCGGCATTTTTAATACTCAGTAGTATCGATTCGTGTAATTACTCAAAAAAACATATACAGTGGACCCCCGATATAACGCGCATGTCGGGCGGGAAACAACACCCGCGTTATAAGGTGAACCGCGTTATAACGAGCGGCGCGGTGGCGACACAATCAATTTCACACTGTAAGCTTTTCTTTTACTCATCATGCATACAATAATTAAACACTATTCAAAATACATGCAGGAACTCAATACATACACAATTACTCAATACCCAGTAACAATAAAATGCGATACTCACTAACGCCGCACGGACCTGTATAAACATGTTTGAACTTATCGCGAACATCGCCCGCGCTATAACCGAGTGCGCGGTATAGCGAGCAGCGCTATAACGAAGGTCCACTGTATAAATAAAAAAGTGCCTGGGAGAGATTGCATTGGCTACGTTGCCCTGATACCAAACTATTGATTAGCGAATAGGGTTACGAACAGGGGCTTGGATTGGGTTGTTTTACCTCTGGTGGGGCACTTTTTTACACACCATGGGCTAAATGGCCAGGTCACATGGACCCCGAAGTCTCAGAAGAAGGTTGGGGGAGGGGACCCACTGGAACAGCTGTTGGGAGACAGATGGTAGCCTCCCGTCAAGGCCATCCAGCGTATTCTTTAACGTGCACAGGTATGGTTCTCCCACACACGGGCCACGGCTTAACGTCCCATCCGACGGACGGCGGCCTTTCCAAGCCCATCAATGTCCCCTACTGACCGTGGGCAGGGAGTTTTCATGAGATAAATCTCAACGCTGACCCAGCTGGGACTCGAACCTGGGAACTACAGATTACGAGCCTGGCGCACTACCGACTCAGCCACCCCAGCCGTCATTATATATAAAGGTAAGTTAATTTTACCAAACACCTACTCACCATTTTAGGCAACATCAAATTTTTTTTTAATTTCTGCTAATTTAATGCATAAAAGTTTTAGAAAGCAAAGTTGTGGATCAAAATGACTCCCATTCAACGCCCATCCATCTTCCTTCTAGGTATGAGGTTTCATTTCAATATGAATTTATATATATTGCATATCAAAATACTAAATTTTTTGCTTTAATGTGAGATAAACTAAAGTTAAAAATTTCGAGAAATGACGAACGGGAATAAAAGAGATAAAAATTTTTGGAGAAAAATAAAATAACCGATGCAAAGTTGTAGATATTTGTATTTCGTTCTAGAAAACCGTTAGTTTCTAAATAAATGGTTCGCTCAACAATTTAAGATTCTTCTACGACATATTAAATGAATGCATCTTTATTATTGAAATTGCCATTAACGAATGCTTGGTACGCACGAGCTACGATTGGCCTTCAGCATTAAAATGAAAGAAATTATGAATCCTATAATATTAAGAAAAAAATATTTGCCTTCCGTTTCATAAATGAAATCACAACATATTCGATTCGTTTAATTCTTTTCCCAACAGGTTCTTCTGGACAATTAATGAATTGTGAAAACCCGCACAGCTAAACAAATGAAAATAATTGGTGCAGCCGCTCAAAAAAGTATTCGAACACTATGGTTGATTACAGAATTCAGGAAAAAATATCTGGCAACGTTTTTTTTTAGAAATTGGTGATCTGGCAACCTTCGTGTCACGTGATTACAGAATTCAGGAAAAATATCTGGAGCGTGTACAGCAACTGTACACGCTCCAGTTACCGTTCACAGCAGACTGGAGCGTGTGTAGTTGCTGTACACGCTCCAGATATTTTTTCTGAATTCTGTAATCACGTGACACGAAGGTTGCCAGATCACTAATTTCTAAAAAAATCAATGTCAGATATTTTTTCTGAATTTTGCAGTCAACCATAGTGTTCGGATACTTTTTTGAGCGACTGTAGGTGGTCATATTATTTTGATACTAGATCGTGTGGGCTCACTCACGGAAATATTGAGCGTGTGCAGTTACCGTTCACAGCAAACTGGAGCTTGTACAGTTGCTGTACACGCTCCAGATATTTTTCCTGAATTCTGTAATCACGTGACACGAAGGTTGCCAGATCATTAATTTCTAAAAAAAATCCTTGTCAGATATTTTTTTCTGAATTCTGTAATCAACCATAATGTTCGGATACTTTTTTGAGCGACTGTACTTCTTTGAAACGAATTCTTCGCTTCGGTGACTCGCTCTCTTATTTGTTCCGTTGTAAATGAATTTTTTTTCACTTTGTCAGGAAAATTTTAATCGAGATCCAAGATTTCCAATTAATGGTAGTCGGTCATGAGCAGACAATTTTTGAATGATCTGGAGAGCGACACTTTTTTTTTTTGCACACAATGAGCAATGAGCAAGTCGCAAAGACCCCGAGGGCTGAGAGAAGGTTATGGAGAGGGTTGGGTTGGGTTGTTTCATCTCTGAGCGACAGTTTTTTGCACACCATGGGCTAAATGGCCAGGTCACATGGACCCCGAAGGCTCAGAGAACCTTCCGTGGGCAGAGCGGGGAATTTTGCGGAGATAAATCTCAACGCTGACCCAGCTGGGACTCGAACCTGGGAACTACAGATTACGAGCCTGGTGCGCTACCGACTGAGCCACCCCCGCCCCGTTATGGAGAGGTGACACACTGGAAAGTTATGTATTAGGAGACAGATGGTAACCTTCCATCCAGGCCATCAAGTGTGTTCTTTAAGGTGCACAGGGTATGGCTTTCCTGCGCAACCTCTGCGGCTTATTGTCCCATTCGATGGACGGCCTTTTCAAGTCCATCGGTGCCCGCTACTGACCGAGTTGTTGTTGGATTGTTTTACCTCTGAGCGGGACTTTTTTACACACCATGGGCTAAATGGCCAGATCACATGGACCCCGAAGGCTCAGAGAAGGTTGGGGGAAGGGACCCACTGGAACAGCTGTTGGGAGACAGATGGTAGCCTACCGTCCAGGCCATCCGTACGTGTTCTTTAACGTGCACAGGGTATGGCTCTCCCACACACGGGGCCACGGTTTAACATCCCATCCGACGGACATCGGTCTTTCTCTACTACTGACCGAGGCAGGGCGGTAGTTTTGCTGTGATAAATCTCAACGCTGGCCAAGGTGCACTCGATTACGAGGACCTGGGAACTGCTGATTACGAGCCTGGTGCGCTACCGACTGATTTGTTTGGTTTAAGAACAATAAACTTTTTATTGGAAAGAATGAAACTGAGCAAGTGATTATTATTAGCAGTGTTCAGAGCCTAGAGGATTTGGAAAAAGAAGGCTAAAATAATTGTCTGTCCTAGATTTAAATAGTTTTCTTTTGCTTCTTTTAATGTTTATGCCAAATATTGTTGAGAATGATGAGGTAGATAAGGAATTGTATTGTGATGACTTAACTGATGTGAATGTTTGGTTTCAAGGGTCGGGTAATAAAATGCTAAAATTAATGTATTTAAATATTAGATCACTGAAAAAATATTGGGATAATTTACTAGTTCATATTGAACTTCTTGAATTCCAGTTGGATTTGATTATTTTGGTTGAAACTATGGTAACTGAACAGGAATCAGCTACATTTAATATTGAAGGGTATAACAAGCTTATTTTAACGGCAAAAGAAAATAAACAACGTGGGATCATTATTTTTTATCTAAACAAAATTAATTTAGTACAACTGAATGAAACTATTGGAGAATCAGCAGAAGCAATAATTACTAAATTATTAATTAATAATATTGAAATTAATATTATCGCAGTATATAGATCTCCTAGTAAAAATATTAACTGGTTCCTAAAAGAAATTTCTGAGTATTTATTAAAAAGGGCTGGGATTAAAAATTTAATTATTGTTGGTGATATTAATATGGCAAATACTAATAAATATGGTTGTGATATGTATTTATATACTTTGATTGAATTTGGTTTAGAACAAATCGTTAAGGGTTTTACTAGAGAGGACGAAACATTAACTAAATTTACAAGGACGTTAATTGATCATGTTTTGGTTAAATAATTTTGATGTTAAAAGTAAAACATGTAGAAATAAATTTGCAGACCATTATGGTATCTTAATTAAGATTTTTAAAAAGAATATTAGCTCTAATGATGTTACATTTTTGAAAGAGGATTCAAACCTAGGTTTTAAAATTTTTTATAATGATACTCTTATTATTAAAAAATTGCAAATGACACAATGGAATGATATAGTTGATGAAGACATGAGTACAGAATTATTATATATGAAAATATTAAGTAAAATTGATGAAATTCGGGAAAATTCTTGTTGTAGTAAACAAATTAATAATTGTAAAACTAAGAGAATAAGGAAAGAATGGATTACAGATGACATTATTTTAGCAATTAAAAATAGAGATAAATTATGGAAAAGATATAAAGATAATGTAAATAATAAACAAAATTATGATTTATGTAAAATGGAAAGAAATAGGGTAAACATCATTATAAGGAAACAAAAACGCATATTTTATTCAAATAAATTAGCAATTAATAATGGTAATAATACTAGAATGTGGGAATTAATTAATGATATTATTGATGATAAAAAAAGGATGTCAATCGACGAAAATGTTGAAAGACACTTGATTAGAGATAACACTCCAAAAGAAATTCTAAATAGTTTTGTTAAGTTTTTTGTAACAACTATTAGTGAGATGCAAACAGAATTTGCGACGATGAATACCAGGTCATATAAGGTTTACGAATTATGTTACATAAATAAGAATTCTATGCATTTTCCACTAGCTAGTAACTTCGATGTTGCCAATATTATAGATCACTTAAAATATAACACATCTCCTGGATTTGACAATATGAAACCAAAATACATAAAGGAAAGTAAATGCAAATTTGTTCATGTAATAACAATTCTTATAAATAAAATTTTTGAAAATTCGCAAATCCCAATAACTATGAAAATTGGAATTATTCGTCCGGTATATAAGAGTGGATAAAAAAAGAATTTTAATAATTATAGACCAATCACTCTATTAACAATTTTTGATAAGATAATGGAAAAATACGTTGGAGATCGCTTGCAAAATGTTTTGAATAAAATAAATTTTCTGTCAAGTCAGCAATTTGGGTTCCGTAAAGGTATGGGAACGCAAAGTCTTTTAGAAGATCTTATTAATAATATTAATATTAATTTAAATGTAGGAAAGAAATGCGTTGCGATATTTATGGACTTAAATAAAGCATTTGATTCAGTTGACATTGATATCTTGCTACAGAAATTATATTTACTTGGTATAAGAGGGAATATTTTTGAATGGTTCAAAAGCTACTTATTACATAGAGAAATAGTTATGAAAATAAATGATAATTTTAGCGATAAATTTCAGATCAATTTTGGAGTTCCACAAGGATCTATTCTCGGCCCTATGCTATTCCAAATATACATAAATGATTTGACTAATATTAATTTCGATAGTAAATTATATATGTATGCTGATGATACAGTGCTAATCAACTTCCACTCTGATTTAGAATACGCTATTTGCAATCTACAATATGATTTTAATAAAGCAGTTAAATGGTTTGCTCTTAACAAACTGAGTGTAAACGAGAAAAAAACTAAATTTATGTGTATTGGTTCTCAAAACCTACACTTAATAGAAGAATTACTAAGCATCGAATAAGTTGTACTATGCTGGATGGTTTATCACCTGGTATATGCAATTGTCCTAAAATAGAAGAAGTAAACGAAATAATTTATCTAGGCTTGAAAATGAATTCGAAAATGAAATGGAATAAACATATTGATTGGATGTGTTCAAGAATACGATTTGTAGCATTTAAAATTAGGAAACTTAACTTGTTTGTTGATACACAGATAACTATTTTAGTATATAAAGACTTTTTGAATCTATAATTCGATATGGGATAACAGTTTATGGGACAGCCTATAAGACAGAATTAAATAAAATTAAAAGAATACAATTTAGTCTGCTAAAAGGATTGTGTAATACAGAAGTTAAATATTCCCTTACATCGAAAGATGATATATTCAGTTTGTTCAAAATTTTACCTATTGAAAGTTTACATGTGTTTCTTTCTGCTATCAATAACTTCTTTGATGATACCTATAAGCAAAATATTTGCCACAATAAGTTTACTAGAAAAAAGGCTATGGGTTTTTTGAAACAATCAAAATTTTATAATAATTACGGACGAAATTCCAAAGAATATCAAATTCCCTACCTATTTAACTTGCTTCCTAGAGAAATAGTTAACTTAAAAAAAATCTGTGATGTTAAAGAAAAATTATTTCGGGTGGTTGATGAAAAAGTGATGTTTTTATTTGGAAATTTTCATCATTTTGTCGGTTTTCTTTTTCATTTATTCTTTTTTTCTCTCCTTCTTCTTATGTACTACTGATGTAATCTAGATCATATCTGTAAAACCACATATGTACATTCCCGCTGATAAGCTTCGGCTTAGTGGGATTTTTTATGTAAAATAATTATAGATAATACTTATTGAAAATAAATTTGAATTTGAATTTGAAGCCATCCCAGCCCCAACGGATTCAAGAAATTATAAAGCACGTTGAAAATATATTTTGCTGAGTAAAAAATATGGGAGCACTTTTTCGATTCTAGATGAAAAAAATCAATTTGTAAAACTGATATTTTTGCTTACGAAGTTTTATCCAAGATAGTTTTTAACAATTTTCTAACAAGCGATGTAGATCAACTGAACGAGATCGAACGTGCACCTGAATGTAAAGGATCGATTCTCAGATTTGGTAAAGGGTAATAAGAAAAAATCTTGGTTTCTTTATACAGCGACTCGTAACAAAACTATCTTCAGGATTATTTTTTGCAGAAGGAGTTAAAAGACGATGAGGAAGAAAGAGAATAAAAAATAGGATGATACAAAATCAAATAAGAATATACACATAGCTTCTTATATTTACTATTCATTTAACGATAAATCTAAATTACGATACACCTCGGTGGTGTGGTTATGTACATTACTGTATATATATACATATACATTACCCTGACAAAAAATAAAAGGAGGCAGGAGTGGCTCAGTCGGTAGCGCGCCAGGCTCGTAATCTGTAGTTTCCAGGTTCGAGTACTAGCTGGGTAAGCGTTGAGATTTATTTCCGCAAAACTGTCGGCCCTGCCCACGATCAATAGGGGACACCGATGGGCTTGTTTATGATGGGCTTCCGTGTACAGGAGAGCCATACCCTGTGCACGTTAAAGAACACGCTGGATGGCCTTGACGGGAGGTTACCATCTGTCTCCCAACAGCTGTTCCAGTGGGTCCCCTCCCCCAACCTTCTCTGAGCCTTAGGGGTCCATGTGACCTGGCCATTTAGCCCATGGTGTGCAAAAAAAGTGCCGCTCAGAGGTAAAACAACCCAACTTATATTATCTAACTTATATTATCCTACTTATATTATCTACTTATATTATCTTAACCCAACCCTACCCAAAATAAACACAACCCTACCCAAAATAAACCCAACCCAACCCAAAATATAAGATAATTGCCAATGTTTCGAAGCTCTATAACTTCTAAAATGTGCATTTAAAGGAAAGATGTAATTGAAGATAAATGAAAGATCATAATCAAATCTAAATAAATCTCGATTTTCAACAAAAACATTTTGGGGAAAATTAATGCACAACTATTTAAAGGCATTGCACAGAATTTATTTTTCTATAGTTTTGAACGCATGATAACGAATCGAGAAGAATCAACTTCATTTTCCCTGCTAGAAGTTCCTCTCTTTCCTACATGAGGAGCACAACTCGTCGTCTCAAAGCCTTTCCCAAGTTCTTTAAAGAATAAAATTTACACTATATGATTAACTTTTGAGTAAGTTTTTATAGGTGTTTAGTATGTAGACTGTAATCCGAAATGATAAAACTAAAATAGTAGTTTGAATCAAAACGCACACGGGGTGGCTCAGTCGTTAGCGCCCCAGGCTCGTAATCTGTAGTTCCCAGGTTCGAGTCCCAGCTGGGTCAGCGTTGAGATTTATCTCCGCAAAAATCCCCGCCCTGCCCACGGTCAGTAGGGGACACCGATGGGCTTGGAAAGGCCACCGTCCGTCGGATGCGATATTAAGCCGTGGTCCAGTGTGCTGAAGAGCCATACCCTGTGCACGTTAAAGAACACGCTGGATGGCCTTGACGGAGGCTACCATCTGTCTCCCAACAGCTGCTCCAGTTGGTCCCCTCCTCCAACTTTCTCTGAGCCTTCGGGGTCCATGTGACCTGGCTATTTAGCCCATGGTGTGCAAAAAAGTGCCGCTCAGAGGTAAAACAACCCAGCCCATTCAATGTGATGTGTACGAGCCCCGATTGGCCTTCAGCATTAAGATGGAATAAATTATCGATCCTGTAACATTAAAAAAAAACATATTTACCTCCCATTTCATAAATGAAATCACAACATTTTGAATTAGTTTAATTTCTGTTCCTAATGGAACTCCGCACGGCTAAAGAGATAAAAATAATTGGCACTTCTTTGAATTCTTCACTGTGGTAACTATGGATGGCAATTGGATTTGGACTAAAATCTATGGATAAAAACTATGGAAAACTATGGATGGCAGTTGCAAATTGGATTTTTTTTGTCTTTTACAGTGTCAGATAAAAATCATTAGATAAGCCCATACATTTAAAATAAATATGTTTGCGAGTGGTTAGCATGGTCGGTTAGCATGGTCGGTTGATAGAAGGAAACGGACTTCAGGTCTAAATGTGGCACGGAATAATCTTTGCGTTGTTATTTTACTGAGGTCTCGCCTTTCTCACAGATCTCTATGGCGATTTTACTAACAAATTACTGTCAGACCTATGACCTCATTATCTTTTGCCGACGTCCCGTGGCTCAGTGGTTATCGCATTTGGCTACTGATCTAAGGGACCTGGGTTCGAGCCCCGGGTAAGGCATGGATGTTTGTGTTGTCTTTCTGCTGAGGTCCCGCTATCCTCATAGACCTGCTACTATGGCATATAAACTGACAGGCTCCTGTCAGACCTGTGTGGCAAGCAGCTTCTTAAGGGGATATTTATTTTATATTTATATTATCTTCGGGGCGGGGGTGGTTCAGTCGGTAGCGCGCCAGGCTCGTAATCTGTAGTTCCCAGGTTCGAGTCCCAGCTGGGTCAGCGTTGAGATTTATCTCCGCAAAATTCTCCGCCCTGCCCACGGTCAGTAGGGGACACCGATGGGCTTGGAAAGGCCGTCCGTCCGACGGATGGGACGTTAAGCCGTGGCCCCGTGTGTGGGAGAGCCATACCCTGTGCACGTTAAAGAACACGCTGGATGGCCTTGACGAGAGGCTACCATCTGTCCCCCAACAGCTGTTCCAGTGGGTCCCCTCCCCCAACCTTCTCTGAGCCTTCGGGGTCCATGTGACCTGGCCATTTAGCCCATGGTGTGCAAAAAAGTGCCGCTCAGAGATAAAACAACCCAACTTATATTATCTTTTAACTCGAAGGGTTGGGGGTGGAGGAGTCTTATTTCGCTCCACCCTATCTGAACCCACGGTTAGGAAATCCATACGGAAACTTTAACCAATAAAATTGAAGCTGATAAAGGGTTGGGTTGTTTTACCTCTGAGCGGCACTTTTTTGCACACCATGGGCGCCATGGTCACATGGACCCCGAAGGCTCAGAGAAGGTTGGGGGAGGGGACCCACTGGAACAGCTGTTGGGAGACAGATGGTAGCCTCCCGTCAAGGCCATCCAGCGTGTTCTTTAACGTGCACAGGGTATGGCTCTCCCGCACACGGAGCCACGGCTTAACGTCCCATCCGACGGACGGCGGCAATTCCAAGCCCATCGGTGTCCCCTACTGACCGTGGGTAGGGCGGGGAATTTTGCGGAGATAAATCTCAACGCTGACCCAGCTGGGACTCGAACCTGGGAACTACAGATTACGAGCCTGGCGCGCTACCGACTGAGCCACCCCCGCCCCAAGCTGATAAAGTCAAATTCTTAAAGATCTGATGTGTTCCTTTCTTAATTTGAATTACAGAACAAAAAGAGATTTGTGGGTCGTTTTGTTATTCCCTGGGATGGAAGTGTTCTGCCAATGACTACAAAATTCTTTTATCCGGCGAAGGAAATCCGATATTTATAGAGAAGGAAATTTTCTTCTCCCTGAACAAAGGATTTGTGTGTCGTTTTTTTTGTTTTTCGTTTGGAAGATAAAGGAAACGAAATTGCTACTCAACGATGCTTGGCTCTTCTCGGATTAAAGTGTGCAGGAAAATCTCTTTGATGCTGGGACATTGACCAGGTTCTGGGATGCTTTTCATCTCATGGGTGATTTCGAAACAAAATGAATTAGCTGAATGCTTCTGCATTTGATGGGAAAATGCAAATGAGTATTTTTAGAAAAATGTTAAAAGGATGAACAGAATGCTGATCACTAAGGCTTGTCTTAGGACAGGCCTGCTAGGCGCTGTCTAGGCGCAGGAGGGTTGGGTTGTTTTACCTCTGAGCGGCACTTTTCTGCACACCATGGGCTAAATGGCCAGGTCACATGGACCCCGAAGGATCAGAGAAGGTTGGGGGAGGGGACCCACTGGAACAGCTGTTGGGAGACAGATGGTAGCCTCCCGTCAAGGCCACCCAGCGTGTTCTTTAACGTGCACAGGGTATGGCCCTCCCGCACACGGGGCCACGGCTTAACGTCCCATCCGACGGACGGCGGCCTTTCCAAGCCCATCGGTGTCACCTACTGACCGTGAGCAGGGCAGGGAATTTTGCGGAGATAAATCTCAACGCTGACCCAGCTGGGACTCGAACCTGAGAACTACAGATTACGAGCCTGACGCGCTACCGACTGAGCCACCCCCGCCCCTCCAACCTTCTCTGAGTGACGTACTTGTGACGTGTCCATTTAACCCATTTGTGTTCAAAAAGTGCCGCTCAGAGGTTAAAAACAACCCAAAGCAACGAGGAATGACGAAATTTAAATATTTTCTATTGATAACCACTTGAAAATTCCCCGAACCATTAGCATATGTGTCATGTCCCTCCAATTTATTTTAGTGTTATTGTACATATCTATGTTAAGTGTGTTTTCTGAAGTATCCGGAATGGGAATGTGGCTCATGAGTTGACATCTGGCCGAGCTAGCTGTGCTTCATGTGCTTATGAAGCTAAAACGTTTTTGTTATTCTGCCGTCACTTGCCGGACGCTCTAGTGAGGGTAAGGGGCGGGGGGTGGCTCAGTCGGTAGCGCGTCAGGCTCGTAATCTGTAGTTCCCAGGTTCGAGTCCCAGCTGGGTCAGCGTTGAGATTTATCTCCGCAAAATTCCCCGCCCTGCCCACAGTCAGTAGGGGACACCGATGGGCTTGGAAAGGCCACCGTCCGTCGGATGGACATCCGACGGACGGCCCCGTGTGCGGGAGAGCCATACCCTGTGCACGTTAAAGAACACGCTGGATGGCCTTGACCGGAGGCTACCATCTGTCTCCCAACAACTGTTCCAGTGGGTCCCCTCTCCCAACCTTCTCTGAGCCTTCGGGGTCCATGTGACGTGGCCATTTAGCTCATGGTGCGCAAAAAAGTGCCGCTAAGAGGTAAAACAACCCAACGTTAAAGAACACGCTGGATAGCCTTGACGGGAGGCTACCATCTGTCTCCCATCAGCTGTTCCAGTGGGTCCCTTCCCCCAACCTTCTCTGAGCCTTCGGGGTCCATGTGACCTGGCCATTAGCCCATGGTGTGCACAAAAGTGCCGCTCAGAGGTAAAACAACCCAACGTTAAGCAACGGAAAACATCCCCTCGAGGATGACCTGCAGAGTAAGAAGAGTGCAAAGACGATGACCTTTCTTGGCCTCGGATCATCAAGTGCGACTCCAGAGACCGAGGTAATGTAATTTACGACCTACCTTGTTCGTCAGGTTTGAACCAGAACTTCCTCTCTGTTCTGAGGATAAGTTTCAGGCATTTTAGCTTTCCTAATGTCTGCTTGCTCTGGCCTCTTGGGTGTTGTTGGGATCGTACAAACAGAAGATGAAGCAAAGCGAAAATCTTCCCTGGGGGAGAGGAAGTGATACGAATGGATGCCATTAATTCCCCGTGCACCACCCCTTTGGCAATCGTCTGACGCTTTCATACCATAAATGATTCACTCTCCCAATTATGAGACAGATGAAGCAATAAAAGTGAACGCTTCCACCTTCGAGAGGGGACGGGAGGAGTCAAGGTTTATGATCTTCCCTCTCAGGGAGCACACAAAAATCAAACAATCCAGAAGCTTCTGCGGCACCAAAGTATTCTCAGAAAGTGGGACAAATTTAATTAATGCTTCAGACAGCACTTTGGGGGTTGATTAAAAGGGTTGGGTTGTTGGGTTGTTTTACCTCTGAGCGGCACTTTTTTGCACACAATGGGCTAAACGGCCAGGTCACATGGACCCCGAAGGCTCAGAGAAGGTTGGGGGAGGGGACCCACTGGAATAGCTGTTGGGAGACAGATGGTAGCCTCCCGTCAAGGCCACCCAGCGTGTTCTTTAACGTGCACAGGATATGGCTCTCCCGCACACGGGGTCACGGCTTAACGTCCCATCCGACGGACGGCGGCCTTTTCAAGCCCATCGGTGTCCCCTACTGACCGTGGGCAGGGAGTTTTGCGGAGATAAATCTCAACGCTGACCCAGCTGGGACTCGAACTTGGGAACTACAGATTATGAGCCTGGCGCGCTACCGACTGAGCCACCCTCGTCCCTGGGAGGAGAGGGACAAGGGAGACATGCACCCCCCCTGAGAATGCTAGTAATGGAGGCCAAAAATTATTAAACTTGTGGGTTTTTACGCATTTTCAAGAATTTTTTTAAAAACCTCTTGAAAGAGAAAATGTTACAGTGCGTAGAAATATAGTATCTCCCCCTTTTTTCTTTTCCTCTGTTATCCCCTCCCCCAACCCTTATTTTTTTCTAGATCCAACCCTGGCCCAGAATATGACATTAGAAAGATTACTGCATCATCGTCAAACTTTAGAGTAATGCAAATCATTATTTAGAATTCCGATAGGAATGTTACAACTATTTCAAACGCTCTAACTCTACGAAATCTTTCACGGCAACTTCTTTTTTTTAACGTCTTGAAATCCACTAATGCAAAATAACCAAACACTCTTCTTCTCTCTTTTTTTTTTCCAGGCCCGTAATCTGTAGTTCCCAGGTTCGAGTCCCAGCTGGGTCAGCGTTGAGATTTATCTCCGCAAAATTCCCCGCCCTGCCCACGGTCAGTAGGGGACACTGATGGGATTGGAAAGGCCGCCGTTCGTCGGATGGGGCGTTAAGCCGTGGTCCCGTGTGTGGGAGAGTCATACCCTGTGCACGTTAAAGAATACATTGGATGGCCTTGACGGGAGGCTACCATCTGTCTCCCAACAGCTGTTCCAGTGGGTCCCCTCCCCCCAACCTTCTCTGAGCCTTCGGGGTCCTTGTGACCTGCCCATTTATCCCATGGTGTGCAAAAAAGTGCAGCTAAGAGGTAAAACAACCCAACGTTAAAGAACACGCTGATTGCCTTGACGGGAGGCTACCATCTGTCTCCCAACAGCTATTCCAGTGGGTCCCCTCCCCCAACCTTCTCTGAGCCTTCGGGGTTCATGTGGCCTAGCCATTTAGCCCATGGTGTGCAAAAAAAGTGCCGCTCAGAGGTAAAACAACCCAACCCAACTCTCTTTTTTTTTTGTTCAGCATTACGGCAAAGTGTCCTTCATCAGTACAACTGGGAAGTTGGAAATATCTCCAAACTGAAGAACTCAGAATTTTTTTTATTTCTGGGGGAAGTAAATTTTTTTTCTTAAACGTAAAAACAAACTATGCAAATATACACCGAACAGAACGCTGTGAGAAAAAAAAGGTAAATGTCTTACCTATTCTCCGTGCTTGTTCACATTTCCTTTGGCTGCACTGTACCATTCCTCCCTCCCCCTTCTCTTCCTGATCCCCTTCCTCCTAACACTCTTTACACGCAAAGGAGTATCTTTGCGAGCGTAAAGGCCCTTTCCTCTTTTTCCATTGTCCGGTAAAATTCTTCGCTGGAAGTGTTTTGCATAATTTTACGGAGAAGGGAAGAAAGAAGGTGGGATGGGGGATAGATTGGGAGCTTGTCTTTCTCTTCTGATGCGGATCAGCATCCGCTGGTGTCTCCCATCCCTTCGACGACGGGAAGCATCAAGCGGCAAGGGCAGAGGAAGCGTTTCTCTTGAGTCGGCCTCTGACAGCTTAGAGGATGTAGACACAGCAGTTGTTGTTGTTCTTGATTTGAAAAGTAAATTGAAATCTCTGGGACGGAAGAAGTTTCAAGGCATTGGAAGGAGACAAAAACTCGATGCAATTCCTTTAGCTGAGATGAACTGATATACACTTGAGGGGGACGTTATTTGGCGCTGTGCCTGAGACTAAATGGCAAGGTTGGGTTGGGTTGTTTTACCTCTGAGCGGCACTTTTTTTGCACACCATGGGCTAAATGGCCAGGTCACATGGACCCCGAAGGCTCAGAGAAGGTTGGGGGAGGGGACCCACTGGAACAGCTGTTGGGAGACAGATGGTAGCCTCCCGTCAAGGCCATCCAGCGTGTTCTTTAACGTGCACAGGGTATGACTCTGCCGCACACGGGGCCACGGCTTAACCTCCCATCCGACGGATGGTGACCTTTCCAAGCAAATCGGTGTCCCCTACTGACCGTGGGCAGGGCGGGGAATTTTGCGGAGATAAATCTCAACGCTGACCCAGCTGGGACTCGAACCTGGGAACTACAGATTACGAGCCTGGCGCGCTACCGACTGAGCCACCCCCGCCCCAAATGGCAAGGTGACAAGGACCCGGAGACTAAGGCAGCGAGAGGTTGGCTCAATCGGTAGCGTGCCAGGATCGTGGCATAGTGGTCCCAGATCGTAAATTGAAGTCCCCTGAATCTTAACCTGATGTTTCCAGGATCGCAACATGATATCTGCCAGATCTTAAACTGATGCTTCCAGGATCATAACCGGATATTCTCTGGATCCTAATGTGATGCGATCTGGATCGTAACCTTATGTTCCCAGAATCGTAATCTGATGTCCTTGGATCCTAACTTCATGTACCCTGGATTGTAACTTGATGTTACCTGGATTCTAAACTGATGTGCTTTGGATCCATAACCTGATATTCCCAGGATTGTAATCTGATGTCTTGTGGATTGTAATCTGATGTCTTGTGGATTGTAACCTGATGTTTCTAGGATCTTAGCCTGATGTTCCATGGATTCTAACCTGATGTGTCTTTGATCGTAATCTGGTGTCCTCTGGATCATAACCTGATGTTTCCAGGATCGAAATCTGGTGTCGTGAATCGTAACTAATACTTCGGGATCGTAACTTGATGTTCTCAGGATCGTAACTTGATGTTCTCAGGATCGTAACTTGATGTTCTCAGGATCGTAACCTGATGTTCTCTGAACCTAATACGATGCGCCCTGGGTTGGGTTGTTTTACCTCTGAGCAGCACTTTTTTGTACACCATGGGCTAAATGGCCAGGTCACATGGACCCCGAAGGCTCAGAGAAGGTTGGGGGTGGGGACCCACTGGAACAGCTGTTGGGAGACAGATGGTAGCCTCCCGTCAAGGCCATCCAGCGTGTTCTTTAACGTGCACAGGGTATGGCTCTCTCGTACACGGTGCCACGGCTTAACGTCCCATCCGACGGACGGCGGCCTTTCCAAGCCAATCGGTGTCCCCTACTGACCGTGGGCAGGGCAGGGAATTTTGCGGAGATAAATCTCAACGCTGACCCAGTTGGGACTCGAACCTGGGAACTACAGATTACGAGCCTGGCGCGCTACCGACTGAGCCACCCCCGCCCCCGATGCGCCCTGAATCTAGTGTTTCTGGTGGTTTCATTATGTATAAAGCGTGGAAAAAGTAGTAGTTTTGAATATAGTACGTTAAAAACGAAATCGTTACTAATAACTGAGGAGTCTCACATCAAGTTTATAACTTTCTGGTCTTAAAAACAAAACCATTACCAAAGATGAAGGAGGTCTCACAGCAAGCTGGGAACATTTTGGCATCCTTGAAACTGTTAAAAAAGCCAACGGATGTCGCTTCACAGCGAACTGGAGAGTGCGCGTCAATTGTACATTCACCACCTTACTCTGAGGTCGCCTCCGTTGCTGGTAACTGTTTCTCTGCAAGACAGCAGAAAGTATGCTAAAGTTAAAACGTTGAACCGCTTAAACACTTTTCCCGTGTGGCTTCACATTACACAGAGAGAGAAAGCAAACGTTTCCGTTCGGCACTAAAGATATTTCCATCATTACAGTGCGTTGAAAAGTCATTAAACTCCAAAGAGACAAGGAGTTTTACTTAAACTGCATTCATTTCAATTAACATGTGTTTGCGGTGATCCAACGTCTTGTCTTTGGAATCATCTCTTCCAGCTCTAAGAACACACAAACCAGATTTCATTTACTCGTCCATTTTTCCGTAACAACTGTTGCTTGGCAACCCCTCCTCCTCCCTCCACTCATCTCTTTCGAATTTGTTTCCATTACGCTTTTGGAGGCAGGGAGACGCAGGACGAAGACAGTCGTCCACGTTTTTGTACGCCACGTGTTCGACATTAGCGTCAGCAACGGCCATTGGCTGTTTCCTCGACTTCCACGTTGCATAAGTCTCGTGCCCCTCCCTCCCACAAATCCTTCCCGCCAAGACTCATACATTTCAATTTACACTCCGTAATTAGTTTCGCGGCAGAAACAACAACTCCGCTCCGCGAAGTAACGCACCTCGGCCGCTTTCCCTCATTTAGGAGGATTAGTCCCTCGCTTTCCCACCAATGCCAGCTAATTAACTGGGTTTCCCGAGGAGAGAGTTGCAAGCGATAATCGGGGTCAAATGCACCACGTGCCCGCTTTCAATGATGTATGGGGTCGGATGTGTATATGTGTGTGTGTGGGGGGGGGATGCAGATTTGGGTTGTTGTTTTACCTCTAAGTAACATTCATGTGCACATATTGTTCATCAGGGGTATTTACGGCCAGAACACAAAGGTCCCCCACAAGCCTAAGTTGGTAGTTGATTCACTGAACAGATGGAAACTTCCCGTCAAGAGCATCCATCGTGTTGACTGCACCGCTTGTATTTTTCCTGCACACAGAACCGCGGTTTAATGATCATCCGACGGACGATGGACTTTTCAACTTCATGGGTGACTTGGGATGTTTTATCTCTGAGAGGTACTTTTGTTTGCATGCAATGGGTTTAAATGATCAAGTTACAAGGATCCCTAGGGCTCAGAGAAGGCTGGGGAAGAGAACCCACTGGACAGCTCTCAGGAGACAGATGGAAGTCTCCCGTAAAGGTCATCCAGTGTGTTCTTTACGATACATACGGTATAGTTCTGCACAGGGGCCACGGGTTAACGTCCCTTCCGACGGACGGCGACTATTTCCAAACCATCAGTTTCTCATCGAGGGCAGACCAGGAATTAACTGAGAAATTTTTTAACCCAGACACAGCTGGGACTCGGACCTGGGAACTGCAGATTAGGAGCTTGGCGCGCTACCGACTGAGCCACCCCCGCTCCTGTGGAGGTTCAAGGCTTGGATTTAAGAGGAAGAGTGAAGAAAAGAAATAATTGCGTCAGTGGAACATCAAAAATGTCATCATCGCTTGAAGAAGGAGTGAAAGAAGTGACGTCGACCAGTTATTTCTCTTTTTTAACGTCTCGTGCAGAGAACGTTCTCTTGTAACTGAATTCGGTGGTTCGAGTGTGAAGGCTCCGGCGCCGACATTTCTGCCGCTCTTTACAACATGATTGGCTTGTTCTGATGAGATGAGCTTCCGTCGTGGTGGTCGCTATGGAAACGGAACAGTTCGTTCCTGCTAGTAGACGAGGGTCGTTATAGTCTGCAGTTAGGGTTGGAAATATTTGGCGAAATTAATATATAACTCTGTTAACATCATAGCCAGTCTCCGATTTTTTTTTTTACTCTTTGACGAAAATGAACCAATTCGAAGCAGTGTACAGTCGCTTAAAAATATCCGAACACTATGGTTGATTACAGAATTCAGAAAAAAATATCTGGCAACGATTTATTTAGAAATTAGTGATCTGGCAACCTTCGTGTCACGTGATTACAGAATTCAGGAAAAATATCTGAAGCGTGTACAGCAACTGTACACGCTCCAGTTACTGTTCACGGCAAACTGGAGCGTGTGCAGTTACTGCACACGCTCCAGTTTGCTGTGAACTATAACTGCACATGCTCAATATTTCCGTGAGTGAGCCCACACGATCTACTATCAAAATAATATGACCACCTACAGTCGCTCAAAAAAGTATCCGAACACTAGGGTTGATTACAGAATTCAGAAAAAATATCTGTCAACGATTTTTTTAGAAATTAGTGACCTGGCAACCTTCGATGTTTTTTTGAGCGACTGTATCTCAGTATTCGAATTTTTGAGCAAACCGTAGCTCAGTCGATATTTTTTCAATCAGAATGAGAAAATAAGCAATAAAAATAATCAAAAAAATCTGAACAAAGCGTAATTACACTCTCTAGAAGTCAACTGACTTGTCCATGTAACTCTAGGAATTAAATGTCTATCAGTTACTTAAATTCAATATAAGAAAAAGACAAAACTTTAATTACTGAATAATTAGTTCTTAGAGGACGATCCCAGTAGGGCATCGAAACATAGGGAATAATTATTCACAAGAAAATTAAGTTTTGTCTAAAGTTTTTTTCCTATAATGAATTTAAATCAACAAAAAAATTTTTCAATATAAACAAAGCGTGCCTTTAATCAATACCATATTTATTGTCTCAATAAAAAGTGAATTCGATTACATTCCTTGAGCCCAATGGGAATAAATAATTCAAATGGAAATTTACGAAACTGTATAATAGTTTGGTTCTTTCTAGGGTTAGTTATGATAGTGAAACTTGGACACTTTGTAAACAAGATAACAGGAAACTAGATGCTTTTGATTCCAGATGCTTACGCAATATCTTGGGTATTAGGAGGTTCAACTTTGTAAAGAATGATGAGGTTAGGCAAAGGAGTTTGCAACCTCCTTTAAGCAGCATATTGTGCAGAGAGAGACTCCGTTGGTTTGGCCATGTTGCCCGTATGAATAATTATAGATTGGTGAATAGGGTTATGAACAGTGTGCCTAAAGGCCTCAGAAAGAGGGGAGACCTAGGATGCGGTGGGCAGACAATGTCAAACAGGACCTTGTTAGAATTGGTGTGCAATGGCCAGATGCAGTAGATGTAGCTCAGGACAGACTTGCTTGGAGAACTAAATTGCACGGTCTGGTTGGACCTCCGTAGCCCATGGCTGCTTGAGGATGTTGATGATGACGATGATGACGATAAATATAAATAAAAATAAATAAATACCCCCTCAAGCAGCTGCTTGCCACAGAGGTCTACAAGAGTTTAAAAACTTGGCTGTGGATTTTATGAAGCTTATATGCATCTGATCGATCATCTTTGGCAATATATACCGATGTATATTTAGTGATTATTTTTAAAGCAATCGAAACGAAAAGAGCAGAATGAGCAACTGAACAAAACGTGAAATGGGTTGGGTTGGTTTGTTTTACCTCTGAGCGGCACTTTTTTTGCACAAATGGGCTAAATTGCCCATTGTGCAATGGGATAAATTTTTTGATGTAATGTTTTTAAAATGGATATAGAAATGGAGTTATTATTATTATTTAAAAAAATAAAAAAATACCCCCTCAAGCAGCTGCTTGCCACAGAGGTCTGACAGGAGCCTGTCAGTTTATATGCCATAGTAGAAGGTCTGAGAGGATGGCAGGACCTCAGCAGAAAAACGACACAATCATCCATGCCTTACCCGGGGCTCGAACCCAGAGTCCCGTAGATCAGTAGCCAAGCGCTCTAACCACTCGGCCACGGGACGGGCAAATGCACAAATTGATTGTGGTCGATTATTACTTGAGAATCGTAATCTGGTGTCCCAGATGCGAGTTCCCACTTAGGGGTACGTTCAGATTTCATCGGATAATCTCTGTGTACTTTTTGTTAAAATAAAAAAAGCCTCCATTCGTTCGATGTGACATTAAACCGTGATCCTTTGTGCGGAATAGCCATACCCTGTGACTGTTAAAGAACACACTGGATGTCGGTGAATGGCAGCTAACATCTGTCTCCTAATAGCTGCCCAGTGGGTCCCCTTCTCGTAGCTCTGAGAGTTTCGGGGTCTTTGTAACCTGGCTATTGAGCACAGCGGTTCTTATTCTTTATTCTGTTGCAAACGCACATTTTGAGTTGGTAAACATCGCTTATTTCCAAGTATATCAATACTGATTAGTTACACTTAAGCGTTTTGGTATTGTTAAATTGAAAATATATATATATATATTGCAATTATCGTATTATAAGGAACTCCCTTCCAAGGGGTCCACAAACCATAAAAAAATAAAAAAATAAATACCCCCTCAAGCAGCTGCTTGCCACAGAGGTCTGACAGGAGCCTGTCAGTTTATATGCCATAGTAAAAGGTCTGAGAGGATGGCAGGCCCTCAGCAGAAAAACGACACATACATCCATGCCTTACCCAGGGCTCGAACCCAGGTGCCGTAGATCAGTAGCCAAGCGCGCTAACCACTCGGCCACGGGACGGCCCCACAAACCATAGGAACAGCTTATTTAGCCCATTGTATGGGGAACAAACGCCCCTCAGGTGCAAACTAGTCAACCAGTTTATAACATAAACTGTTCCGTTGCTATGGCGATGAGGCTGCCAAAAGTGTCAAGAGCAGATTTTCTAGAGAGATCTCATATAGCAAAATCCAATTCTCCATTTTAGCGTCCATTCTATATCCTCTATTTCCATAATCAAAACCTCTAGCCTTTCTCTGAAAAAAAAAATTACCATTTGTTTTATTTTTTCTGAAAGGTCAAGTGAAGGACATCGCAGCGCAGAATCAATATTTGATCCTCCTCTTCCTTTCCTCTCTTTATCAGCATTTTATCTTTTCCCCGACGGAAAACAATCTCCTCGCATGGTGAAGTGGTTATTCAAAACATATTTTCTTTTCTATGATGAGGGGGGGGGAAAGCAATTTTTAAATCCACAGGAACACTCTTACCCTCCCTCCATCTCTCCATAAAATTTTCAGAGATTGATGCTTTCGACCATCTTCTTCTTCAGAAAGAATGAAGTCATCTGAATAACTACTTTTCTTCTAAAACAATGGGCATTAGTTCGACGAAACTCGATTTCAATTCCTTCCTAAGAATTTTGAAAGCAAAGATATAATTTCCCATGTTAAAAATGTTCAATCACCTGTATGATAAATCATAAGCATTTTCAATTACGAATAATATTATTTATAGCTTTTTTTCGAATATAAATAAAATAAAAAAAATAAACACCCCCTCAAGCAGCTGCTTGCCACAGAGGTCTGACAGGAGCCTGTCATTTTATATGCCATAGCAGAAGCTCTGTGAGGATGGTGGGACCTTAGCAGAAAAACGACACATACATCCATGCCTTAACCCGGGGCTCGAACCATGGCCGTCTATATACCTACCAGGCCCGAACATTTCGCCGAAGTCTAGTTGTGACGTCACGCACGAAGTTTTACTTCATAGCAATATGTCGCCGTGTTCGCGTGTAGTATGTATTACAATTGTTGGGTTGGGTTGTTTTACCTCTGAGCGGCACTTTTATGTACACCATGGGCTAAATGGCCAGGTCACAAGGACCCCGAAGGCTCAGAGAAGGTTGGGGGAGGGGACCCACTGGAACAGCTGTTGGGAGACAGATGGTAGCCTCTCGTCAAGGCCATCCAGCGTGTTCTTTAACGTGCACAGGGTATGGCTCTCCCGCACATGCGACCACGGCTTAACGTCCCATCCGACGGACGATGGCCTTTCCAAGCCCATCGGTGTCCCCTACTGACCGTGGGCAGGGCGGGGAATTTTGCGGAGATAAATCTCAACGCTGACCCAGCTGGGACTCGAACCTGGGAACTACAGATTACGAGCCTGGCGCGCTACCGACTGAGCCACCCCCGCCCCAATATTACAATTGTGTTTGACTATATGTGTTATCTAAAAAAGATTACATTACTCAAAGGTAAGTTACATATTTTGAGTTTCTAATTTTAGTTTTTGCTAATAATGTAAGGGCGGGGGTGGCTCAGTCGGTAACGCGCCAGGCTCGTAATCTGTAGTTCCCAGGTTCGAGTCCCAGCTGGGTCAGCGTTGAGATTTATCTCCGCAAAATTCCCCGCCCTGCCCACGGTCAGTAGGGGACACCGATGGGCTTGGAAAGGCCGTCGTCCGTCGGATGGGACGTTAAGCCGTGGTCCCATGTGCGGGAGAGACATACTCCGTGCACGTTAAAGAACACGCTGGATGGCCTTGACGGGAGGCTACCATCTGTCTCCCAACAGCTGTTCCAGTGGGTCCCCTCCCCCAACCTTCTCTGAGCCTTCGGGGTCCATGTGACCTGGCCATTTAGCCCATGGTGTGCAAAAAAGTGCCGCTCAGAGGTAAAATAATCCAACGTTAAAGAACACGCTGAATGGCCTTGACGGGAGGCTACCATCTGTCTCCCAACAGCTGTTCCAGTGGGTCCCCTCCCCCAACCTTCTCTGAGCCTTCGGGTCCATGTGACCTGGCCATTTAGCCCATGGTGTGCAAAAAAGTGCCGCTCAGAGGTAAAACAATCCAATCTAATAATGTAATTTATTGTAATAATTTAGCTGTTTTCGATTGGTTCTGACCATATCTGAAGTTAAGCCTAATTTTAAGGATGAGGGGTAATTTAAATTTTAAGCCATGAACTTTTAAGTTATATCTACTGATTAATATATGAAAGTGAAGTAGTGAAGTAAAGAACTTTAGGTCCCGGCTGTAAGGATCATAAATATTTAAACTTTTATTCAATACCAAAATAACTGCTATATTTCCAAAATACAGTGTTCATCAGCAAATCTGGATGGCCATGAACGGGCTTCTGTCTGTCTCTAACAGCACTTCAGGGTATCTCCTACCTCCAATCTATGGGTCTTTGGGAAGTGCCGCTCAGATGTGAACAATTCCTTCCTAAGAATATGTAAAATAATCTCAAGGTATTATTTCACATGTTAAAATCGTTTAATCGTCTGCATCATTAATAATCATCAGCATTTTCGATTAAGAATAAGATGATTAATAATTTTTAAATGTTGGGTTGTTTTACCTCTGAGCGGTACTTTTTTTGCACACCATGGGCTAAATAGCCAGGTCACAAGGACCCCGAAGAGGCTCAGAGAAGGTTGGGGGAGGAGACCCACTGGAACAGCTGTTGGGAGACAGATGGTAGCCTCCCGTCAAGGCCATCCAGCGTGTTCTTCAACGTGCACAGGGTGTGGCTCTCACGCACACCGTGCCACGGCTTAACGTCACATCCGACGGACGGCGGCCTTTCCAAGCCCATTGGTGTCACCTACTGACCGTGGGCAGGGCGGGGAGTTTTGCGGAGATAAATTGCAACGCTGACCCAGCTGGGGCTCGAACCTGGGAACTGCAGATTACGAGCCTGGCGCGCTACCGACTGAGCCACCACTGCCCCATGTGAATTTCGAATGCTATTCCAATGAAAATTCAAAATTGTGAATATTATCCACTGAACATTTAGAATAGTGAATGCTCACTGGAATTGCGCGCTACCGACTGACCACTCCAGCCCCCAATTTTAAATGTATGAACTCCAAGTTAGTTGTCAGATAAACGTACCTGGATTTCGCCAAGATACAAAAACCGTTAAAACGTTTAAGACCAAGGTATTTCCCTTTATCAAATATTATCCCTGACTGCACATTTTTTGCTATTGCGTTTTAAAAATTAAACAAATAAAGCGTTAGGGTTGCATGTTTACCTTAATGTAACTCTAGTGTATAAATTAATTTAAAACATAAATGCTAAATTATGTGACTAAACCAAGATTGAATGTGTTGGGTTGTTTTACCTCTGAGCGGCACTTTTTTGCACACCATGGGCTAAATGACCACGTCACATGGACCCCGAATGCTCAGAAGAGGTTGGGGGAGGGGACCCACTGGAACAGCTGTTAGGAGACAGATGGTAGCCTCCCGTCAAGGCCATCCAGTGTATTCTTTAACGTGCACAGGGTATGGCTCTCCCGCACACGGGACCACGGGTTAACGTCCCATCCGACGGACGGCGGCCTTTCCAAGCCTATCGGTGTCCCCTACTGACCGTGGGCAAGGCGGGGAAATTTGCGGAGATAAATCTCAACGCTGACCCAGCTGGGACTCGAACCTGGGAACTACAGATTACGAGCTTGGCGCGCTACCGACTGAGCCACCCCCGCCCCAGATTGAATGTGAACCTTGGTTTAGTCACATAAATTTAAACACTTATGAGTAGAAACTGCACTTAAAAGGAAGTAGAGAGTACACTTTAAATTAGAAATCAAAAAGCATGGTGATGTGAGAGCAATTAACTCATCAGTCCTCTTAAGTATCGTGTCACATTTTAAATGGATTCTGGTCTCCATTATTTTAAGTAATTCCACGAAGCTTTTTCCTTCTTAAGGTCACCAAAGCATAAGACCGTAATCACCTTGATTTTTATAGCTAGCTCTACAAGTGCTCGTTGATTGCGTGACGTTTCCAGGGCTTTGTTATTATTAAGTCTTGCATAAGCAAACGAACATTCATGAGTCCGAGAAAACGAGTAGGCCAAATGTTTATAAACCAAAATGACGTGTGCATATTTCTCAAACTGCCCACGGTCAGTAGGGGACACCGATGGGCTTGGAAAGGCCGCCGTTCGTCGGATGGGACGTTAGGCCGTGGCCCGTGTGCGGGAGAGTCATACCCTGTGCACGTTAAAGAACACGCTCGATGGCCTTGACGGGAGGCTACCATCTGTCTCCCAACAGCTGTTCCAGTGGGTCCCCTCCCCCAACCTTCTCTGAGCCTTCGGGGTCCATGTGACCTGGCCATTTAGCCCATGGTGTGCAAAAAAGTGCCGCTCAGAGGTAAAACAACACAACCTAACCATTTCTCAAAACAGGAAGAGAATTTAAAGTGTAGTTGATACGGAAATATATCTACAATAAATCATAGAAAGTGACTGAATTTGAATTCACATTTCAAGCAGAAAACAAACTTCACTGAATTGACCCCCCCCCCCCCCCCACAAAGATACCCGCAGAATCTCTCTTACAACGGGTGGGTTGGGAAATGTTACATTTGTCCGACTCCATTTCCGAGTCTCATTTGTGCATGCGGATCCGTCCATCGGATGGGATGTAAAGCCGTGGCCCCCTGTATAGGAGATCCATACCTTATGCACATTAAAGAACACGCTGGATAGCCTTGCCGGGATGCTATCCGGTAGGTCTCCTTCTTCCAACTTTATCTTAGTCCTTGCGGTTCTTGTGACCTGGCCATTTAGTCCATTGTGTGCATAAAGGTATCGCGCAGAGATAAAACAATCTAGCAATCAATCCCACTTGGCTAAAAGTACTGGCCAGAAGCACTCAATTCCCACCCCTTCGGTTACGAACACTGTTTAAAAGCTTGATTCACATCACCCTAGCTAAGAGTATCGATCAGAAGGATTCGATTCTCATCCCTCGATGGGGATTGGCTCAGGTGTTGCATGCCAGACAGGTCTGCCTCCTAATCGCTGTTCAGTGAGTCGCTTTCTCCTATCTACAACCAAGAGCCCTTGTGGTCTTTGTATAGGAAGTACCGCTCAGAGATAAAATTAACTCATCTCTATAACTATGAATAATGGGTTGGGTTGTTTTACCTCTGAGCGGCACTTTTTTTGCACACCATGGGATAAATGGGCAGGTCACAAGGACCCCGAAGGCTCAGAGAAGGTTGGGGGGAGGGGACCCACTGGAACAGCTGTTGGGAGACAGATGGTAGCCTCCCGTCAAGGCCATCCAGCGTGTTCTTTAACGTGCACATGGTATGGCTCTCCCACACAAGGGGACACGGTTTAACGTCCCATCCGCGGCCTTTCCAAGCCCATCGGTGTCCCCTACTGACCGTGGGCAGGACGGGGAATGTTGCGGAGATAAATCTCAACGCTGATCTAACTGGGACTCGAACCTGGGAACAACAGATTACGAGCCTGGTGCGCTACCGACTGTAAAACACCACCGCTCCATGAATAATAGGATGGGTTGAATTGTTTTAACTCTTAGAGGCACTTTTTTGTGCACAATGATGTAAATGGCTAGGTCACAAGAACCCCAAGAGTTCAAAGAAGGTTGAGGGAAGGGACCCACACTCTTATGAGACATATGGTAGCCAACCATCGAAACCATCCAGCGTGTTTTTTACAATCCACGTATGGGTATACGCACTGGGTAAGACCTCCTCCTGTACACGGAAGCATGGCTTAACATCCATCCGACGGATGGCATTCCTTTCGTGCTCATACTTTCTCCCTACTGACCCACGGCAGGTCGGGGAGTTTTGCGGAGATTACGAATACCGTGAGGGAAAACGTTGTGGTGACGACATATGTCTGCGACATAGTTACGATTGTAATTTGGAAATGTCTCAGAGGACGAACGGATTGGGTTGTTTTACCTCTGAGCGGCACTTTTTTGCACACCATGGGCTAAATGGCCAGGTCACATGGACCTCGAAGGCTCAGAGAAGGTTGGGGGAGGGGACCCACTGGAACAAGCTGTTGGAAGACAGATGGTAGCCTCCCGTCAAGGCCATCCAGCGTGTTCTTTAACGTGCACAGGGTATGGCTCTCCCGCACATGGGGCCACGGCTTAACGTCCCATCCGACAGACGGCGGCCTTTCCAAGCCCATTGGTGTCCCCTACTGACCGTGCGCAGGGCGGGGAATTTTGCGGAGATAAATCTCAACGCTGACCCAGCTGGGACTCGAACCTGGGAACTACAGATTACGAGCCTGGCGCGCTACCGACTGAGCCACCCCCACCCCAAGACGAACGGCAAGCCTCGTAATCAATTACAACGCTCTCTTGGTAGCACTAATTTGCAGAGGACTCTCTCTGTCTGTTTGTGGCCTTCAACTGAACCTTAAGCAAATGCGTGGTGACGTCAATTCCCTTCTCGCCATTGAAACAGGGAATAAGTCGCCGATGCAGTTGCTGCCGAAAACCATCGGAACAATAGCCGACGATAAATTAGTAACGAAGGGTAAATTCTCATCTCGTTAATGACCTAAGAGGTAATTATTTTCAACTACCCACCCTCTCCTCTCGCCTTTCCCCTCTTTTCAAAGGATTCGCTTCCCTTCTTATGGATTTTCACGTCTTGAGGACGAAAATAAGAACGGACTTAGAAAGAGAACAGAACGAATCTATTCTTCTTTTTATTTAATTATTTCGATGAACGATGATCACTTTTATTTTCACGATATGAGTGAAAATAATTCATTTACATGAGGAGAGGAGAAAAAGAGTTAGAATCAAAAGCAATTAATTATTCGCGATATATTTTAGCATTGGAAATCTATTTCTATTCACTTCATAAGTAGGGGCGGGGGTGGCTCAGTCGGTAGCGCGCCAGGCTCGTAATCTGTAGTTCCCAGGTTCGAGTCCCAGCTGGGTAAGCGTTGAGATTTATCTCCGCAAAATTCCCCGCCCTGCCCACGGTCAGTAGGGGACACCGATGGGCTTGGAAAGGACACCGTCCGTCGGATGTGATGTTAAGCCGTGGCCCTGTGTGTGGGAGAGCCATACCCTGTGCACGTTAAAGAACACGCTGGATGGCCTTGACGGGAGGCTACCATCTGTCTCCCAACAGCTGTTCCAGTGGGTCCCCTCCTCCAATCTTCTCTGAGCCTTCGGGGTCCATGTGACCATGGCCATTTAGCCCATGGTGTGCAAAAAAAGTGCCGCTCAGAGGTAAAACAACCGAACTTCATAAGCTTCTTTCGAGTTAGTTCCATTTTCAGTAAAGATTTTCTCATAGTTGCACAACTGTCGACAAAATAGATAGAGTATAATAATACAATAATAATTGGGATGTTATTATTATAATTATTTCTATTAGCCGTCCTATGACAGAGTGGTTAGCGCGCTTGGCTACTGATCTAAGGGATCTGGGTTCGAGCCCCGGGTAAGGCATGGATGTATGTGTCGTTTTTCTGCTGAGGTCCTGCCATCCTCACAGACCTATTACTCTGGCATATAAACTGACAGGCTCCTGTCAGACCTCTGTGGCAAGCTGCTTGAGGGGGTATTTTTTTTTTATTTTTTTAAATAATAATGATAACTTCATTTCTATATCCATTTTAAAAACATTACATCCAAAAATTTCAATCAAATTTTGAAAACCCGTCCAAGTAATTAAATATGTTGCATACAAACAAATAAATAGGCAAAATAGCTGGATTAACTATAAAAAAAAATCCATTTTAAGCCAAAATTACCTTAGTTTATCTTTAAATATAATCTCATTGTTTAGTTTTCTGATATCTTCCGGTGATGAATTAAACATTTTTGGAATTAAACATTTTTGGAGTTAAACATTTTTGGAGTTAAACAGAAAATTTGTTTTTGACATACGGTTCTGATAAAATTCGAGGACAACATAAAGTATCTAGAAAAGTGAACCTAACCTTTTTGGCGTCACGGACCCAATTGCGGTCTCATTTTTTATGCGGAATCCCCACGAAGACTAATTCTTTCTGCAACCCCTCTATAAAGTTTCATTCTTTCTACAGACCCATTTTACACATAAAAAAACACAAAAGACGGAGATAACATAAAAGCTCTACTTGGCTTGTCCTGATTCCTAAAACAACGGGGCGGGAGTGGCTCAGTCGGTAGCGCGCCAGGCTCGTAATCTGTAGTTCACAGGTTCGAGTCCCAGCTGGGTCAGCGTTGAGATTTATCTCCGCAAAATCCTGCCCACGGTCAGTAGGGGACAAAGATGGGCTTGGAAAGACCGTCGTCCGTCGTCCGTCGGATGGGAGGTTAAGCCGTGGCCTCGTATGCGGGAGAGAGCCATACCCTGTGCACGCTAAATAACACGCTGGATGGCCTTGAAGGGAGGCTACCATCTGTCTCCCAACAGCTGTTCCAGTGGGTCCCTTCCCCCAAACGTCTCTGAGCCTTCGGGGTCCTTGTGACCTGGCCATTTAGTCCATGGTGTGCAAAAAAAGTGCCGCTCAGATGTAAAACAATCCAACGTTAAAGAACACACTGGATGGTCTTGACGGGAGGCTACCATCTGTCTCCCAACAGCTGTTCCAGTGGGTCCCCTCCCCCAACCTTCTCTGAGCCTTCGGGGTCCATGTGACCTGGCCATTTAGCCCATTGTGGGCAAAAAAGTGCCGCTCAGAGGTAAAACAACCCAACCATACAGTGACTGCCCACCCGGTACAGTCACTGGCCGAATACAACGCAGGCTTAAACGAGCTGCAGACAATCCGCCCGACATCCATCCAGATAGTCAAACCCAGTTTGAACAACCCCACTGGATGAGATCACGTGTCCTTCGTGGACTTAAGGTGTCTCGGCCAACAGGGTACGGACACGGTCGCCGTGCCAGGTCGACTCTTGTCGCCTTTCTTCAACTTGCTCTCAAAACTGGATCCGCCGCCGCCGCTCTGTCGCTAGGCGGGATGGCGCTGCCGCCAAAATGGCGATTCCAGCTTTGGGTTGGGTTGTTTTACCTCTGAACGGCACTTTTTTGCACACCATGGGCTAAATGGCCAGGTCACATGGACCCCGAAGGTTCAGAGAAGGTTGGGGGAGAGGACCCACTGGAACAGCTGTTGGGAGACAGATGGTAGCCTCCCGTCAAGGCCATCCAGCGTGTTCTTTAACATGCACAGGGTATGGCTCTCCCGAACACGAGGCCACGGTTTAACGTCCCATCCGACGGACGGCGGTCTTTCCAAGCCCATCGGTGTCCCCTACTGACCGTGGGCAGGGCGGGGAATTTTGCGGAGATAAATCTCAACGCTGACCCAGCTGGGACTCGAACCTGGGAACTACAGATTACGACCTGGCGCGCTACCGACTGAGCCACTCCCGCCCGGCGATTCCAGCCCTCACTCCTTCCACCCTAGCTGCCGAGTCCCTAAAATGTTGTGGAAACATGCAGTGTAGGTATAAATATAGAGAACGTGTCAAAATTCATCTCGCTCCATCCTGTCTCGAAATAGCTGTAGTTTGAAGAACGTGCTTATTCTGTGCAGGTAAAGGAATGAAAACAATGGAACAATCGCATGAGTTGATGTAATTCATTTCTTCTCTCCTGAGAAAAATTTCTCTCTGCATTATGTGTCCGTCCTCTGCCTCGTTAGCCATTCGGAAGATGCCGGAAAGTGCCAGGATGTTGATGGACCCTTGATCGCTTTCCCATTTCACGGGATTTCCGTTTTCGTTAGTTTTTTTAAAAATTCTTTGAAGAAGACGTTAGGGACGACGAAGTGGATTCAAGTGAACGATTTCGAATCGGAGACGATGGTTAGGCCGTTCTCTGAAATTTGAGGTTGAGCAGTTTTATCTTGAGAGCAACTTTTGCATCCACATCAGGCTAGGCCCGGATATAGAAAGAAAATTAAGGTGGGGTTAAGGAAGTTCATTCGAGCTGGAAAAGATAAAAGAGTCTGGATTTCCTCTTCAGTTTTGTTGTTCCATTTGCATTTTAGAGGTCTTTAAAAATTTCTTGAAAACTCTGTGAAATATACAAAAGTTTCATGCATTTTTTGCCTCTATTACTAATGCGGGGGTGGCTCAGTCGGTAGCAGGCCAGGGCCCCAGGTTCGAGTCCCAGCTGGGTCAGCGTTGAGACTTATCTCTGCAAAATTCCCCGCCCTGCCCACGGTCAGTAGGGGATACCGATGGGCTTGGAAAGGTCGCCGTCCGTCTGATGGGACGTTAAGCTGTGGCCCCGTGTACAAGAGAGTCATATCCTGTGTACGTTAAAGAACACGCTGGATGGCCTTGATGGGAGGCTACCATCTGTCTCCCAACAGCTGTTCCAGTGTGTCCCCTCCCCCAACCTTCTCTGAGCCTTCGGGGCACTTGTGACCTGGCCATATAGCCCATGGTGTGCAAAAAAGTGCCGCTCAGAGGTAAAACAACCCTCTATTACTAGCATGGGACGTTAAGCCGTGGCCCCGTGTACGGGAGAGCCATACCCTGTGCACGCTAAAGAACATGCTGGATGGTCTTGACGGGAGGCTACCATCTGTCTCCCAACAGCTGTTCCTGTGGGTCCCCTCCCCCAACCTTCTCTGAGCTTTCGGGGTCCGCTCAGAGGAGAGAGCCCCCCCCAGATCCAGACCTACAACAGGCTAAATGGAGGTTATAAAGAACCCCCCCCCCCAATGTTCGATTCCCAACTGTGTCTGCATTAAGAATTTTCTTCGAACTCCCTTTCTGCAATCGATCAGAAAGAGAACACCGATAGGCTTGTGGTAAGGCGTCTGCTGTCCCTCGGAGGAGACGTTAAGTCCGTGTCTGTGTGTATAATAGCCATAGCCTGTGGACGCTAAAGAACACTCTGGATGGCTTTGACGAGAGGCTACCATCTACTTCCTAAGAGTTGTCCACTGGATTCCCTTCACAAAACGGGCGGGGGTGCCTGAATCAGTAGTGCGCCAGGCTCGTAATCTGTAGTTCCCAGGTTCGAGCCCTAGCTGGGTCAGCGTTAAGATTTATCTCCGCAAAACTCCCCGCCCTGCTTTAGATCAGCAGGGGACACCGATGGGCTTGGAAAGGCGCCATCCGTCGGATGGGACGTTAAGTCATGTCTCCGTCTGCGGGGTTGGATTGGGTTATTTTACCTCTGAGTGGCACTTTTTTGCACACCATGGACTAAATGGCCAGGTCTCATGGACACCGAGGGCTCAGAGAAGGTTGGTGGAGGGAACCCACTGGAACAGCTGTTGGGAGACAGATGGTAGCCTCCCGTCAAGGCCATCCAGCGTGTTCTTTAACGTGCACAGGGTATGGCTCTCCCGCACACGGGGTCACAGCTTAATGTCCCATCTGACGGACGGCGGCCTTTCCAAGACCATCGGTGTCCCCTACTGACCGTGGGCAGGGCGGGTAGTTTTGCAGAGATAAATCTCAACGCTGACCTACCGTCTGTAGGGGAGCCATACCCTGTGCACTTCAAAAAGGCCGCCGGATGGCCTTGGCGGGAGGCTACCATCTGCTCCTAACAGCTGTTCCAGTGGGTCCCCTTCCCCAACCTTCTCTGAGCCTTCGGGGTCCATGTGACCTGGCCATTTAGCCCATGGTGTGCAAAAAAGTGCCGCTCAGAGGTAAAACAACCTAACCCACTTTCACTGTATTGGCAAAATAAAACATTTCCCAAAAAACTTTAGGATGTTGAATTTGCAACTACCACATTCGCCGTAGTCTCCCTATAAAGGAATCTGCGAATAGCCTGGCACTCTAAGCATAATTGAATTAGCTTTAAAATTTAACTTAAACATTTTACTTTTCCGTTTTAGAAATATTGTTTTAACTATATGTGATTGTAATACCGTATATGAAATAAAGCGAGAATAAGATTCCAATCATTCTATGCAATTGAAATCTTTATGGAATATTTTGGTTTTTTTGCGAAGGACAATATCTTTCTGTATAGGCTCCATATTATAAAGAGGTGATTTCACAGGAGCGTGCTTAAACTGGAAGGGGTGCAGTACCTCTCAGCAGCAGTTCTTTCGCGCCCAGGGGCTAAATGGGCAAGTTGGGTTGTTTTACCTCTGAGCAGCACTTTTTTGCACACCATGGGCTAAATGGCCAGGTCACATGAACCCCGAAGGCTCAGAGAAGGTTGGGGGAGGGGACCCACTGGAACAGCTGTTGGGAGACAGATGGTAGCCTCCCGTCAAGGCCATCCAGCGTGTTCTTTAACGTGCACAAGGTATGACTCTCCCGCACACGGGGCCACGGCTTAACGTTCCATCCAGACGGACGGCGGCCTTTCCAAGCCCATCGGTGTCCCCTACTGACCGTGGGCAGAGCGGGGAATTTTGCGGAGATAAATCTCAACGCTGATCCAGCTGGGACTCGAACCTGGGAACTACAGATTACGAGCCTGGCACGCTACCGACTGAGCCACCCCCGCCCCTAAATGGGCAAGTCACAAGGACCCCAACTGCTCAGAGAAGGTTGTGGGGAGGGAACCCACTAACAGCTGTTGGCAGAGATGAAAGTCTCTCATTAGGGCTATCCAGCCTTGATAACAGTACTTTACCGTGCATATAGCTCTCCGGAACACGGCTTAGGGTCCCATCCGACGGACAGCAGCCTTGGAAAGCCCATTGGTTCTCCCTACTAACCGTTATTCAATCGGTAAGAATACTTCGGCATGTTGCGGAGATAAATATCAACGCTGGCCCAGGGGGGACTCGAACCTGGGAACTACAGATTACGAGCTTGACGCGCTACCGACTGAGCCACCCCCGCCTCTTTGAGTCCACCTCTGTTGTTGTCACGAACACTATGGTTGATTACAGAATTCAGAAAAAATATCTGGAGCGTGTACAGCAACTGTACACGCTCCAGTTTGCTGTGAACGGTAACTACACACGCTCAATATTTCAGTGAGTGGGTCCACACGATCCAGGTCTTTGTGAGCTCATACGATTCAATGTGTTGTGAACATTAACCGCAACCGCTCTCTCAATGTTGACCCAGCTGGGACTCGAACCTGGGAACTACAGATTACGAGCTTGACGCGCTACCGACTGAGCCACCCCCGCCTCTTTGAGTCCACCTCTGTTGTTGTCACGATTTATTTCAGAACGGCAGAAAATGAGAACGTTCAAAACGCCAAAACCCTCAAACACCTTTCTGTAGGGCCACAACATTAGCCCTTCCTGACAGAGTTGCTGTTCCAAGCTAAGAAAGAGAAATAAAATACTGACCTTATGTTATAAATCCCTTGAAAAAATTCTCCTAATTATGCAAGCGGTAGCTACCGACGTCTCCTTGATGCGCAAATCGAATTAATTTGGCAGCGAATTAAGAACTTTTCCTAGTTAAGTTACATTACGACGCTTCTCAGATTTTTCTTTGTTTGATGTTCGTCGAGGGAAGATTATCAAAAAAACCCGCTTGAGGGGAAAAAACGAGACATGGGTGGGGGGGGGGGAGATGTCTGGGATACAAAGTTCGTAACTACTTCGGGAGACAGACCTTAAGAAAAATGTTTGATATGCATATCACTGGGAAATGATGTAAGGCAGTGAAAGAAATAAATGAACTCGTAAAAAATATGATGCAGGCGAATGAAGTAATTAATATCAGTGATGAGTTTTAATCAAATAAATAAATAAATACCCCTCAAGCAGCTGCTTGCCACAGAGGTCTGACAGGAGCCTGTCAGTTTATATGCCACAGTAGGAGATCTGAGAGGATGGCAAGACCTCAGCAGAAAAACGACACACACATCCATGCCTAATCCGGGGCTCGAACCATACCCGGTTATAAATAAATAAATAAATATCCCCTCAAGCAGCTGCTTGCCACAGAGGTCTGACAGGAGCCTGTCAGTTTATATGCCACAGTAGGAGATCTGAGAGGATGGCAGGACCTCAGCAGAAAAACGACACACACATCCATGCCTAATCCGGGGCTCGAACCATACCCGGTTATAAATAAATAAATAAATATCCCCTCAAGCAGCTGCTTGCCACAGAGGTCTGACAGGAGCCTGTCAGTTTCTATGCCACAGTAGGAGATCTGAGAGGATGGCAGGACATCAGCAGAAAAACGACACACACATCCATGCCTAATCCGGGGCTCGAACCATACCCGGTTATAAATAAATAAATAAATATCCCCTCAAGCAGCTGCTTGCCACAGAGGTCTGACAGGAGCCTCTCAGTTTATATGCCACAGTAGGAGATCTGAGAGGATGGCAGGACCTCAGCAGAAAAACGACACACACATCCATGCCTAATCCGGGGCTCGAACCATACCCGGTTATAAATAAATAAATAAATATCCCCTCAAGCAGCTGCTTGCCACAGAGGTCTGACAGGAGCCTCTCAGTTTGTATGCCACAGTAGGAGATCTGAGAGGATGGCAGGACCTCAGCAGAAAAACGACACACACATCCATGCCTAATCCGGGGCTCGAACCATACCCGGTTATAAATAAATAAATAAATATCCCCTCAAGCAGCTGCTTGCCACAGAGGTCTGACAGGAGCCTCTCAGTTTATATGCCACAGTAGGAGATCTGAGAGGATGGCAGGACCTCAGCAGAAAACGACACACACATCCATGCCTAATCCGGGGCTCGAACCCAGGTCCCTTAGATCAGTAGCCAAGCGTGCTAACCACTCGGCCACGGGACGGCTAGTTTTAATAAATGCTTCGTAAAAGATTCGTGAGTATTGGAGGCTATGTTGGGTTGTTTTTACCATTGGCACTTTTTTTGCACATATAAATGGCCAGGTCACAATGACCCAAAGAGCTCAGAGCAGCTGAACGAAGGGAACCTGCTTGACAGCTAAGAGACAGATGGCAACCCCGTCAAGACCATCCAGCGTATTCTTTGCACAAAGGCCACGGATTTACTTCCCATCCGACGGACGGCGGCTTTTAGAAGCCCTCGGTGTTCCCTACTGACTTAGGGCAGGGTGGGGGGTTTGTGGAGATAATCTCAACGCTGGCACAGGTGGGATTCGAACCTGGACACTACAAATTACGAGTCTGTCCCGTTACCGATTGACCCAGGGACGGGGTGGCTCAGTCGGTAACGCGCCAGGCTCGTAATCTGTAGTTCCCAGGTTCGAGTCTCAGCTGGGTCAGCAGTGAGAGAGCGGTTGCGGTTAATGTTCACAGCACATTGAATCGTGTGAGCCCACTCACAGAAATATTGAGCGTGTGCAGTTACCGTTCACAGCAAACTCCTGTTTGCTGTGAACGGTAACTGGAGCGTGTACAGTTGCTGTACACGCTCCAGATATTTTTTCTGAATTCTGTAATCAACCATAGGGTTCGGATATTTTTTTGAGCGACTGTACATTAATAAACATGAAGGAAAGGATACGTTCCCCCACCAAAAATTTGATTGTTGTTGTTAATTCTGGGTGGATTATTTTTTTTGCACATAATGGGCTAAATTTAAACCAGTTTACTGTGAGCGTGGGGCGGGGGTGGCTCAGTCGGTAGCGCGCCAGGCTCGCAACCTGTAGTTCCCAGGTTGGAGTCCTAGGTGAGTCAGCGTTGAGATTTATCTCTAGAAAATTCCCGCTCTGCCCACAGTCAGTAGGGGACACCGATGGGCTTAGAAAGGCCGCCGTCCGTCGGATGGGATGTTAAGCCGTGGCCCGTGTGTGGGAGAGCCATACCCTGTACACGTTAAAGAACACGCTGGATGGCCTTGACGGGAGGCTACCATCTGTCTCCTAACAGCTGTTCCAGTGGGTCCCCTCCCCCAACCTTCTCTGAGCCTTCGGGGTCCATGTGACCTGGTCATTTACCCCATGGTGTGCAAAGCTCAGAGGTAAAACAACCCAACCCTAGTTAGCTCTGAACGCTGGATTTACTTGTGAGTTAATCATTTTATCGTCATAATGACACTCACAGTAAAATATCCCACGAAGACTGAAGCTGCAAACATAAAACAGAAAGCAGCATTATTGGTGAAATGATTCAACCCTGATGCATTGAGTCTGGGTTCGAATCTCGTTTACATGTGTTAGCTTCCTATTGTAGAAGAGAAATTGTTCTTTTGTTCTTTCTATTTTCTTTATTTTAGTGGGGGGTTGGGGGTTGAGTTGAGTTGTTTTACCTCTGAGCGGCACTTTTTTGCACACCATGGGCTAAATGGCCAGGTCACATGGACCCCGAAGGCTCAGAGAAGGTTGGAGGAGGGGACCCACTGGAACAGCTGTTGGGAGACAGATGGTAGCCTCCCGTCAAGGCCATCCAGCGTGTTCTTTAACGTTGGGTTGTTTTACCTCTGAGCGGCACTTTTTTGCACACCATGGGCTAAATGGCCTGGTCACATGGACCCGAAGGCTCAGAGAAGGTTGGGGGAGGGGACCCACTGGAACAGCTGTTGGGAGACAGATGGTAGCCTCCCGTCAAGGCCATCCAGCGTGTTCTTTAACGTGCATAGGGTATAGCTCTCCCACACATGGGGCCACGGCTTAACGTCCCATCCGACGGACGGCGGCCTTTCCAAGCCATCGGTGTCCCCTACTGACCGTGGGCAGGGCGGTGAATTTTTGCGGAGGTAAATCTCAACGCTGACCCAGCTGGGACTCGAACCTGGGAACTACAGATTACGAGCCTGGCGCGCTACCGACTGAGCCACCCCCGCCCCCCGGGGGGGGTGGACAGGCAGTTTGAAAGTTCGAACCTCAACTGTCCCAGCATTAAGATTTATCACCACTAACACTCCATGAGAAAAAGGACATTGACGGGCTTGAAAACGCCACCGTTTGTTTGATAGGTCTTTAAGCCGTGTCTCGGTGTGAAGGGGAGAGTAAACACACTTGATGTCTTTGATGGGAGACTGGCATCTGCATCCCAACACTTTTCTCGTGAGTTCTGTCCCCCTAACTGTGGGATAGCTCAGTCGTTAGTGCGCCAGACTCATAATCTGCAGTTCTCAGGTTCGATTCCCGCCTGGGCCAACATTGAAATTTACCTCCCGCCGTGCTTTCGGTCAGTAAGATACAGTCGCTCAAAAAAAAATATCCGAACACTATGGTTGATTTCAGAATTCAGAAAAATATCTGGCAACGATTTTTTTTAGAAATTAGTGATCTGGCAACCTTCGTGTCACGTGATTACAGAATTCAGGAAAAATATCTGGAACGTGTACAGCAACTGTACACGCTCCAGTGACCGTTCACAGCAAACTGGAGCGTGTGCAGTTACTGCACACGCTCCAGTTTGCTGTGAACGGTAACTGCACACGCTCAATATTTCCGTAAGTGAGCCCACACGATCCAGGTTTTTGTGCGCTCACACGATCCAATGTGCTGTGAACTTTAACCGCAACCGCTCCAGTTTCCTGTGAACAGTAACTGCACACGCTCCATATTCATTGCATTATATATATTAAAAAATATCCGAACACTACGGTTGATTTCAGAATTCAGAAAAAATATCTGGCAACGATTTTTTTTAGAAATTAGTGATCTGGCAACCTTTGCGTCACGTGATTAAAGAATTCAGGAAAAATATCTGGAGCGTGTACAGCAACTGTACACGCTCCAGTTACAGTTCACAGCAAACTGGAGCGTGTGCAGTTATTGCACACGCTTCAGTTTGCTGTGAACGGTAACTGCACACGCTCAATATTTCCGTGAGTGAGCCCACACGATCTAGTATCAAAATAATATGACGACCTACAGTCGCTCAAAAAAATATCCGAACACTATGGTTGATTGCAGAATTCAGGAAAAATATCTGGAGCGTGTACAGCAACTGTACACGCTCCAGTTACAGTTCACAGCAAATTGGAGCGTGTGCAATTACTGCACATGTTCCAGTTTGCTGTGAACGGTAACTGCACACGCTCAATATTTCCGTGAGTGAGCCCACACGATCTAGTATCAAAATAATATGACCACCTGCAGTCGCTCAAAAAAATATCCGAACACTATGGTTGATTACAGAATTCAGAAAAAATATCTGGCAAAGATTTTTTTAGAAATTAGTGATCTGGCAACCTTCGTGTCACCTGACACGAAGGTTGCCAGATCACTGATTTCTAAAAAAAAACTGTACTTTAAATATCACAATGGATGGTCTTGACGAGAGACTACCATCTGTCTCTCCCAACAGCTGTCCAGTGGGTTCCCTTTCTCTAATCTTGACTGAGCCCTTGGGGCGGGGCGGGGGTGGCTCAGTCGGTAGCGCGCCAGGCTCGTAATCTGTAATTCCCAGGTTCGAGTCCCAGCTGGGTCAGCATTGAGATTTATCTCCGCAAAATTCCCCGCCCTGCCCACGGTCAGTAGGGGACGGGTCAGCCCACGGTCAGTATGGTGTGCTATGGGCTTGGAATGGCCGCCGTCCGTCGGATGGGACGTTAATCCGTGTCTCCGTGTGCGGGAGAGTCATACCTTGTGCACGTTAAAGAACACGCTGGATGGCCTTGACGGGAGGCTACCATCTGTTTCCCAACAGCTGTTCCAGTGGGTCCCCTCCCCCAACCTTCTCTGAGCCTTCGGGGTCCATGTGACCTGGCCATTTAGCCCATGGTGTGCAAAAATGTGCCGCTCAGAAGTAAAACAACCCAACACAACCCAAAGCCCTTGGGGTCCATGTGACTTGGCCATTTAGCTCACTGTGTGCAAAAAAAGTGCCACTCAAGGCTAAAAATTAACCCAACCTAACTTCCTCTTTTTTTTTTTTTCATTTAAATGTTGATTACGTTATTAGCGAATCCATCAGCCTTCCATAATACGAATGGAGAGAGATTTATTATTCATGCGTTGACTTCCATCACCAAATGCTTACCTTAATGCATTCCTGAAAAATTCATGAAAAACAGACCTGCGACTGCACTGCGATACTTAGTCGCAAATAAAACTCTTTTCCGCTGTTAAAACAGAATCCATCACACAAAGAAGAAGAAGAATCAGAGGCAGCTCTTTCTGGAGCGCTGCATCAGCCAACGGATCATCATCATCATCTGAATCATCATCATCATCATCACCCTTCTTTCGCATAAGTTTTGTGTTACGGCTTTTCCTGGCTGTTAGTTGCGATCAGTTAAGAGGTCATTATTGGAAAAATAAGTAATTAAAATCCACGGCATTTGGGGCCAGCTTTGGCTCTGTCAATCTGGGGAATGCTGCACGTGGGGAAGAGAAAGAATTACTCCTAATGGAGGCCAACGGAAAGGAGTAAAAGCAAAATGAAAATTTGAGATGAATATCTATGGTTTTATTCACGACTAAATGTCGGACAGCTAAATTAATTTATTTTAATGAATAATTTCGACAAAAAAAGGGGGTTTACGGCTGTATTTAAATGTAATAAACATTAACTATGAGATTATTTTAATAATAACAAAATAAAAAACAAATAAATTCTCTCTCAAGCAGCTGCTTGCCACAAAGGTCTGACAGGAGTCTGTCAGTTTATATGCCATAGTAGAAGGTCTGAGAGGATGGCAGGACCTCAGCAGAAAAACGACACGAACATCCATGCCTTATCCAGGGCTCGGTTAATGTTCACAGCACATTGGATCGTGTGAGCTCACAAAGACCTGGATCGTGTGGGCTCACTCACGGAAATATTGAGCGTGTGCAGTTACCGTTCACAGCAAACTGGAGCGTGTACAGTTGCTGTACACCCTCCAGATAGTTTTCCTGAATTCTGTAATCACGTGACACGAAGGTTGCCAGATCACTAATTTCTAAAAAAAATCGTTGTCAGATATTTTTTCTGAATTCTGTAATCGACCATAGTGTTCGGATATTTTTTTGAGCGCCTGTACATAAATAAAAAATAAATACCCCCTCAAGCAGCTGCTTGCCACAGAGGTCTGACAAGAGTCTGTCAGTTTATATGCCATAGTAGAAGGTCTGAGAGGATGGCAGGACCTCAGCAGAAAAATGACACATACATCCATGCCTTACCCGGGTCCTTCATATCAGTAGTCATGCGCGCTAACCACTCGGCCACATGCATATAAAATCCTCATGCAGCCATGGGCCACGGAATTTAGTTCTTCAAGAATATCTATCCTGAGCTACAGCTTCTGTAGGCCAATTATAGCAAGGTCCTGCTTGACATTGTCTGCCCATCTCATCCTAGGTCTCCCCCTTTTCCTAAAGCCTTTAGACACAATGTTCATAATCCTGTTTTTAATCTGAAGCTGTGCATACGGGTAACACGGTGAAACCAACGCAGTCTCTCTCCGCACAAAATGTTACTCAAAGGAGGTTGATGATTCCTTCTTCTCATAATTACTTACATTATATACATATATATTTCTCATAATAACTTACATTATATAATATATATTTATATTGTTACGACAGAAGGAATCTGGCAACCGAAAGCAAAAAGTTTCAGCCAACGAATAAGAACTTTGGGAGAATTTGGAGAAGAAGAGTGGAGCGTTAACGGTCGTTGTGTTGTAACGGTCGAAGAGTTCGAAAATGGACGGTGAGCTGTTCTGAGACAGTGCGCGTAAGTATCAAGAAGTAACTTGATGTGTTGTGTATACGCGGAAGGATAAAAGTGGGATCTTTTATCGTTAAGTATCAAGAAGTAACTTGATGTGTTGTGTATACGCGGAAGTATAAAAGTGGGAACTTTTATGGCTAACTTCGAATGTCTACATGGACTGTCTTTTTGTTCGGCTAGTGTGTGAAAAGTTATTAGCACAGGACGAGAATTGGTTTACGAGTGAAGATCTTCGGGTGACCTGGTAAATCAAGTAAAAGGTAGTATTTAGTAAAATACACAGAGCTGATGTTGTGTGCTCACGCAGGAAGATTGATGACTTGTGCATGTTAATAGTTAATTTGTTAATAAGATACTTCATCCATATTTCCTTTGTAACAATTTACCTTGTATTGAATTTGGTTTTGAAATATAGCTTTTAATACTCACGCTCAGTGGCTATCCATTTTTGTGATCCGCAACATTTGGTGTCAGGAGTGGGATAATTTAATTGAATGCCGTTAACTAGAAGTATGGATGAATTAGTAAAGTTGATAAATAGCTTGAAAGCCGATATGGCTACGCAGATGACTGATATGAAAGCCGATATGACTACACAAATGAATGGCATTAAAAGTCAAAATAGTGACATAAACAATAAAGTAGATGGCTTGAAAGCCGAAATGGCCGCACAAAATAATGAGTTGAGAACGGAGATAGTTTCTCAAAAAGATGATTTGAAAGCCGAAATAGCCGCACAAAATACTGAGATGAGAGCTGAAGTGGCTTCTCAAATTGATAAGATTTCTGATAAGTGTAAGGACATTATGACCGAACTAAATAGTGTAAAAGATGATCTTGATAGTGTTAAGTTAGATTATAAACATGAAATTGAAATTGTAAAAACTGATTGTGAACGCCAGTTTCAGATTTTGAGAAATGAAATGTTACCTTCTGCTTGTGATAATAATAATTCTAGTGGAAATAATGTTATTACACATATCGCTAAAAATACAACTAAACCTTCTACATATGATGGTCAATCATCTTGGACAGTATTTAAAACACAATTCGAAGTTATCGCTACAGCCAATGAGTGGAATGAATTCCAAAAGGCCAGTTTTCTTGCAGCTTCCTTAAGAAATTCTGCTGCGGAAGTTTTGCAGTCTGTTCCAGAAGAAAAACGAC
Source organism: Ryuthela nishihirai (assembly GCA_038380435.1). Taxonomy (NCBI): domain Eukaryota; kingdom Metazoa; phylum Arthropoda; class Arachnida; order Araneae; family Heptathelidae; genus Ryuthela; species Ryuthela nishihirai. Next base: position 46,198,509 of record JAWZYU010000030.1, read on the forward strand.
TTGATTATCAAAGTCTAGTTTCTGCATTAGAACTAAGGTTTGGTGATAGTTATTTAAAACAATATTACGTGACTCAATTTAAACATCGCATGCAGAAAAGTGGTGAAACTTTGCAAGAGCTTGCTAGTGATATTGAGCGTCTAGCTAGATTGGCTTATAGTAACTGTCCACCAGAAATTCAAGATAATTTAGCTCAATTACAATTTATTGATGCTATTGCTGACCCTGACACTCAGCAATCTCTGAGGATGTTGGAAGGTGAATCCTTAAAGTCAGCTGTGGTACATGCTATGAAATACGAGTGCTCCAGGCTTTCCTCCCGAGCGAACAAACGTGCAGTGAGATTTGTGAGTGCAGAAGAAACTGTAGAAAAGGATAATGAAATGAAAGAACTAACCTAAGCCATACTATCCGTTTTGAAAGATATAAAAGGTTCTTCTTCAAAACCTACAACAGACCTTCAGTGTTGGAATTGTGGCAAGACCGGACACATTCGTACCAACTGCACTAGGAAACGAATGAGGAGTCCAAGTCCATCAACTAGACAACAAGATCAGGGAAACAGAAATTAGTCAGTCTTGCGGGGCAAAGGCTGGCAGTTGATTGGTTGGCCCCAGGGGAAGTCGCCCACGTTTCAACATTACATGGCGATAATAATGGATTAGTAGCTGATGGAGCCATAAATGGAATACCTTGCCGTATGATAGTCGACACTGGTGCAAATGTAACTTTACTCAGAACGGATATAATAAAGAAAATAATACCTCACCCAAACTTGAATACTACACAGTCTAGAATAAGCCTACAAACCGCCACTGGAGATCGTGCAAAGGTTCATGGAAAAATAGAACTTAATATTCGAGTTGGTAGCTGTCTGGTTCGCCATCCTGTTTACATCGCTGACATCTACGACGAATGCATATTAGGCCTTGATTTTCTTAAGAAACATGGATTCAACATTAGACCCAGTGATAACCTACTCATCTATGAGACAGAAGAGATTCCTCTGCTTAGCCGGACGTCTGATTCTTTATCAAGCGTAACTCCAATATTAGTGACGGAAGACACAGAGATCCCAGCACAAAGTGAAGTTATAGTCCGTGGACATCGGGCGGAGACTTCTGGGGCCTTCCGATTGGCAGTTACCGATGCCTCTGGTAAAGGAGCTTTGGCTCATAATATCCTGGTTGCAAGGACTTTAGTCAGAATAGATAAAGAACAGATCCCTATCAGAGTGATGAACTGTAACAAATCCAATAGAATGTTAAAAAAAGGTGAGGAATTAGCAATATGTGAAGCTGTTACCTGTGTAACAAGTATAAATAAAATAGAAGTTACCGATTCATATCAAAATCATACAGACATCCCGTCTCATCTTACTGAATTATGGAGAGAAACAAGACAAATATTAACTGAAAACCAAGCTGTTAAGGCCGAGAACCTATTAAAAGAATTTTCTGACATTTTTTCTGCCACATCAAATGATTATGGCCGTACTAACCTGACAGAACATAAAATCAACACTGGTGATTCTCCTCCAGTCCATCTGCCGGCAAGAAGGCTTCCATTGGCAAAAAGAGAGGAGACGGAACAACTCATAAAGGACATGGAAGCTCAGGGCATTATAGAACCATCACAGAGTCCCTGGACATCACCAGTAGTACTTGTCAAGAAAAAGGATGGATCTACACGATTTTGTGTAGATTATCGCAGATTAAATGACGTAACAAAGAAAGATTCCTTTCCTTTACCCAGGATTGACGATACACTAGACACTTTATCAGGGTCAGAATGGTTCTCAACATTAGATTTAAAGAGCGGCTATTGGCAAGTTGGTATACGTCCTGAAGACCGTGAGAAAACAGCTTTCAGTACAGGGAATGGACTTTGGCAGTTTAAGGTGATGCCATTTGGACTTCGTAATGCACCTGCCACATTTGAGCGACTAATGGAGTCAGTGCTCAAAGGTTTGTCTTTGGAGGTCTGCCTGGTTTACTTGGACGACATCATAGTTCTTGGAAGAACTTTTGAAGAACATTTGAGAAATCTTCGTCAAGTATTTGAAAAACTTAAGGCAGCCAAGTTAAAATTGGGACCGACAAAGTGTAAACTGTTCCAGCAAGAAGTTCATTACCTTGGTCATGTGATCACTACAGCAGGGATTAAGACTGATCCTAGTAAGATAGAAGCTGTAAGAGACTGGCCTCCACCACAAGATGTTCATCAACTTCGTAGTTTTATTGGACTTTGCACCTACTATAGAAGATTTGTCAAAGGTTTCTCCAACATCGCAAGGCCATTACATCGTCTGACAGAAGAGGGCCAGCGGTTTATGTGGACCACCGAATGCGATATAGCCTTTCAACAGCTAAAGAAAACTCTTTCCACAGCACCAGTGCTAGCGTACCCACAAACTGGAAAACAATTCGTAATAGATACTGACGCAAGTAACACAGGAGTTGGTGCTGTGCTTTCACAAGAACAAGACGGGCAAGAGAGAGTTATTGCATACTTTAGTAAAACTTTATCCAAACCAGAGCGGAATTACTGTGTAACACGCAAAGAACTGTTAGCAATAGTAAAAGCAATAGAACATTTTCATCATTATCTCTATGGCCAGAAATTCCTTATACGTACTGATCATGCTGCACTTAGATGGTTATTAAACTTCAAAAACCCTGAAGGACAAATCGCTAGGTGGATACAACGGTTACAAGAATACGATTTCTCCATCGAACATCGAAGTGGTAAAATGCATAAGAATGCAGATGCTCTTTCCAGGCGCCCATGTATTGACAACTGTAAACATTGCTATAATGCAGAACTGAAATTTGGAACTAAAGAGATAATGCCCATAAGACAAATAGTATCGACACAAACAAACAGTGACACCCCTAACATCTGGAATCCAATTGAAATCAGGAAGGCTCAACTAGATGATGAAGACATAAAACCAATATTAGAATTGATTGAAAAATCTGATGTAAGACCTAATTGGGAGCAAATCTCGAGGTATAGTCCAACTACTAAAAGTTACTGGGCACAGTGGGACTCCTTAAAAATGGAAGACGGAGTATTATACAGAAGATGGGAGAATCCCACTGGACGGCTGATCCGTTGGCAGATAATCCTTCCTCGATCCCGAGTGGAACTGGTGATGAAAGATGTACATGATAGTGCCACTGGAGGACACTTCGGTGTTAATTAGACATTAGCCAAAGCCAGGGAACGATTTCATTGGTTGAAAAGTAGGGCAGACGTTGAGAGATGGTGTAGGCAATGTGAAGCCTGTGCAGCAAAGAAAGGCCCTAAGACTAGGAGTCGGGGTAAGCTGCAGACGTATAACGTTGGTGCCCCTTTTGAAAGAATAGCCATTGATGTAATGGGTCCGTTTCCTAGAACTGATGATGGAAATCGATATTTATTAGTGGTAATGGATTATTTCACAAAGTGGCCTGAGGTATATCCCATCCAAGACCAGGAAGCAACAACAGTGGCTGAGATAATAGTTAATAACTTCATTAGTAGGTATGGGGTACCTTTACAACTCCACTCTGATCAAGGACGGAATTTTGAATCCAATGTGTTTAAAGGCATCTGTCAACTATTAGGCATTCAGAAAACCAGAACAACTCCCTTACACCCTCAGTCGGATGGTATGGTTGAAAGGTTCAATAGAACAATTGCTCAGCATTTAGCATTATTTGTGAACGAGCACCAACGTGACTGGGATCGCCATGTACCACTCCTTTTGCTGGCATATAGGACGGCAGTGCATGAGACAACTGGACAGACACCTTCCATGATGCTTTTTGGAAGAGAGTTACGTCTTCCCTGTGACCTTTTATATGGTCGGCCCGAAGCAATGCCTGTGTCCACTCCACAATACGTACAAGAATTGCAACAACGACTAGAAGAAATCCATCACTCCGTTAGACATAACATCGACATAACAAGTGACAGAACCAAAACAAGATATGACAGTAAAATAAATGGAACTATTTTCAATCAAGGAGATCTTGTCTGGCTATACAGTCCACATAGAAAGAAAGGACTATCTCCAAAACTTCAGAAACCTTGGGAAGGCCCATATACAATAGTTAACAGGATTAATGACGTGGTATATCGCATTCGTCGACGTCCAGCTACAAAGTGCAAGGTGATTCACGTGGATCGTTTGGCCCCGTTTCATCGAAGAACTGAAGAAACTTTGGAATCCAGAATTGTTCGGGACGAACAAGACCTAGGAAGGGGGCAGTGTTACGACAGAAGGAATCTGGCAACCGAAAGCAAAAAGTTTCAGCCAACGAATAAGAACTTTGGGAGAATTTGGAGAAGAAGAGTGGAGCGTTAACGGTCGTTGTGTTGTAACGGTCGAAGAGTTCGAAAATGGACGGTGAGCTGTTCTGAGACAGTGCGCGTAAGTATCAAGAAGTAACTTGATGTGTTGTGTATACGCGGAAGGATAAAAGTGGGATCTTTTATCGTTAAGTATCAAGAAGTAACTTGATGTGTTGTGTATACGCGGAAGTATAAAAGTGGGAACTTTTATGGCTAACTTCGAATGTCTACATGGACTGTCTTTTTGTTCGGCTAGTGTGTGAAAAGTTATTAGCACAGGACGAGAATTGGTTTACGAGTGAAGATCTTCGGGTGACCTGGTAAATCAAGTAAAAGGTAGTATTTAGTAAAATACACAGAGCTGATGTTGTGTGCTCACGCAGGAAGATTGATGACTTGTGCATGTTAATAGTTAATTTGTTAATAAGATACTTCATCCATATTTCCTTTGTAACAATTTACCTTGTATTGAATTTGGTTTTGAAATATAGCTTTTAATACTCACGCTCAGTGGCTATCCATTTTTGTGATCCGCAACAATATATATACAGAGTGTTTCCAAAAGATCTAATGAAACTTTGGGAACGTGTTCTAACGAGCATAGTGATGAAAATATTTCTCATGAACATAGGACCACTTCTCTTCCAAGTTAAGTTGGGTTGGGTTGTTTTACCTCTGAGAGGCACTTTTTTGCACACCATGGGCTAAATGGGCGTCACATGGACCCGAAGGCTCAGAGAAAGTTGGGGGAGGGGACTCACTGGAACAGCTGTTGGAGACAGATGGTAGCTTCCCGTCAAGGCCATCCATCGTGTTCTTTAACGTGCACAGGGTATGGCTCTCCCGCACACGGGACCACGGCTTAACGTCCCATCCGACGGACGGCGGCCTTTCCAAGCCCATCGGCGTTCCCAACTGACCGTGGGCAGGGCGGGGAATTATGCGGAGATAAATCTCAACGCTGACCCACACCTGACTCGAACCTGGGAACTGCAGATTACGAGCCTGGCGCTCTACCGACTGAGCCACCCCCGCCCCTTTCCAAGTTAAGAAACATTTTGAGAGTGCAAGTAAGAAAGTTTTTCAATCAACCAATCAAGTCTGTTAAAAGGTAAGATATAATTGTGTAAACAAATAACTTGTTTAAGGAGAAATCGTTATCTTTTTTAGATTAGATAGATTTTTTTTAGAAATTAGTGATCTGGCAACCTTCGTGTGACGTGATTACAGAATTCAGGAAAAATATCTGGAGCGTGTACAGCAACTGTACACGCTCCAGTTACCGTTTCAGGACATTTTCCTGTAATATTTTATTACTGAATTGTCTAATATTTATATAACCATGGCCGAGTGGTTAGCGTGCTTGACTACTGATCTTAAGGACCTGGGTTCGAGCCCCGGGTAAGGCATGGATGTCCGTGTTGTTTTTCTGCTGAGGTCAGGCCATCCTCTCAGACCTTCTACTCTGGCATATAAACTGACAGGCTCCTGTCAGACCTCTGTGGCATGCAGCTGCTTGAGGGGGTATTTATTTTTTATTTATTTATGTACAGTCGCTCAAAAAAATATCCGAACACTATGGTTGATTACAGAATTCAGAAAAAATACCTGGCAACGATTTTTTTTAGAAATTAGTGATCTGGCAACCTTCGTGTCACGTGATTACAGAATTTAGGAAAAATATCTGGAGCGTGTACAGCAACTGTACACGCTCCAGTTACCGTTCACAGGAAACTGGAGCGTGTGCAGTTACTGCACACGTTCCAGTTTGTTGTGAACGGTAACTGCACACGCTCAATATTTCCGTGAGTGAGCCCACACGATCCAGGTCTTTGTGAGCTCACACGATCCAATGTGCTGTGAACATTAACCGAGCCCTGGGTAAGGCATGGATGTTCGTGTTGTTTTTCTGCTGAGGTCCTGCCATCCTCTCAGACCTTCTACTATGACATATAAACTGACAGGCTCCTGTCAGACCTCTGTGGCAAGCAGATGCTTGAGGTTTTTTTTTTTGTTTTTAATGTTTACGTTACCCCGGTTCCTCATACACAAGCTTCTGCGAAAGGATCGTGGATGGTTGTCAAAGAATTCAGAACACTCAGAGACTTTTCGAACGAGTTCGATAGTTGATGAGAAGACCTTGTGATGTGTGTATCGCTTGTCAGGGAGGCCATTTAGAACAATTGCTCTGATATAGACTTACATTTCATTGAACACTTAAAGTGTTCAATGATAAGTTGGAATAAAAATTAATTAATTTCACAAGTTTTCTTATTTGCAGTCAGTGAATGTCAGTGAATGTCTAACCCGGAAAGGTTTCTGGCTGAATATTCATAGGAACTTTTTCCATCACTATGGACAGTAGAAACAGTTCCCATCGTCTAATGTGTGTTGGGTTGTTTTACCTCTGAGCGGCACTTTTTTGCACACCATGGGCTAAATGGCCAGGTCACAAGAACCCCGAAGGCTCAGAGAAGGTTGGGGGAGGGGACCCACTGGAACGGCTGTTGGGAGACAGATGGTAGCCTCCCGTCAAGGCCATCCAGCGTGTTCTTTAACGTGCACAGGGTATGACTCTCCCACACACGGTGCCACGGCTTAACGTCCCATCTGACAGACAGCGGACTTTCCAAGCCCATCGGTGTCCCCCACTGACCGTGGGCAGGGCGGGGAATTTTGCGGAGATAAATCTCAACGCTGACCCAGCTGGGACTGGAACCTGGAAACTACAGATTACGAGCCTGGCGCGCTTCCCACGGAGCCCCCCCCCCCCCCCCCCCCCGCCCCCCGTGTGCAGGAAAGTGTCGAGTTGAAGAACAGCTGGATGGCCTTGACTAAAGGCTACCATCTGTCTCCTTAAAGCTATCCAGTTCCCCAGCCCTCTTTCAGCTCTTGGAGTCCTTTTGACCTATCCATTTAATCCACTGTGCGCACAGAAGTGAGGCTCAGTGATAAAACAACCTAGTTCCTTTCCGCAACCTTTACAAGCTTTGAGGTTCTTATGAGTTTCACATTTAGTTAATTGTATATAAAAAGTGCTCTTCAAAGATAAAACAACATAGCGTTAATGTGCAATAAGTTAAAGTTACATGCTTTTGCTGGAAGAAACCTGTCTTCGCCATGTATCTTCTCCAATTGACGAAGACATCCGATCCTAAAGTTTAGAATTATTTCGTCAAAGCCGCAACTCCATCCTGCCCCAGGCTTTCAGGCCTATCAGCGATCACTCTTGGGGCGGGGGTGGCTCAGTCGGTAGCGCGCCAGGCTCGTAATCTGTAGTTCCCAGGTTCGAGTCCCAGCTGGGTCAGCGTTGAGATTTATCTCCGCAAAATTCCCCGCCCTGCCCACGGTCAGTAGGGGACACCGATGGGCTTGGAAAGGCCGCCGTCCGTCGGATGGGACGTTAAGCTGAATCCCCGTGTGCGGGAGAGCCATACCCTGTGCACGTTAAAGAACACGCTGGATGGCCTTGACGGGAGGCTAACATCTGTCTCCCAACAGCTGTTCCAGTGGGTCCCCTCCCCCAACCTTCTCTGAGCCTTCGGGGTCCATGTGACCTGGCCATTTAGCCCATGGTGTGCAAAAAAGTGCCGCTCAGCACTTTTCAGGTAAAACAAACAAACCAAAAGCGATCACTCTTAGAGAGGAGTATGAAAGCGTGAGAAACGAGAGTGACCCTCGTGAGCAGATGACCTCGCATTGCGAAGGTCACTCGAGGAGAGTCCGCTAATGCTCACCGAGCCACGTTTCTTCGCTCCCCATCAGTTGAAAGGTCTCCCGCAGTTCATTTGTGTCTGCCGAAGGCAACGGAAAGAGATGCCCAAAAAAGAGAAGGGGAAAATGGAGGCGTCGAAACAAAACAAAAAAAAAATGTTGTTGCAAAGCACTTTTGTAAATTGCCAAGTAATGTGAGTTGGGCAGTCTGTTGCGATTGCGGCTCCATCTGTGGGCATTAATTTTGGCGTTTGCTTTTGCTGTGATCGGCGACGAGAGTGCTAATTGGGATCGGCGATCTTTTGCAACTTCTCTTAATGATGACCCAAGCGAGAGAGGCAATAATAGAGAAAGGCTCCGAATGACTTCATCGCTCATGCGTTGGGTTGGGTTGTTTTACCTCTGAGCGGCACTTTTTTGCACACCATGGGTTAAATGGCCAGGTCACATGGATTCCGAAGCCTCAGAGAAGGTTGGGTGAGAGGACCCACTGGAACAGTTGTTGGGAGACAGATGGTAGCCTCCCGTCAAGGCCATCCAGCGTGTTCTTTAACGTTGGGTTGTTTTACCTCTGAGCGGCACTTTTTTGCACACCATGGGCTAAATGGCCAGGTCACATGGACCCCGAAGGCTCAGAGAAAGTTGTAGGAGGGGACCAACTGGAGCAGCTGTTGGGAGACAGATGGTAGCCTCCCGTCAAGGCCATCCAGCGTGTTCTTTAACGTGCACAGGTATGGCTCTCCAGCACACGGAGCCACGGTTTAACGTCCCATCCGACGGACGGCGGCCTTTCCAAGCCCATCGGTGTCCCCTACTGACCGTGGGCAAGGCGGGGCATTTTGCGAAGATAAATCTCAACGCTGAGCCAGCTGGGACTCGAACCTGGTAACTACAGATTACGAGCCTGGCGCGCTACCGACTGAGCCACCCCCGCCTTCACACGGGACCATGGTTCAACGTCTCATTCGACAAACAAATGCCCTTTTATCATCGTCACTAGATTACAAGCCCTGAGGCACGTGAACGTGAATTACCCTCCTCTCTTCACTAACGCACGCCCGACTGCTTTTCTGTGATTGATTCCTCCTATTTGGAAAATTTTCTTCAGACAAAAGGAAGCAAAACCGAGAAGACAAGAAAGGTGTCAGAGAAATGTCCAAATAGTTCTTCGTCCCAAAAGCCACCCTCAGTTGCAAATCTTCGTCCGCTTCGAGCCACCAACTAGTCGTTTGCAATCATCCAAATTCGATATCGGCAATCCTTCTTCTTCCTCCTCTTCTCGTGACGCATCCGAATGTTAAAAGAATCCGTCGTCCTCTATAGACAGATGGATCATTTCTTCGCCTCGCAGAATGAATTATTCACCGCGAACCTGCTGCTGTCGATTCTTTTTCCGATTCTCTTCTCTCCTTCGTCATCATTTATCACCTCTCTGTCACGTGTCCGTTTGTGTCGAGACTGCTCCTAGACCCCGGATGCAACGCAAACGCTCGCCCGTGCTGTGTCGTCGTGATCCGGTTGATAGAAACGTGGTCATTCTCTGCCATTACGACTATCAGTTGACCCCCATGATGCCTCGTCGATTCTGCGCCCCCCCCCCTCCCCCCGCAGCTACATCGTCTTTGCAGCTTCCTGTTTGAAGAACGAAGAAAAGAAAATCCGTTTTTTTCTTTCTGGTGCTATGTAAGGATTTGTAGCTCGTTTCATGGATGATTTCTTTTGTTTTTCCACCGACGCAGAAATGGCATCGGTCAATTAGTTGGTGTTTTTATTTTTTATTCTCCCGACAGCTAAAAGAAATCTTTTGTCGCTATAGAGGCGTTCATCTTGTTTTTATTTTTGTTACAAGCCAGCAAACTTCGAAAGGCTCTGAGGCTCTTTTCCGCTTTTTTTTTTTGAAAAATGACGACACAAAGTAGCTTCTACTCATCCTATTTTTAAAGTATATGGCCACACGCAAAGCGTTACTGACATCAGCAAACTTTCTGGTGTCTTGAAACAAAACCAAAGCTAACAACTGAAGTGGATCTAAACAAAATTATGTTTAGATCCCATGCCAAAAAGCTTCCAGTTTGCTGTGAGTCCACCTCCGTTGCTAGAGTTGGGTTGTTTTACCTCTGAGCGGCACTTTTTTGCACACCATGGGCTAAATGGCCAGGTCACGTGGACCCCGAAGGCTCTGAGAAGGTTGGGGGAGGGGACCCACTGGAACAGCTGTTAGGAGACAGATGGTAGCCTCCAGTCAAGGCCATCCAGTGTGTTCTTTAACGTGCACAGGGTATGTCTCTCCCGCACACGGGGCCACGGCTTAAAGTCCCATCCGACGGACGGCGGCCTTTTCCAAGCCCATCGGTGTCCCCTACTGACCGTGGGCAGGGCGGGGAATTTTGCGGAGATAAATCTCAACGCTGACCCAGCTGGGACTCGAACCTGGGAACTACAGATTACGAGCCTGGTGCGCTACCGACTGAGCCACCCCCGCCCCACTGTTGCTAGAAATGGTTTTGTTTTAAGACGCTTGGAAATCTGACTAATTCTTTTGGTTTGTTTTACCTCTGAGCGGTACTTTTTTAACCAAATGGGCTAAATGGCCAGGTCATTAGGACCCCGAAAGCTCAGAGAAGGTTGGGGATAAGGACCCACTGGAACGGCTGTTGGGAGACAGATGGTAGCCTCCCGTCAAGGACATCCATCGTGTTCTTTAACGCGCATAAGGTATGGCTCTCCCGCACAAGGCATCACGGCTTAATGTCCCATCCGACGGACGGCGGCCTTTCCAAGCCCATCGGTATCCCCTACTGACCGTACCTGGACAGGGCGGGGAATTTTGAGGAAATAAATCTCAACGCTGACCCAGCTGGGACTCGAACTTGGGAACTTCAGATTACGAGCCTGGCGCGCTACCGACTGAGCCACCTCCGACTCTCTGACTAATGTTAAACCGTTTACACCGTTCTACTTGTGGCCCGTACCCTAACTTGATTGCACTGAATATAAATGTACAGGAAAATGAAAACCAGAGCATAAACTTGGCAGTGTCTGATTCAATGAAAAAAAAGTTGATAATGTTATTTAGGATTTTATTTTTTGAGCGACTGTAGGTGGTCATATTATTTTGATACTAGATCGTGTGGGCTCACTCACGGAAATATTGAGCGTGTGCAGTTACCGTTCACAGCAAACTGGAGCGTGTGCAGTAACTGCACACGCTCCAGTTTGCTGTGAACGGTAACTGGAGCGTGTACAGTTGCTGTACACGCTCCAGATATTTTTTCCTGAATTCTGTAATCACGTGACACGAAGGTTGCCAGATCACTAATTTCTAAAAAGATCGTTGTCAGATATTTTTTTCTGAATTCTGTAATCAACCATAGTGTTCGGATACTTTTTTGAGCGACTGTAGGTGGTCATATTATTTCGACACTAGATCGTGTGGGCTCACTCACGGAAATATTGAGCGTGTGCAGTTACCATTCACAGCAAACTGGAGCGGTTGCGGTTAATGTTCACAGCACATTGGATCGTGTGAGCTCACGAAAACCTGGATCGTGTGGGCTCACTCACGGAAATATTGAGCGTGTGCAGTTACCGTTCACAGCAAACTATAGCGGTTGCGGTTAATGTTCACAGCACATTGGATCGTGTGAGCTCACGAAAACCTGGATCGTGTGGGCTCACTCACGGAAATATTGAGCGTGTGCAGTTACCGTTCACAGCAAACTGGAGCGTGTGCAGTAACTGCACACGCTCCAGTTTGCTGTGAACGTTAACTGGAGCGTGTACAGTTGAGAGGAGATTTCTCTTAAGGTCATTGGAAAATGATATTTGTTTTCGTATATCATAAAATATGAATTGGCTCATAAGCATTATTGCATAATAAATCCAAATGGAATGCAGAATAACAAACATCATTGTATAACAAACAATTCAGTACATAAAATAAAAACATTATGACAATTATTAATATATAATTACACAATAACTCAGTACAATGCAGAATAACAAAACAAATGGTAATTTCTCATTTTCTTTGTGCAAAATTAACAAATCTCCATTACAGTTAGTTCTCATTGCGTAACAAAGGTAATAATTTAGTTCATCTTTGAACTAAAGAACTTCAAAATACGATCCAACTTCCAAAGAGCTTAGATTCGAGTCCCAACTAGGCCTGCTTTGAGAATATTCTCTGCTAACTACTGTTCTACCCTCTGTCAGAAAGGGATACCGTTAGGCTTGCAAAAGCCGCCGTCCTTCGTATTAAAAGTTAAGCCATGGCCCTCGTGCAGGGAGAACCATAACCTGTGCAAATTCTAGAACATGCCCGATAACCTTTACCGAAAGCTTCCTTATATATATATATAATATCCTACTAGCTGTCCAGTGGATCCCCTTCCTTCACTGAACCCTTGGGGTCCTTGTGACCTGGCCATTTAGCCCATTGTGTGTAAACATGTGCAGCTCGGAGGTAAAACGAAACAACATTGAAAGAGTTGAAAACGATGCGCCAGTTCAGCTGGTAGATAAGAATGATTGGCATATTTAAATAAAGTAAAACAGTAAACTTAAGATTATATTGGTGGTAATTCTTCCGCCATCAGAAACGGCTTTGGTCTCGTGCAGGGATGCTGAAAGAGATGACGTCCAGATGTCTACGGATACACGCGGTCGATGACGACCTTTGACTCGAACACGAGAAAGGTGTGAACAAATCCCTTTCGGATTGTTCGTTAAAAGAAAGGACACGTGCTGCTGATCCAGACGAAATCTATCTCTTTTTTTCTTGCTCTTCATTTGTTGGGAAAAGACTGAATCACTGCCATCATTTAAACAGATAACACTTTAATTGTTCGCTTCCCATTTCCTTTCAATTGCAAATGGATTTTAGTTCTCCTTAAAGCTGATTGGATGCAACTGATTATACGTCATTAATTGCTTCTCCCCCTGCTCTCTCTCGCGGTGACGTGCACGTTCATTAAAATGATGGATTGAAGTTGGATCCCTCTGGTGGCTAGAAGCGACACATTCTTCATCAAAATAAAGCCAGAGGTAATTGGACAATGGACTGAGCCATTCCGTTATTGATGGCTTCAGCTACTGCCAGCGACACCTTTCAGAAGGAAGATAATTTTTTTACAGCAACCCTCACGTGAAAACGCAGACATTCATCGATATTTGTTAGCCGAATCTGAATGATTAAAATATCGGAGATTATTTCATTTTAATGTGTACGTTTAGTATCTTATTAGTTTTACATTGCAATTAAATCGCATTTAATCATGTAATTAAAGGGAAATTATTCACTGGATCTGAGAAAGTGTGAAAGATTCAACCAACGGCTTGCAGGGCTTGAACGCGTCGCTTTCTTCTAATGCAGCATATGTTCTTGCATTTAAGATTAGATACGTGATATGAACTTTGAGTAGATAAGGTTATGTGCTGCAAACAACTTCATATTGGGGCGTTTATGCTCTTTCAGCTGCAGAGCGTTGAGTTGTTTTGCCTCTGAGCGGCATTTTTTGCACACAATGGGCTAAATGATCAGGTCACAAGGACCATTGGGAAGGGTCCCCCCTTCCCAATGGTCCTTGTGACCTGCGGTTAAGAGGGGTTTGGGAACAGTTGAGAAGGTTGGGGAAGTGGATTCATTAAGCAGCTGTTAGGAGACAGATGGTAGCCTCCCGTCTCTGGCGCGCTACCCACTTACACAACTGCCACAGCTAGAGAGGATTGGGTTGGGTTTTTTTACCTCTGAGCGGCACTTTTTTGCACACCATGGGCTAAATGGCCAGGTCACATGGACCCCAAAGGCTCAGAGAAGGTTGGGGGAGGGGACCCACTGGAACAGCTGTTGGGAGACAGATGGTAGCCTACCGTCAAGGCCATCCAGCGTGTTCTTTAACGTGCACAGGGTATGGCTCTCCCGCACACGGGGCCACGGCTTAACGTCCCATCCGACGGACGACGGCCTTTCCAAGCCCATCGGTGTCCCCTACTGACTGTGGGCGGGGCGGGGAATTTTGCGGAGATAAATCTCAACGCTGACTCAGCTGGAACTCGAACCTGGGAACTACAGATTACGAGCCTGGCGCGCTACAGCTAGAGAGGAACTGTTGCGAGTAAATATATTGAAGTACCACTGAATTAGGGATAGCAACTTAGTAACTTGTTGAACCCCCTCTGGCCCTGATGACGTCTGCCACACGACGAGGCAAGGACTCCACAATCTTGCGTAAATGTTCCACGGGTATAGCGGACCCATGCATCCTCCAGAGCTGTCCACAATTCTCTCAAGGTTGTCGCTGATGGGACATGGGCACGAACACTCTGCTCGACAGTATCCCAAAGATTTTCGATGGGATTTAAATCTGTACTTCTAGGTAGCAATTCATTATTTCAAAGTCAGCCAACTTGAAAAACGCAACTGTGGGAGAATGCTCCTGCAACCATGCAATACCCAACTTGGACTTGTGAGATGAACAGTTGTCTTGCTGGTAGACGCCATCTCCATTGGGATGCATGATGGCCATAAATGGGTGTAAATCGTTTTACGCACCAGGATGCATTGAGAGTCGTCGGTACACGTACCAAAGGTCGCACAGACGTCCAACTGACGACACCCCAGGCCATCACTGAGCCACCACTAGCTTGTGCTGTTCCGACCTGACATGCAGGATCCATGGCTTCATGGGGTTGGCGCCTTACCTTTAGTCTCCCATCCCAATTTTCGATGGTCCAGTTTCAATGTTCTTTAGCCCAGGCAAGACGTTGAGCCCGGTGTCGTGCCGTTAGAAGTGGGACTCTCGTCTGTCGGCATCTCCCGAAGCCGAGACGATGAAGTGAGCGTTGCATGGTCCATGCACTAACTTCACGGCTGGAACCCATGTTTAGATGAGAGGTGATTTCAAATAATGTCTGACCCCTATCAGTCTGTACGATGCTTGTCAGACGGCGAAGCCCACGATCATTCAAGGCTGGTTGTCCTTTGCAGTTTGTCCGGATGCTTTTTTTTTTGCCAGAATTTTCATATTTCCAGAACATTCTTGAAACTGTCGTACGAGAAAATCCAAGTTCTTTGACAATTTCGGATATCGAATGTCCCATCCGTCGGGCACTACGATCTGCCCTCTGTCAAATGCATCTAAATCCCGCGCCTTTCCCATTACGCTTCTCACGACGAATGCTTCGGGAAGCCAAAGCTGACAGCTATATATGACCAGAGTTTCAGCCACCCACGCGCACAAATGCGGGACTTGTGCTACTGAATTTGGATAATGTCTCCTATCTCCTAATTCAATGGCACTTCAGTGTATAATATCCAGATTCAATTATTAGCTTTCCATTGGGTGAGCAATTAATGCACTTATCTGTAGAGCAAAGAAGCCTGGTTGATAACGTATGGATAATTTCCTTCAGTTGCCTTTCTGTTGAGGTCTTCATCACAGGTAATTTCTGTGATGTATTATACTGACAGATTCCTGTCAGACTCCCATGCTAAATGAGCTTTCAGAAGAGTAATTCATTTAAGGTATAATGAACACGTTTACAGCTTCACAGCTGCTAATCCCTGATGATCGCTATTTCACTTTTAATGAGTTTTAATGTCATAAAATAACTTAGCTTCATTATTTAAAGTATGTTTGCGCGTTATTCTAAAGAGGGTTGAGTTGGGTTGTTTTACCTCTGAGCGGCACTTTTTTGCACACAATGGGCTAAATGGCCAGGTCACATGGACCCCGGTGGCTCAGAGAAGGTTGGGGGAGGGAACCCACTGGAACAGCTGTTGGGAGACAGATGGTAGCCTCCCGTCAAGACCATCCAGCGTGTTCTTTAACGTGCACAGGGTATGGCTCTCCCGCACACGGGGCCACGGCTTAACGTCCCATACGACGGACGGCGGCCTTTCCAAGCCCATCGGTGTCCGCTACTGACCGTGGTCAGGGCGGGAAATTTTGCGGAGATAAATCTCAACGCTGACCTAGCTGGGACTCGAACCTGGGAACTACAGATTACGAGCCTGACGCGCTACCGACTGAGCCACCCCCGCCCCCTTCTAAAGAGGGAAACGGGGATTGGGTTGGCTCACTCGGTAGCGTGTCAGTGTGTCTTATGTTCAGTTTTTCCCCTTTAACCACCGCTATGTCCAAGTGAGATCAATGGGTTTTGGGAAAACCGCCGTCCATAGAGTGGGATGTAAAGCCGTGACCTAATCTACATATTAAAAACCAGGCTGGATGGCCTCGAAAAGAGGATTGGGTTGTTTTATCTCTGAGTGGCACTCTTCTGCGCACAATGGGTTAAATGCAAGGTCACAAGGACCCCGAAGATTCCGAGAAGGTTGGGGAAGTGAACCCACTGGACAGCTGTTAAGTGACAGATGGGAGCCTTCCGTCAAGACCATCCAAGTGTTCTTTAACGTGCACAGGATATCGCTCTCCCGCCCATGACTTGAAGTCCCATCCGATGAACGGTAGACTTTCCAAGTCCATCTGTGTCCCCTACTGACCTAGGGCAGGGCGTGAAGTTTTCCGTGTAAATCTCAACGCATATCTGGATGGAGCTCGAACCTGGGAACTGCAGATTACGAGCCTGGTGCACTAGTAACTGAGCCATCCCCATTCTCTTAAGGAGAGATACCCATATCTCTTCTAAGAGCTGTCCAGTGGGACCCCTTTCTCCAGCCTTCTCTGAAACTTTGGGATCCTAGTGACCCCGGTCATTTATACCATTGCGTGAGGAAGTGTTCCGCTGAAGGGTAAAAATATCCAACGTAACAAAATAAAAAAAATTGCAATAGGGAGCACTGACATGAATATGAAATGTACAAAACACCTACAATAGTAAGTTTTGTCAATCTTGTAGGGCATAAAAAATTAGGCATGATCTCGAATACCTAGAACCCTAAAACGACTAGGACCAGCGATTGGATGGATTGGGCTTTGGGTTGGGTTGTTTTACCTCTGAGCGGCACTTTTTTGCACACCATGGGCTAAATGGCCAGGTCACATGGACCCCGAAGGCTCAGAGAAGGTAGGGGGAGGGGACCCACTGGAACAGCTGTTGGAAGACAGGTGGTAGCCTCCCGTCAAGGCCATCCAGCGTGTTCTTTAATGTGCACAGGGTATGGCTCTCCCGCACACGGGGGCCACGGCTTAACGTCCTATCCGACGGACGGCGGCCTTTCCAAGCCCATCGGTGTCCCCTACTGACCGTGTAAGGGACACCGATCGGTGTCCCTCTGACCGTAACTACAGATTACGAGCCTGGCGCGCTACCGACTGAACCACCCCCGCCCCTAATGGATTGGGCAGTTGAGATCCAGTGGGCCCGTGATGCATGGCCCAAATGCTTGGCATGATATTGAGCTCATGACATGGGTTTTGTGTGCTAAAGGTGGTGATAATAGTGAGGGGTTTGGCTCAGTCGGAAAAGCACCAGACTCTTAATTTGTAATTCCCAGGTCCGAGTCTTAAATATGATATCGTTGAGATTTTTCTTCCTTAACCCCACATTCTGCCCTCGGTGAGAAAGCGGACACCAATGGGTTTGTAAAGGAAGGCCACTTTTCGTCAGATGAGACGTTAAGCCGTGGTCACGTATGCATGAGAAATGCATGCAAAAAAAAGCTGCAAAAGAATATAAACGTTTTAGGATAGAGAAATATTTTGGTTGAGCTCTTTCATTAACTCCGAAAGCGACAGCTGTAGAATATTCGGGCTATTCAAGACTAAAATAGAATCTAAGTTTTCGACAGTGGCTGCTCCTAGAGTTAATGAATGCAGTTGGGAATAGAGCAATCATGAACACACTTATCATAGCATAATGCTGCTAAGTATGCACAAAACAAAAAAAAAAGGGAGAGAACTTTATTATTGAAAATACTACATTAAAATTATTCGAATGAATAAAAATAATATGCTTACGAAAACGAAAGAAAATGTAAAAAAAGAAAGATTGCATTTCGTTAAAGAAAAACTTTAATTTTTGATACACTTCATATTATTCAAGATAAATTAATTCGGCGTTTAATTTTTTTCATCCCTCTTCCTACCCTCCCCATGCTGACACCTATGCATCTTACCTAAGCAGATGGGTTGTGTTGTTTGGGTTGTTTTACCTCTGAGCGGCACTTTTTTGCACACTATGGGCTAAATGGCCAGGTCACATGGACCCCGAAGGCTCAGAGAAGGTTGGGGGAGGGGACCCACTGGAACAGCTGTTGGGAGACAGATGGTAGTCTCCCGTCAAGGCCATCCAGCGTGTTCTTTAACGTGCACAGGGTATGGCTCTCCCACACACGGGGCCACGGCTTAACGTCCCATCCGACGGACGGCGGCCTTTCCAAGCCCATCGGTGTCCCCTACTGACCGTGGGCAGGGCGGGGAATTTTGCGGAGATAAATCTCAACGCTGACCCAGCTGGGACTCGAACCTGGGAACTACAGATTACGAGCCTGGCGCGCTACCGACTGAGCCACCCCCGCCCCCCTAAGCAGATGAGTTTAGAATGAAGTTCAAGGGGTTAGTGCAACTGGAGGGTTAACAAGAGAATCATGTGTTCTAGCCTAGAAGATGGTAGGCTGTTTGTTTCACCTTTGATCATTTATTGACATGCATTTAAATAAACAAAATATACTCTCCAAAATTTTATAACTCTGATAAATATTTTTATTTCTTAGTGTGTGTATTTGAAAGCAATTTACCGTTTAACAAATTGACTTAGATTAATACCAAAAAGCTAAAAAAAAGTCGATATTCAAGCTTTAATACAAATGCCATTGGCAACACCATTCAACCCGTTATTCAGATAATAGTTTAAAACAGATAAGTGATTCAAGATATAAATATCTCGATATAAATATCTCAGACCA
The DNA here is from genome assembly GCA_038380435.1 of Ryuthela nishihirai. Taxonomy (NCBI): domain Eukaryota; kingdom Metazoa; phylum Arthropoda; class Arachnida; order Araneae; family Heptathelidae; genus Ryuthela; species Ryuthela nishihirai. The sequence goes on from JAWZYU010000030.1 coordinate 46,217,431, forward strand.
TTTCAGTTAAATAGAGAATTTATTTTCAAAGGGAATAAAATACATACGTACTTTGAAAAAGAAAGTAAAAAACAACTTCCTGAAACCTCCTAGCTCGCCATAACAGTTAATTTCATACATCTTGGTTTATTTCCCTCAACTAGAAGCATGTTTTTCATCCCATCCTCAATACTCTCAAAGACTAGGAACAAATTTTTCGATTCCCATCTTTTACAGGGGAAATCCTTTTTCTAGTGAGGCATGTTTCATTCAGGTTTGTTCAGTAATTCCCAAGATATTTGACGGTTACCTAGACTGACGCAACGATCTGGTATGTATTTCAACAGAGGTAAGAATAATGGAGAATGCAAGTGTTATATATTCACGCTGCTCATGTTCGCCTTCCATGATTTTGTCCATGCCTTTTTTTTTGTTTCAAGTTGTGCATTATTTATACATACGTTAGAATATTATTTATATTTACGTTGCTGTTATCTGTTCCATGGATTTAAATCATGTATTCTGTCTCAAGTTTTGTTCCTGCAAAGTTGAGGTTGGAGTTTGTGTTGTCTGAATCAAATATTCTGTAGACTTTGTATCTTGTTCACTTTTACATCCACCACAATTCAGTGTCTGTTCGGCATCTACGGAAATCAATGTCTAATATTAATAAAAAAAAGTAATATAATTGAAATAAAAAAGCGAAAAATGTATTTCATTTGATCTATAGTGGAATTTATTTAGTGCTTACCAGTTTCGTATTGCTTTTTTGGAAGTGAACATCAATCATAAATAAATTAGTAATTAATTAATAAATAACAATATTTATTTTAGTGAAATTTGTTTTTTTACATATGCCATTCCTTTTAAGACATATTTTTTTAGTGCTCTTAATAGAAAACTTTAAGAACAATAATTCGTAGGCTTTATAGCAAGTTCAGGTTATTAGAGTTCACGACTAAAATTTTAAGGGATTTGGTGGAGTTGATATTGTGGTCAATAAGTGTATTTTAGAGTTTCACTCTTATTACTTGTATACACTTGAGGTCAGGATCTGTTCGAAATTAAATCGTTCAGGTCTTCATTGGGATGATCAATGTTTTAGTTGTCATCAAGTTCCGATAAATGGTTTAATGCCATTTGTGCTCGAAAATATTTACACCTCGTGATTTGCATATGGCAATGGTACAAATTGACTTGGATGACTATATTAATAGTCTTTAATTTTTTTTTACAAATATCGAAAGGCATGCAAATTCTGTACATGATCTGAATGAATAGAATCATATGATAATCATTAAAAAAACTTTCTCAGATTTCTAATATTCATTATTGGCGAACTCTGTGAAGATGGAGGGGCGGGGGTGGCTCAGTCGGTAGCGCGCCAGGCTCGTAATCTGTAGTTCCCAGGTTCGAGTCCCAGCTGGGTCAGCGTTGAGATTTATCTCCGCAAAACTCCCCGCCCTGCCCACGGTCAGGAGGGGACACCGATGGGCTTGGAAAGGCCGCCGTCCGTCGGATGGGACGTTAAGCCGTGGCCCCGTGTGTGGGAGAGCCATACCCTGTGCACGTTAAAGAACACGCTGGATGGCCTTGACGGTAGGCTACCATCTGTCTCCCAACAGCTGTTCCAGTGGGTCCCCTCCCCCAACCTTCTCTGAGCCTTCGGGGTCCATGTGACCTGGCCATTTAGCCCATGGTGTGTAAAAAAGTGTCGCTCAGAGGTAAAACAACCCAACTGTGAAGATGGGCTTCTCTTCATAGCTCAGAACATTCGCTGTGATGGTGGTTTCCTTTCAAATACTTTTACTATACCACAAAGCCAACCTTAAGGAGATATTGTGAATCGAAAGCCTTAAATTTTCGAAAGGAGAAATAAATATGAGCATTCAACTCGAAGCCGTTCCCGCCACTTGGCACCATGAAAGTGAGAAAATCTTGACCTCTTATTTTCTCCACTATCAAAGCATCTGTTGTCACTCCTGTTGCGTAGTGTAGGCAATTTTCTTCCAAAAGTCGTGTGGCAAATTTCTGTGCTAGTTTCTGTAACCTGAAGTTTCTGATAGCAATAAAAACATTTTCAATTACATATAGAATCTACATACACTTATTTCTACTCATAATACTTTGACTCAGTACTTATTCTTCCATTTAGTCTTCGAGTCGGTCCTTGCTACTAAATTGATGGAGGGCTTCCTCAAAGAAAGATCACAACTTCTTTTATTATTCTATATTTAGGGCAGTTGGGTTGGGTTGTTTACCTCTGAGCGGCAATTTTTTGCCCGCCATGTTCTAAATGGCCAGGTCACATGGACCCCGAAGGCTCAGAGAAGGTTGGGGGAGGGGACCCACTTGAACGGCTGTTGGGAGACAGACTCTCGTCAAGGCCATACAGCGTGTTCTTTAACGTGCACAGGGTATTCTCTCCCACACATGGGGCCACGGCTTAACGTTCCATCCGACGGATGGTGGCCTTTCCAAGCCCATCGGTGTCCCCTACTGACCGTGGGAAGGGCGGTAAGTTTTGCGGAGGTAAATCAACGCTGACCCAACTGGGACTCGAACCTGAGAACTACAGATCAAGAGCCTGGCGCGTTACCGTATTTAGGGCAGAGAAAAAACTTTAAGTTGTTTGTAGCTTATAGAATAATCCCCGTCTAATGACATGCCCACAAAGACAGTAATTTTGTTTCTTTGAGCAGCACATCAGTTAGAGCTAACACACAACCCTCTGAAACAGTAACTGGATTCTTTGCCCACTCTAACAGAGCGCTTCTCCGGGTTACAGATTTATTTACCTTTGGCTCTATGCATACGATCTGGGTAATAGACAATGCTTCACGTGCTCTCTTAACGAATTTTAAGGCTCGCGAATAATAATTCCAGTCCTCGTCTTTTCAAATAACTAAGCTCCAGCTGAACTGACAACACCAGTCAGCAACTGATTGTTTTGTAACGGACTGACCACACCTCCCATCTGTCGGCTACTGTAGTCTCCAGGGACCTCAAGGTAGAAATGAGTCACCGCCTAGCAACAGGCAGAACCGGGCAACAAAACGTCGCCAGCATGGGGCTTGTGTTTACAAAAAACACAAAAGCCGATACACAAATACCAGAACTGTAAAACATAAAGTCATAACGAGAGCTGACAGCGAAAAAAGAAAAAAAAAAAAACAACGGCTTCAAAACATCAGAAAAGTACAGATGCAGGCAAACATTCTAGGTAAAAATCAGCGTCGGAACTAGTTATTCTCGTGCCTAAGACAAAAATTCTTAATACCCTCCCCTGGTAACAGTAAATCATAATGGATTTGTGTATAAATAGTATTATATTGGTATGTACAGTCGCTCAAATAAAGATCCTGATTTCTGTAATCAACCATAGTGGCATAATTTAGTAATTAATTAATAAATAACAATATGAAAAAAATCATGATGAAAATGAAAAAATAGATGGTTGATTGCAGAATTCAGAAAAAATATCTGGCAACCATTTTTTTTAGAAATTAGTGATCTGGCAATCTTCGTGTCACGTGACACGAATAATTTTTCGAAATTAACTAAAAGGGAAATTCTAAAATACATTGATGCGGCCATAAAAATTTTCTAACCGGGGTTAGTGCCTGTACTGACCCCATCCTAGTTCCGGAAATAGTTAACAATAGCTTCTTAATATGTGCATCAATTTCCTTGAAATTTTACCAGAAATAAAATAATTGAAAGACAAATTTGTGAACAATATAACACTACTAGCGGAAGACTGATATTTATTTGATTAGATTTCATATCGGTCTGGCTGTATTACCGTCAACAATAATCTTTAAAGTATCAAAAGAGGGTGGGGGAATAAAGAAATTGTTTCCTTAAACAAACTAAACGTTTTACGATTACCTGATGTCGTCATCAACTTCTTTGGCATTTGCATAGCCTATCCAATAGGGCAGTAGTTCTCAACCTTTTATGCTTCACGTACTAGCCTAGAAATGTGTATGTAACTGGCGTACCCCTTGTATAGATAGATAAAACTATAGTTATAGTATAACAATGGGAATAAAATAAAACATATATATCAGTGGTTCTCAACCTTTTATGTTTCACGTACCCCCTGGAAATGTGTATGTAACTGGCGTACCCCTTGTATAGATAGATAAAACTATAGTTATAGTATAACAATGGGAATAAAATAAAACATATATATCGTGGTTCTCAATCTTTTATGTTTCACGTACCCCTTGGAAATGTGTATGTAACTGGCGTACCCCTTGTATAGATAGATAAAACTATAGTTATAGTATTACAATGGGAATAAAATAAAACATATATATCACTGGTTAACCTTTTATACTTCACATACCCCCTGGAAATGTGTATGTAACTGGCGTATCCCTTGTATAGATAGATAAAACTATAGTTATAGTATAACAATGGGAATAAAATAAAACATATATATCAGTGGTTCTCAACCTTTTATGTTTCACGTACCCCCTGGAAATGTGTATGTAACTGGCGTACCCCTTGTATAGATAGATAAAACTATAGTTATAGTATAACAATGGGAATAAAATAAAACATATATATCGTGGTTCTCAATCTTTTATGTTTCACGTACCCCCTGGAAATGTGTATGTAACTGGCGTACCCCTTGTATAGATAGATAAAACTATAGTTATAGTATTACAATGGGAATAAAATAAAACATATATATCACTGGTTAACCTTTTATACTTCACATACCCCCTGGAAATGTGTATGTAACTGGCGTATCCCTTGTATAGATAGATAAAACTATAGTTATAATATAACAATGGGAATAAAATAAAACATATATATCAGTGGTTCTCAACCTTTTATGTTTCACGTACCCCCTGGAAATGTGTATGTAACTGGCGTACCCCTTGTATAGATAGATAAAACAATAGTTATAGTATAACAATGGGAATAAAATAAAACATATATATCAGTGGTTCTCAACCTTTTATGTTTCACTTACCCCCTGGAAATGTGTATGTAACTGGCGTACCCCTTGTATAGATAGATAAAACTATAATTATAGTATAACAATGGGAATAAAATAAAACATATATATCAGTGGTTCTCAACCTTTTATGTTTCACGTACCCCCTGGAAATGTGTATGTAACTGGCGTACCCCTTTTATAGATAGATAAAAGTATAGTTATAGTATAATAATGGGAATAAAATAAAACATATATATCGTGGTTCTCAATCATTTATGTTTCACGTACCCCCTGGAAATGTGTATGTAACTGGCGTACCCCTTGTATAGATAGATAAAACTATAGTTATAGTATAACAATGGGAATAAAATAAAACATATATATCGTGGTTCTCAATCTTTTATGTTTCACGTACCCCTTGGAAATGTGTATGTAACTGGCGTATCCCTTGTATAGATAGATAAAACTATAGTTATAGTATAACAATGGCAATAAAATAAAACATATATATCAGTGGTTCTCAACCTTTTATGCTTCACGTACCCCCTTGAAATATGTATGTAACTGGCGTACCTCTTGTATAGATGGATAAAACTATAGTTATAGTATAACAATGTGAATAAAATAAAACATATATATCAGTGGTTCTCAACCTTTTATGCTTCACGTACCCCCTGGAAATGTGTATGTAACTGGCGTACCCCTTGTATAGATAGATAAAACTATAATTATAGTATAACAATGGGAATAAAATAAAAAATATATATCAGTGGTTCTCAACCTTTTATGTTTCACGTACCCCCTGGAAATGTGTATGTAACTGGCGTACCCCTTTTATAGATAGATAAAAGTATAGTTATAGTGTAACAATGGGAATAAAATAAAACATATATATCGTGGTTCTCAATCTTTTATGTTTCACGTACCCCCTGGAAATGTGTATGTAACTGGCGTACCCCTTGTATAGATAGATAAAACTATAGTTATAGTATAACAATGGGAATAAAATAAAACATATATATCGTGGTCTTCAATCTTTTATGTTTCACGTACCCCCTGGAAATGTGTATGTAACTGGCGTATCCCTTGTATAGATAGATAAAACTATAGTTATAGTATAACAATGTGAATAAAATAAAACATATATATCAGTGGTTCTCAACCTTTTATGTTTCACCTACCCCCTGGAAATGTGTATGTAACTGGCGTACCCCTTGTATAGATAGATAAAACTATAGTTATAGTATAACAATGGGAAAAAAATAAAACATATATATCAGTGGTTCTCAATCTTTTATGTTTCACGTACTCCCTGGAAATGTGTATGTAACTGGCGTACCCCTTGTATAGATAGATAAAACTATAGTTATAGTATAACAATGGGAATTAAATAAAACATATATCAGTGGTTCTCAGCCTTTTTTTTTTATAGATAGATAAAACTATAGTTATAGCATAACAATGGGAATAAAATAAAACATATATATCAGTGGTTCTCAACCTTTTATGCTTCACGTACCCCCTGGAAATGTGTATGTAACTGGAGTACCCCTTGTACATATAGATAAAACTATAGTTATAGTATAACAATGGGAATAAAATAAAACATATATATCAGTGGTTCTCAACCTTTTATGCTTCACGTACCCCCTGGAAATATGTATGTAACTGGCGTACCCCTTGTATAGATGGATAAAACTATAGTTATAGTATAGCAATGGGAATAAAATAAAACATATATATCAGTGGTTCTCAATCTTTTATGTTTCACGTACCCCCTGGAAATGTGTATGTAACTGGCGTACCCCTTGTATAGATAGATAAAACTATAGTTATAGTATAACAATTGGAATAAAATAAAACATATATATATCAGTGGTTCTCAATCTTTTATGTTTCACGTACCCCCTGGAAATATGTATGTAACTGGCGTACCCCTCGTATAGATAGATAAAACTATAGTTATAGTATAACAATGGGAATTAAATAAAATATATATCAGTGGTTCTCAGCCTTTTTTTTTTATAGATTGATAAAACTATAGTTATAGCATAACAATGGGAATAAAATAAAACATATATATCAGTGGTTCTCAACCTTTTATGCTTCACGTACCCTCTGAAAATGTGTATGTAACTGGCGTACCCCTTGTATAGATAGATAAAACTATAGTTATAATATAACAATGGGAATAAAATAAAACATATATATCAGTGGTTCTCAACCTTTTATGTTTCACCTACCCCCTGGAAATGTGTATGTAACTGGCGTACCCCTTGTATAGATAGATAAAACTATAGTTATAGTATAACAATGGGAAAAAAATAAAACATATATATCAGTGGTTCTCAATCTTTTATGTTTCACGTACTCCCTGGAAATGTGTATGTAACTGGCGTACCCCTTGTATAGATAGATAAAACTATAGTTATAGTATAACAATGGGAATTAAATAAAACATATATCAGTGGTTCTCAGCCTTTTTTTTTATAGATAGATAAAACTATAGTTATAGCATAACAATGGGAATAAAATAAAACATATATATCAGTGGTTCTCAACCTTTTATGCTTCACGTACCCCCTGGAAATGTGTATGTAACTGGAGTACCCCTTGTACATATAGATAAAACTATAGTTATAGTATAACAATGGGAATAAAATAAAACATATATATCAGTGGTTCTCAATCTTTTATGTTTCACGTACCCCCTGGAAATGTGTATGTAACTGGTGTACCCCTGGTATAGATAGATAAAACTATATTTATAGTATAACAATGGGAATAAAGTAAAACATGTATATCAGTGGTTCTCAATCTTTTATGTTTCACGTACCCCCTGGAAATATGTATGTAACTGGCGTACCCCTCCTATAGATAGATAAAACTATAGTTATAGTATAACAGTGGGAATAAAGTAAAACATATATATCAGTGGTTCTCATCCTTTTATGCTTCACGTACCCCCTGTAAATGTGTATGTAACTGGCGTACCACTTGTATAGATAGATAAAACTATAGTTATAGTATAACAATGGGAATAAAACAAAAAACATAGATATCAGTGGTTCTCAACCTTTTATGCTTCACGTACCCCCTGGAAATGTGTATGTAACTGGCGTACCCCTTGTATAGATAGATAAAACTATAGTTATAGTATAAAAATGGGAATAAAATAAAACATATATATCAGTGGTTCTCAACCTTTTCTGTTTCGCGTACCCCCTGGAAATGTGTATGTAACTGGCGTACCCCTTGTATAGATAGATAAAACTATAGTTATAGTATAACAATGGGAATAAAATAAAACATATATATCAGTTTTTTCTCAACGTTTTATGCTTCACGTACCCCTGGAAATGTGTATGTAACTGGCGTACCCCTTGTATAGATAGATAAAACTATAGTTATAGTATAACAATGGGAATAAAATAAAACATAGATATCAGTGGTTCTCAACCTTTTATGCTTCACGTACCCCCTGGAAATGTGTATGTAACTGGCGTACCCCTTGTATAGATAGATAAAACTATAGTTATAGTATAAAAATGGGAATAAAATAAAACATATATATCAGTGGTTCTCAACCTTTTATGTTTCGCGTACCCCCTGGAAATGTGTAGGTAACTGGCGTACCCCTTGTATAGATGGATAAAACTATAGTTATAGTATAACAATTGGAATAAAATAAAACATATATATCAGTGGTTCTCAACCTTTTATGCTTCACATACCCCCTGGAAATGTGTATGTAACTGGCGTACCCCTTGTATAGATAGATAAATCTATAGTTATAGTATAACAATGGGAATAAAATAAAACATATATATCAGTGGTTCTCAACCTTTTATGCTTCACGTACCCCCTTGAAATATGTATGTAACTGGCGTACCTCTTATATAGATGGATAAAACTATAGTTATAGTATAACAATGTGAATAAAATAAAACATATATATCAGTGGTTCTCAACCTTTTATGCTTCACGTACCCCCTGGAAATGTGTATGTAACTGGCGTACCCCTTGTATAGATAGATAAAACTATAATTATAGTATAACAATGGGAATAAAATAAAACATATATATCAGTGGTTCTCAATCTTTTATGTTTCACGTACCCCCTGGAAATATGTATGTAACTGGCGTACCCCTCGTATAGATTGATAAAACTATAGTTATAGTATAACAGTGGGAATAAAGTAAAACATATATATCAGTGGTTCTCAACCTTTTATGCTTCACGTACCCCCTGGAAATGTGTATGCAACTGGCGTACCCCTTGTATAGATAGATAAAACTATAGTTATAGTATAACAATTGGAATAAAATAAAACATATATATCAGTGGTTCTCAACCTTTTATGCTTCACGTACCCCCTTGAAATATGTATGTAATTGGCGTACCTCTTATATAGATGGATAAAACTATAGTTATAGTATAAAAATGGGAATAAAATAAAACATATATATCAGTGGTTCTCACCTTTTATGTTTCGCGTACCCCCTGGAAATGTGTATGTAAGTGGCGTACCCCTTGTATAGATAGATAAAACTATAGTTATAGTATAACAATGGGGATAAAATAAAACATATATATCAGTGGTTCTCAACCTTTTATGCTTCACGTACCCCCTGGAAATGTGTATGTAACTGGCGTACCCCTTGTATAGATAGATAAAACTATAGTTATAGTATAACAATTGGAATAAAATAAAACATATATATCAGTGGTTCTCAACCTTTTATGCTTCACGTACCCCCTTGAAATATGTATGTAACTGGCGTACCTCTTATATAGATGGATAAAACTATAGTTATAGTATAACAATTGGAATAAAATAAAACATATATATCAGTGGTTCTCAACCTTTTATGCTTCACATACCCCCTGGAAATGTGTATGTAACTGGCGTACCCCTTGTATAGATAGATAAAACTATAGTTATAGTATAACAATGGGAATAAAATAAAACATATATATCAGTGGTTCTCAACCTTTTATGCTTCACGTACCCCCTTGAAATATGTATGTAACTGGCGTACCTCTTATATAGATGGATAAAACTATAGTTATAGTATAACAATGTGAATAAAATAAAACATATATATCAGTGGTTCTCAACCTTTTATGCTTCACGTACCCCCTGGAAATGTGTATGTAACTGGCGTACCCTCGTATAGATAGATAAAACTATAGTTATAGTATAACAGTGGGAATAAAATAAAACATATATATCAGTGGTTCTCAACCTTTTATGCTTCACGTACCCCCTGGAAATGTGTATGTAACTGGCGTACCCTCGTATAGATAGATAAAACTATAGTTATAGTATAACAATTGGAATAAAATAAAACATATATATCAGTGGTTCTCAACCTTTTATGCTTCACGTACCCCCTGGAAATGTGTATGTAACTGGCGTACTCCTTGTATAGATAGATAAAACTATAGTTATAGTATAACAATGGGAATTAAATAAAACATATATCAGTGGTTCTCAGCCTTTTTTTTTATAGATAGATAAAACTATAGTTATAGCATAACAATGGGAATAAAATAAAACATATATATCAGTGGTTCTCAACCTTTTATGCTTCACGTACCCTCTGAAAATGTGTATGTAACTGGCGTACCCCTTGTATAGATAGATAAAACTATAGTTATAATATAACAATGGGAATAAAATAAAACATATATATCAGTGGTTCTCAACCTTTTATGCTTCACGTACCCCCTTAAAATATGTATGTAACTGGCGTACCCCTTGTATAGATAGATAAAACTATAGTTATAGTATAACAATGGGAATTAAATAAAACATATATCAGTGGTTCTCAGCCTTTTTTTTTTATAGATAGATAAAACTATAGTTATAATATAAAAATGGGAATAAAGTAAAACATATATATCAGTGGTTCTCAACCTTTTATGTTTCGCGTACCCCCTGGAAATGTGTATGTAACTGGAGTACCCCTTGTATAGATAGATAAAACTATAGTTATAGTATAACAATGGGAATAAAATAAAACATATATATCAGTTTTTTCTCAACGTTTTATGCTTCACGTACCCCTGGAAATGTGTATGTAACTGGCGTACCCCTTGTATAGATAGATAAAACTATAGTTATAGTATAACAATTGGAATAAAATAAAACATATATATCAGTGGTTCTCAACCTTTTATGCTTCACATACCCCCTGGAAATGTGTATGTAACTGGCGTACCCCTTGTATAGATAGATAAAACTATAGTTATAGTATAACAATGGGAATAAAATAAAACATATATATCAGTGGTTCTCAACCTTTTATGCTTCACGTACCCCCTGGAAATGTGTATGTAACTGGAGTACCCCTTGTACATATAGATAAAACTATAGTTATAGTATAACAATGGGAATAAAATAAAACATATATATCAGTGGTTCTCAACCTTTTATGCTTCACGTACCCCCTGGAAATATGTATGTAACTGGCGTACCCCTTGTATAGATGGATAAAACTATAGTTATAGTATAGCAATGGGAATAAAATAAAACATATATATCAGTGGTTCTCAATCTTTTATGTTTCACGTACCCCCTGGAAATGTGTATGTAACTGGCGTACCCCTTGTATAGATAGATAAAACTATAGTTATAGTATAACAATTGGAATAAAATAAAACATATATATATCAGTGGTTCTCAATCTTTTATGTTTCACGTACCCCCTGGAAATATGTATGTAACTGGCGTACCCCTCGTATAGATAGATAAAACTATAGTTATAGTATAACAATGGGAATTAAATAAAATATATATCAGTGGTTCTCAGCCTTTTTTTTTTATAGATTGATAAAACTATAGTTATAGCATAACAATGGGAATAAAATAAAACATATATATCAGTGGTTCTCAACCTTTTATGCTTCACGTACCCTCTGAAAATGTGTATGTAACTGGCGTACCCCTTGTATAGATAGATAAAACTATAGTTATAATATAACAATGGGAATAAAATAAAACATATATATCAGTGGTTCTCAACCTTTTATGTTTCACCTACCCCCTGGAAATGTATATGTAACTGGCGTACCCCTTGTATAGATAGATAAAACTATAGTTATAGTATAACAATGGGAAAAAAATAAAACATATATATCAGTGGTTCTCAATCTTTTATGTTTCACGTACTCCCTGGAAATGTGTATGTAACTGGCGTACCCCTTGTATAGATAGATAAAACTATAGTTATAGTATAACAATGGGAATTAAATAAAACATATATCAGTGGTTCTCAGCCTTTTTTTTTATAGATAGATAAAACTATAGTTATAGCATAACAATGGGAATAAAATAAAACATATATATCAGTGGTTCTCAACCTTTTATGCTTCACGTACCCCCTGGAAATGTGTATGTAACTGGAGTACCCCTTGTACATATAGATAAAACTATAGTTATAGTATAACAATGGGAATAAAATAAAACATATATATCAGTGGTTCTCAATCTTTTATGTTTCACGTACCCCCTGGAAATGTGTATGTAACTGGTGTACCCCTGGTATAGATAGATAAAACTATATTTATAGTATAACAATGGGAATAAAGTAAAACATGTATATCAGTGGTTCTCAATCTTTTATGTTTCACGTACCCCCTGGAAATATGTATGTAACTGGCGTACCCCTCCTATAGATAGATAAAACTATAGTTATAGTATAACAGTGGGAATAAAGTAAAACATATATATCAGTGGTTCTCATCCTTTTATGCTTCACGTACCCCCTGTAAATGTGTATGTAACTGGCGTACCACTTGTATAGATAGATAAAACTATAGTTATAGTATAACAATGGGAATAAAACAAAAAACATAGATATCAGTGGTTCTCAACCTTTTATGCTTCACGTACCCCCTGGAAATGTGTATGTAACTGGCGTACCCCTTGTATAGATAGATAAAACTATAGTTATAGTATAAAAATGGGAATAAAATAAAACATATATATCAGTGGTTCTCAACCTTTTCTGTTTCGCGTACCCCCTGGAAATGTGTATGTAACTGGCGTACCCCTTGTATAGATAGATAAAACTATAGTTATAGTATAACAATGGGAATAAAATAAAACATATATATCAGTTTTTTCTCAACGTTTTATGCTTCACGTACCCCTGGAAATGTGTATGTAACTGGCGTACCCCTTGTATAGATAGATAAAACTATAGTTATAGTATAACAATGGGAATAAAATAAAACATAGATATCAGTGGTTCTCAACCTTTTATGCTTCACGTACCCCCTGGAAATGTGTATGTAACTGGCGTACCCCTTGTATAGATAGATAAAACTATAGTTATAGTATAAAAATGGGAATAAAATAAAACATATATATCAGTGGTTCTCAACCTTTTATGTTTCGCGTACCCCCTGGAAATGTGTATGTAACTGGCGTACCCCTTGTATAGATGGATAAAACTATAGTTATAGTATAACAATTGGAATAAAATAAAACATATATATCAGTGGTTCTCAACCTTTTATGCTTCACATACCCCCTGGAAATGTGTATGTAACTGGCGTACCCCTTGTATAGATAGATAAATCTATAGTTATAGTATAACAATGGGAATAAAATAAAACATATATATCAGTGGTTCTCAACCTTTTATGCTTCACGTACCCCCTTGAAATATGTATGTAACTGGCGTACCTCTTATATAGATGGATAAAACTATAGTTATAGTATAACAATGTGAATAAAATAAAACATATATATCAGTGGTTCTCAACCTTTTATGCTTCACGTACCCCCTGGAAATGTGTATGTAACTGGCGTACCCCTTGTATAGATAGATAAAACTATAATTATAGTATAACAATGGGAATAAAATAAAACATATATATCAGTGGTTCTCAATCTTTTATGTTTCACGTACCCCCTGGAAATATGTATGTAACTGGCGTACCCCTCGTATAGATTGATAAAACTATAGTTATAGTATAACAGTGGGAATAAAGTAAAACATATATATCAGTGGTTCTCAACCTTTTATGCTTCACGTACCCCCTGGAAATGTGTATGCAACTGGCTTACCCCTTGTATAGATAGATAAAACTATAGTTATAGTATAACAATTGGAATAAAATAAAACATATATATCAGTGGTTCTCAACCTTTTATGCTTCACGTACCCCCTTGAAATATGTATGTAATTGGCGTACCTCTTATATAGATGGATAAAACTATAGTTATAGTATAAAAATGGGAATAAAATAAAACATATATATCAGTGGTTCTCAACCTTTTATGTTTCGCGTACCCCCTGGAAATGTGTATGTAAGTGGCGTACCCCTTGTATAGATAGATAAAACTATAGTTATAGTATAACAATGGGGATAAAATAAAACATATATATCAGTGGTTCTCAACCTTTTATGCTTCACGTACCCCCTGGAAATGTGTATGTAACTGGCGTACCCCTTGTATAGATAGATAAAACTATAGTTATAGTATAACAATTGGAATAAAATAAAACATATATATCAGTGGTTCTCAACCTTTTATGCTTCACGTACCCCCTTGAAATATGTATGTAACTGGCGTACCTCTTATATAGATGGATAAAACTATAGTTATAGTATAACAATTGGAATAAAATAAAACATATATATCAGTGGTTCTCAACCTTTTATGCTTCACATACCCCCTGGAAATGTGTATGTAACTGGCGTACCCCTTGTATAGATAGATAAAACTATAGTTATAGTATAACAATGGGAATAAAATAAAACATATATATCAGTGGTTCTCAACCTTTTATGCTTCACGTACCCCCTTGAAATATGTATGTAACTGGCGTACCTCTTATATAGATGGATAAAACTATAGTTATAGTATAACAATGTGAATAAAATAAAACATATATATCAGTGGTTCTCAACCTTTTATGCTTCACGTACCCCCTGGAAATGTGTATGTAACTGGCGTACCCTCGTATAGATAGATAAAACTATAGTTATAGTATAACAGTGGGAATAAAATAAAACATATATATCAGTGGTTCTCAACCTTTTATGCTTCACGTACCCCCTGGAAATGTGTATGTAACTGGCGTACCCTCGTATAGATAGATAAAACTATAGTTATAGTATAACAATTGGAATAAAATAAAACATATATATCAGTGGTTCTCAACCTTTTATGCTTCACGTACCCCCTGGAAATGTGTATGTAACTGGCGTACTCCTTGTATAGATAGATAAAACTATAGTTATAGTATAACAATGGGAATTAAATAAAACATATATCAGTGGTTCTCAGCCTTTTTTTTTATAGATAGATAAAACTATAGTTATAGCATAACAATGGGAATAAAATAAAACATATATATCAGTGGTTCTCAACCTTTTATGCTTCACGTACCCCCTTAAAATATGTATGTAACTGGCGTACCCCTTGTATAGATAGATAAAACTATAGTTATAGTATAACAATGGGAATTAAATAAAACATATATCAGTGGTTCTCAGCCTTTTTTTTTTATAGATAGATAAAACTATAGTTATAATATAAAAATGGGAATAAAGTAAAACATATATATCAGTGGTTCTCAACCTTTTATGTTTCGCGTACCCCCTGGAAATGTGTATGTAACTGGAGTACCTCTTGTATAGATAGATAAAACTATAGTTATAGTATAACAATGGGAATAAAATAAAACATATATATCAGTTTTTTCTCAACGTTTTATGCTTCACGTACCCCTGGAAATGTGTATGTAACTGGCGTACCCCTTGTATAGATAGATAAAACTATAGTTATAGTATAACAATTGGAATAAAATAAAACATATATATCAGTGGTTCTCAACCTTTTATGCTTCACATACCCCCTGGAAATGTGTATGTAACTGGCGTACCCCTTGTATAGATAGATAAAACTATAGTTATAGTATAACAATGGGAATAAAATAAAACATATATCAGTGGTTCTCAACCTTTTATGCTTCGCGTACCCCCTTGAAATATGTATGTAACTGGCGTACCTCTTATATAGATGGATAAAACTATAGTTATAGTATAACAATGTGAATAAAATAAAACATATATATCAGTGGTTCTCAACCTTTTATGCTTCACGTACCCCCTGGAAATGTGTATGTAACTGGCGTACCCCTTGTATAGATAGATAAAACTATAGTTATAGTATAACAATGGGAATAAAATAAAACATATATATCAGTGGTTCTCAACCTTTTATGCTTCACGTACCCTCTGAAAATGTGTATGTAACTGGCGTACCCCTTGTATAGATAGATAAAACTATAGTTATAATATAACAATGGGAATAAAATAAAACATATATATCAGTGGTTCTCAACCTTTTATGCTTCACGTACCCCCTTAAAATATGTATGTAACTGGCGTACCCCTTGTATAGATAGATAAAACTATAGTTATAGTATAACAATGGGAATTAAATAAAACATATATCAGTGGTTCTCAGCCTTTTTTTTTTTATAGATAGATAAAACTATAGTTATAGTATAAAAATGGGAATAAAGTAAAACATATATATCAGTGGTTCTCAACCTTTTATGTTTCGCGTACCCCCTGGAAATGTGTATGTAACTGGAGTACCCCTTGTATAGATAGATAAAACTATAGTTATAGTATAACAATGGGAATAAAATAAAACATATATATCAGTGGTTCTCAACCTTTTATGCTTCACGTACCCCCTTGAAATATGTATGTAACTGGCGTACCTCTTATATAGATGGATAAAACTATAGTTATAGTATAAAAATTGGAATAAAATAAAACATATATATCAGTGGTTCTCAACCTTTTATGCTTCACATACCCCCTGGAAATGTGTATGTAACTGGCGTACCCCTTGTATAGATAGATAAAACTATAGTTATAGTATAACAATGGGAATAAAATAAAACATATATCAGTGGTTCTCAACCTTTTATGCTTCACGTACCCCCTTGAAATATGTATGTAACTGGCGTACCTCTTATATAGATGGATAAAACTATAGTTATAGCATAACAATGGGAATAAAATAAAACATATATATCAGTGGTTCTCAACCTTTTATGCTTCACGTACCCTCTGAAAATGTGTATGTAACTGGCGTACCCCTCGTATAGATAGATAAAACTATAGTTATAGTATAACAGTGGGAATAAAGTAAAACATATATATCAGTGGTTCTCAACCTTTTATGCTTCACGTACCCCTTGGAAATGTGTATGTAACTGGCGTACCCCTTGTATAGATAGATAAAACTATAGTTATAGTATAACAATGGGAATAAAATAAAACATATATATCAGTGGTTCTCAACCTTTTATGCTTCACGTACCCCCTGGAAATGTGTATGTAACTGGCGTACCCCTTGTATATATAGATAAAACTATAGTTATAGTATAACAATGGGAATAAAATAAAACATATATATCAGTGGTTCTCAATCTTTTATGTTTCACATACCCCCTGGAAATGTGTATGTAACTGGCGTACCCCTTGTATAGATAGATAAAACTATAGTTATAGTATAACAATGGGGATAAAATAAAACATATATATCAGTGGTTCTCAACCTTTTATGCTTCACGTACCCCCTGGAAATGTGTATGTAACTGGCGTACCCCTTGTATAGATAGATAAAACTATAGTTATAGTATAACAGTGGGAATAAAATAAAACATATATATCAGTGGTTCTCAATCTTTTATGTTTCACATACCCCCTGGAAATGTGTATGTAACTGGCGTACCCCTTGTATAGATAGATAAAACTATAGTTATAGTATAACAGTGGGAATAAAATAAAACATATATATCAGTGGTTCTCAACCTTTTATGCTTCACGTACCCCCTGGAAATGTGTATGTAACTGGCGTACCCCTTGTATAGATAGATAAAACTATAGTTATAGTATAACAATGGGAATAAAATAAAACATATATATCAGTGGTTCTCAACCTTTTATGCTTCACGTACCCCCTGGAAATGTGTATGTAACTGGCGTACCCCTTGTATAGATAGATAAAACTATAGTTATAGTATAACAATGGGAATAAAATAAAACATATATATCAGTGGTTCTCAACCTTTTATGCTTCACGTACCCCCTGGAAATGTGTATGTAACTGGCGTACCCCTTGTACAGATAGATAAAACTATAGTTATAGTATAACAATGGGAATAAAATAAAACATATATATCAGTGGTTCTCAACCTTTTATGCTTCACGTACCCCCTGGAAATGTGTATGTAACTGGCGTACCCCTTGTACAGATAGATAAAACTATAGTTATAGTATAACAGTGGGAATGAAATAAAACATATATATCAGTGGTTCTCAATCTTTTATGTTTCACATACCCCCTGGAAATGTGTATGTAACTGGCGTACCCCTTGTATAGATAGATAAAACTATAGTTATAGTATAACAGTGGGAATAAAAAAAACATATATATCAGTGGTTCTCAACCTTTTATGCTTCACGTACCCCGTGGAAATGTTTATGTAACTGGCGTACCCCTTGTATAGATAGATAAAACTATAGTTATAGTATAACAGTGGGAATAAAATAAAACATATATATCAGTGGTTCTCAACCTTTTATGCTTCACGTACCCCCTGGAAATGTGTATGTAACTGGCGTACCCCTTGTATAGATAGATAAAACTATAGTTATAGTATAACAGTGGGAATAAAATAAAACGTATATATCAGTGGTTCTCAACCTTTTATGCTTCACGTACCCCCTGGAAATGTGTATGTAACTGGCGTACCCCTTGTATAGATAGATAAAACTATAGTTATAGTATAACAATGGGAATAAAATAAAACATATATATCAGTGGTTCTCAACCTTTTATGCTTCACGTACCCCCTGGAAATGTGTATGTAACTGGCGTACCCCTTGTATAGATAGATAAAACTATAGTTATAGTATAACAATGGGAATAAAATAAAACATATATATCAGTGGTTCTCAACCTTTTATGCTTCACGTACCCCCTTGAAATATGTATGTAACTGGCGTACCCCTTGTATAGATAGATAAAACTATAGTTATAGTATAACAGTGGGAATAAAATAAAACATATATATCAGTGGTTCTCAACCTTTTATGCTTCACATACCCCCTGGAAATGTGTATGTAACTGGCGTACCCCTTGTATAGATAGATAAAACTATAGTTATAGTATAACAGTGGGAATAAAATAAAACATATATATCAGTGGTTCTCAACCTTTTATGCTTCACGTACCCCCTGGAAATGTGTATGTAACTGGCGTACCCCTTGTATAGATAGATAAAACTATAGTTATAGTATAACAATGGGAATAAAATAAAACATATATATCGTGGTTCTCAATCTTTTATGTTTCACGTACCCCCTGGAAATGTGTATGTAACTGGCGTACCCCTTGTATAGATAGATAAAACTATAGTTATAATATGACAATGGGAATAAAATAAAACATATATATCAGTGGTTCTCAACCTTTTATGCTTCACGTACCCCCTGGAAATGTGTATGTAACTGGCGTACCCCTTGTACAGATAGATAAAACTATAGTTATAGTATAACAATGGGAATAAAATAAAACATATATATCAGTGGTTCTCAACCTTTTATGCTTCACGTACCCCCTGGAAATGTGTATGTAACTGGCGTACCATTTGTATAGATAGATAAAACTATAGTTATAGTATAACAGTGGGAATAAAATAAAACATATATATCAGTGGTTCTCAACCTTTTATGCTTCACGTACCCCCTGGAAATGTGTATGTAACTGGCGTACCCCTTGTATAGATAGATAAAACTATAGTTATAGTATAACAATGGGAATAAAATAAAACATATATATCAGTGGTTCTCAACCTTTTATGCTTCACGTACCCCCTGGAAATGTGTATGTAACTGGCGTACCATTTGTATAGATAGATAAAACTATAGTTATAGTATAACAGTGGGAATAAAATAAAACATATATATCAGTGGTTCTCAACCTTTTATGCTTCACGTACCCCCTGGAAATGTGTATGTAACTGGCGTACCCCTTGTATAGATAGATAAAACTATAGTTATAGTATAACAATGGGAATAAAATAAAACATATATATCAGTGGTTCTCAACCTTTTATGCTTCACGTACCCCCTGGAAATGTGTATGTAACTGGCGTACCCCTTGTATAGATAGATAAAACTATAGTTATAGTATAACAATGGGAATATAATAAAACATATATATCAGTGGTTCTCAACCTTTTATGCTTCACGTACCCCCTGGAAATGTGTATGTAACTGGCGTACCCCTTGTATAGATAGATAAAACTATAGTTATAGTATAACAATGGGAATAAAATAAAACATATATATCAGTGGTTCTCAATCTTTTATGTTTCACATACCCCCTGGAAATGTGTATGTAACTGGCGTACCCCTTGTATAGATAGATAAAACTATAGTTATAGTATAACAATGGGGATAAAATAAAACATATATATCAGTGGTTCTCAACCTTTTATGCTTCACGTACCCCCTGGAAATGTGTATGTAACTGGCGTACCCCTTGTATAGATAGATAAAACTATAGTTATAGTATAACAGTGGGAATAAAATAAAACATATATATCAGTGGTTCTCAATCTTTTATGTTTCACATACCCCCTGGAAATGTGTATGTAACTGGCGTACCCCTTGTATAGATAGATAAAACTATAGTTATAGTATAACAGTGGGAATAAAATAAAACATATATATCAGTGGTTCTCAACCTTTTATGCTTCACGTACCCCCTGGAAATGTGTATGTAACTGGCGTACCCCTTGTATAGATAGATAAAACTATAGTTATAGTATAAAAATGGGAATAAAATAAAACATATATATCAGTGGTTCTCAATGTTTTATGTTTCACGTACCCCCTGGAAATGTGTATGTAACTGGCGTACCCCTTGTATAGATAGATAAAACTATAGTTATAGTATAACAATGGGAATAAAATAAAACATATATATCAGTGGTTCTTAACCTTTTATGCTTCACGTACCCCCTGGAAATGTGTATGTAACTGGCGTACCCCTTGTACATATAGATAAAACTATAGTTATAGTATAACAATGGGAATAAAATAAAACATATATATCAGTGGTTCTCAACCTTTTATGCTTCACGTACCCCCTGGAAATGTGTATGTAACTGGAGTACCCCTTGTACATATAGATAAAACTATAGTTATAGTATAACAATGGGAATAAAATAAAACATATATATCAGTGGTTCTCAACCTTTTATGCTTCACGTACCCCCTGGAAATGTGTATGTAACTGGCGTACCCCTCGTATAGATAGATAAAACTATAGTTATAGTATAACAATGGGAATAAAATAAAACATATATATCAGTGGTTCTCAACCTTTTATGCTTCACGTACCCCCTGGAAATGTGTATGTAACTGGCGTACCCCTTGTATAGATAGATAAAACTATAGTTATAGTATAACAATTGGAATAAAATAAAACATATATATCAGTGGTTCTCAACCTTTTATGCTTCACGTACCCCCTGGAAATGTGTATGTAACTGGCGTTCCCCTTGTACAGATAGATAAAACTATAGTTATAATATGACAATGGGAATAAAATAAAACATATATATCAGTGGTTCTCAACCTTTTATGCTTCACGTCCCCCCTGGAAATGTGTATGTAACTGGCGTACCCCTTGTATAGATAGATAAAACTATCGTTATAGTATAACAATGGGAATAAAATAAAACATATATATCAGTGGTTCTCAACCTTTTATGCTTCACGTACCCCCTGGAAATGTGTATGTAACTGGCGTACCCCTTGTATAGATAGATAAAACTATAGTTATAGTATAACAATTGGAATAAAATAAAACATATATATCAGTGGTTCTCAACCTTTTATGCTTCACGTACCCCCTGGAAATGTGTATGTAACTGGCGTTCCCCTTGTACAGATAGATAAAACTATAGTTATAATATGACAATGGGAATAAAATAAAACATATATATCAGTGGTTCTCAACCTTTTATGCTTCACGTACCCCCTGGAAATGTGTATGTAACTGTCGTACCCCGTGTGTAGGTAGATAAAAACTATAGTTATAGTATAACAATGGGAATAAAATGAAACATATATATCAGTGGTTCTCAACCTTTTATGCTTCACGTACCCCCTGCAAATGTGTATGTAACTGTCGTACCCCTTGTATAGATAGATAAAACTATAGTTATAGTATAACAGTGGGAATAAAATAAAACATATATATCAGTGGTTCTCAATCTTTTGTGCTTCACATACCCCCTGGAAATGTGTATGTAACTGGCGTACCCCTTGTATATATAGATAAAACTATAGTTATAGTATAACAATTGGAATAAAATAAAACATATATATCAGTGGTTCTCAACCTTTTATGCTTCACGTACCCCCTGGAAATGTGTATGTAACTGGCGTTCCCCTTGTACAGATAGATAAAACTATAGTTATAATATGACAATGGGAATAAAATAAAACATATATATCAGTGGTTCTCAACCTTTTATGCTTCACGTACCCCCTGGAAATGTGTATGTAACTGGCATACCCCTTGTATAGATAGATAAAACTATAGTTATAGTATAACAGTGGGAATAAAATAAAACATATATATCAGTGGTTCTCAATCTTTTGTGCTTCACATACCCCCTGGAAATGTGTATGTAACTGGCGTACCCCTTGTATAGATAGATAAAACTATAGTTATAGTATAACAATTGGAATAAAATAAAACATATATATCAGTGGTTCTCAACCTTTTATGCTTCACGTACCCCCTGGAAATGTGTATGTAACTGGCGTTCCCCTTGTACAGATAGATAAAACTATAGTTATAATATGACAATGGGAATAAAATAAAACATATATATCAGTGGTTCTCAACCTTTTATGCTTCACGTACCCCCTGGAAATGTGTATGTAACTGTCGTACCCCGTGTGTAGGTAGATAAAAACTATAGTTATAGTATAACAATGGGAATAAAATGAAACATATATATCAGTGGTTCTCAACCTTTTATGCTTCACGTACCCCCTGCAAATGTGTATGTAACTGGCGTACCCCTTGTATAGATAGATAAAACTATCGTTATAGTATAACAATGGGAATAAAATAAAACATATATATCAGTGGTTCTCAACCTTTTATGCTTCACGTACCCCCTGGAAATGTGTATGTAACTGGCGTACCCCTTGTATAGATAGATAAAACTATAGTTATAGTATAACAATTGGAATAAAATAAAACATATATATCAGTGGTTCTCAACCTTTTATGCTTCACGTACCCCCTGGAAATGTGTATGTAACTGGCGTTCCCCTTGTACAGATAGATAAAACTATAGTTATAATATGACAATGGGAATAAAATAAAACATATATATCAGTGGTTCTCAACCTTTTATGCTTCACGTACCCCCTGGAAATGTGTATGTAACTGGCATACCCCTTGTATAGATAGATAAAACTATAGTTATAGTATAACAGTGGGAATAAAATAAAACATATATATCAGTGGTTCTCAATCTTTTGTGCTTCACATACCCCCTGGAAATGTGTATGTAACTGGCGTACCCCTCGTATAGATAGATAAAATTATAGTTAGAGTATAATAATACTTTATTTCCGTCTAATAGTTATAATAATTTAATAAATTTTGTTACTAGATCTATATACTTTTGAGCTCTCATGGCGTACCCCAAAAACATGTTACCGCGTTCCCTATGTTGAGAACCCCTGCTCAGGGGTATTCAAGAAGAATCAAGGGTATATCAACTCGAGGGTTGAATAATATAAATTTTCTAAGAGATCAGAGATTTACGTTCGTCAACTACTTCTGGTTTCTGGGTTTTCTCAAGTTTTTCGGTATGCTACTGAATCTAGTGTTTCGGAATCTCCCTGGCTGATGAAATCAAAGAAAGTGTATAGTTTTGATTTGGTTCCAAGAAATTCCTCAAAATCTGGACATGGACTTTCTAACCATCTACTTTTATGTTGTGGGAAGGGTCGTGATGGATATTATTTATCTTTGAAGTCCTCAATTTTTAATTTCCTAATCTTATAGCCGTCCCATGGCCGAGTGGTTAGCACGCTTGGCTACAGATCTAAGGGACCTGGGTTCGAGCTCCGGGTTAAGGCATGGTTGTGCGTGTTGTTTTTCTGCTGAGGTATTGCCATCCTCTCAGACCTGCTACTATGGCATATAAACTGACAGGCTCCTGTCAGATCTCTGTGGCAGCAGCTGCTTGAGGGGGTATTTATTTTTTTTTATTTAATCTTATTTAATATTGAAAATAATTTGTTCTTGTCATCAGCGCAATTTAGAGTCCCACCCTTAATTAGATTCGATTTCTTCGGTCGTTGCACTTGTGTTTCGCTTTCAATGACATGTCTACCGGAAAGTATGCGTTTGTGGTGTCGAATTCGTAGGTGGCCATTAAATCACAACCAACGATCCGCAAACAAACAACCTCTGAACCATTTTACTTCCAGAGAGAGGTTTTCGCTGTTAGCTTTCATTCCCTCATTGTGAGAAAGAGGGGATGCTTTAGAGCTACTTTGATTATGAAACACGAATCAGTGAAGCAAATCCCCGGCGCCGAAAGAGAATCTTCGGCTCTCGGCTGCCGACTGAGAGCTCCGAAATTCTCTGGCGGTCTGTGTTTGAGGCGGAGGCGGCGGCTTTCGTCACGAGCCACGCCAACCCAAGTGGGACGCATCTGGTTGCACGTGGACTGCTACTAGGTGGGCCGTGGCTGTCGCTTCCAAAGTCACGCGAATAGAAGCTGCTGTGGCGGGAGGAGAGGTGCACGCTTTGCTTGTTTACAAGTCTGAAGGAAAGAGCAAAAGGGTGTGACAGAACATCGCGAGCAAATTTTTTTTCTTAGCTGGCTGTTGAGAGAGATTTTGTTGCACCTGTGCGGTGCAAGTAACAGTTAGGGGCAGATTGGAACTTCATATTATTTTACTTCTGTGCGGCACTTTTGTGCACACAATGGGGAAAATAGCCAGAGTACAAGGAGCACTAAAGCTCAGAGAAGGTTAGGGGATAGCGACCCACTGGACAGCTGTTAGGAGATAGAGGGAAACCTCCCGTCAAGGCCATCCAACGTGTTCTTTAACTTGAGGGAACATAGCTTAACTTCTCCGACGGACGGTGCCTTTCCAAGCCATTGATATCCCTTTCAGGATGGGGGTTAGCGGAGATAAATCTCAAAGCTGGAACAGTTGGGACTCGGACATGGGAACTAGAGATTACGAGCCTGGTGCGCTACCGACTGAGCTAATTCCCGCCCCTTAATCATTAAGATGCATTTTTCTGACTCACCAGTAAGAGAAAAGTTTGCTTCAATGATCAGTTAATTGGTTTCAACGCGTCGGTGCAATGGCAAAAACGTTGCATATCGCGTCATTTGGGTTGGGTTGTTTTACCTCTGAGCGGCACTTTTTTGCACACCATGGGCTAAATGGCCAGGTCACATGGACCCCGAAGTCTCAGAGAAGGTTGGGGGAGGGGACCCACTGGAACAGCTGTTGGGAGACGGTAGCCTCCCGTCAAGGCCATCAAGCGTGTTCTTTAACGTTGGGTTGTTTTACCTCTGAGCGGCACTTTTTTGCACACCATTGGCTAAATGGCCAGGTCACATGGACCCCGAAAGCTCAGAGAAGGTTGGGGGAGGGGACCCACTGGAACAGCTGTTGGGAGACAGATGGTAGCCTCCCGTCAAGGCCATCCAGCGTGTTCTTTAACGTTGGGTTGTTTTACCTCTGAGCGGCACTTTTTTGCACACCATTGGCTAAATGGCCAGGTCACATGGACCCCGAAGGCTCAGAGAAGGTTGGGGGAGGGGACCCACTGGAACAGCTGTTGGGAGACAGATGGTAGCCTCCCGTCAAGGCCATCCAGTGTGTTCTTTAACGTGCACAGGGTATGGCTCTCCCACACACGGGGCCACGGCTTAACGTCCCATCCGACGGACGGCGGCCTTTCCAAGCCCATCGGTGTCCCCTACTGACTGTGGGCAGGGCGGGGAATATATCGCGTCATAAAGAGATATCATGGGATCTCTTTTGCGTCGACTTTACAATCTCCCTTATTTGTATATCATTATTTTTTTTTATTTGATCTTGGAGCTCGGAGGGAGGGTGCGAATAAAGGGGGGGGGGATGGCAACCTTCGTGTCACGTGACACGAAGGTTGCCAGATCACTAATTTGTAAAAAAAAATCGTTGCCAGATATTTTTTCTGAATTCTGTAATCAACCATAGTATTCGGAAACTTTTTTGAGCGACTGTGGGTGGTCATATTATTTTGATACTAGATCGTGTGGGCTCACTCACGGAAATATTGAGCGTGTGCAGTTACCGTTCACAGCAAACTGGAGCGTGTGCAGTAACTGCACACGCTCCAGTTTGCTGTGAACGGTAACTGGAGCGTGTACAGTTGCTGTACACGCTCCAGGTATTTTTCCTGAATTCTGTAATCACGTGACACGAAGGTTGCCAGATCACTAATTTCTAAAAAGATCGTTGTCAGATATTTTTCCTGAATTCTGTAATCAACCATAGCGTTCGGATACTTTTTTGAGCGACTGTACAAAGAGAACAAAACAAAACTCATTTAGTCTTCTAATGACGTCTCTCTCCTCTGCGTAGCGTCATCGAATGCTCTAATTACGGTTTAACGAGTTTCCCCTATTAGCCGGTCACGTCACAACGGCGATAAAAACAGTCCTGTCGCGCGGTTCCATTAATTGAAGCGAGCTGCACTCTGCGGGAGCGAAAGGCAATCTCTCCTTCGCTGCGGACTCTGGCGGCAATCCATCAGCGGGGGAATGTTTTTGTGGCTGCTGTCGTCGGAGGAGAGAAATGGTCCGGTCACCATGACAATGACGAACCGGAAACATCCTCGTCCGATGCGCCAGACGCTGGCACCGTTGCACGTGCTAGTGTCAACTGACGTTAGCAGAAAAGAAAACAACTCACGAGATTCGTTGCCATGGAGATTCCCGTATATGGCAGAGCTTCCGCAAGTGTTACAGTCACGCTTTTGTTTTTGATAGTCTGGGAGAAAGAAACGGGTTTTTTTTCCCCTAATGCGACACTTTTTTTTACATTGAAATAAATTTAGTTCTCTTGGAAATGACGAAATAATTAAATCATATATTTCATTTATTAAACTGAAAATAGTTTGAAATATATATGATAAAACGAAAAAACTAAAATTGTCTTGGAAATGAACTGCATCCCGAATGAATCACTTCACAGAAATTTGCACCGTCCTGATGATGGCTCTTCGAAGTATTACTCTCGTGGACCAATCACACGTGTATGCTAACACGTAATAAGTTCATAACATTTTTTAAATAACTTTCACCAACACGAAAAAGCGTTTTGTGATATACGTTAAATATTTTCTGCGTCCCAAAACGCCTAATAAAGAAATTTTTTAAGTTGTTATGCGCACTCTTATGCAGACCATGGAATAAATGCTCAGGTCACAAGAACGCCAAAAGCTCAGAAAAGGTTGCGGGTGGGGATCAGCTGGGCAGTTGTTAGGAGACAGATGGTAGCCTCTCGTCAAGGTCATGTAGAGTGTTCATTAACGTGCACAGGGGTATGACTCTCACCCGCACAAGGATCCACGGACGTCACATCCGGCGGACGGCGGCCTTTCCAGGTCTGTTAGTGTCTCTTCTTTCTGACCGCAGTCGAGAGGAGGAGGAGGATTTGGGTTGGGTTGTTTTACCTCTGAGCGGCACTTTTTTGCACACCATGGGCTAAATGGCCAAGTCACATGGACCCCGAAGGCTCAGAGAAGGTTGGGGGAGGGGACCCACTGGAACAGCTGTTGGGAGACAGATGTAGCCTCCGTCAAGGCCATCCAGCGTGTTCTTTAACGTGCACAGGGTATGGCTCTCCCGCACACGGGGCCACGGCTTAACGTCCCATTCGACGGAAGGCGGTCTTTCCAAGCCCATCGATGTCCCCTTTTCGACCGAGGCCAGGGGTTAAAGGAAATAAATCTCAATGCTAGCACAACTGGGACTCGAACCAGGAACTGCAGATTACGAACCTGCCGCGATATATGCTGACTGAACCCCCCTCCCCATCTTATGCAAACAATAAATATTGATGTCGTTTCTGCATATGTTTGAAAGTTTTTGGTTACTACAAATCAATGATGACGACCCAAAAGAGTCGTTTTTCAATGCGATGGCACTCTTCCCAGTTACCTGCTGCAAGTCAGAGATAGTCCAAACAAACAGTTTCGAGTTCGCTGGATCGGCCAGTCACTTCTTAAGTGGTTTCATCTTTCACCAGATAAAACCCTACTCCGTTTCTTCCTGTAGAACTTCATCAAAGAAGCAGTTTGTCATTCGCTATTGCCACAATCCATCAATGAACTGAAGGGCTATCGCTCTCGTCCAGTAACGCGTAATATGTCCCGTAGACTATGATAGACAACTGAATTTCTCTTGGATGTCTGCCACATTACTTCTAGAGTCCATATTGATCATCTGTAAACTTGGTGTAGTTTTGTTTCGTGTCATTTGTTTTCTTGTGACAACTGCGGTAGTTATAAATGTTTGAAGATGGAAAGCTACTTTAGAAGTATCCCGAATTTTTCTTTCTTTTTGACGGGAAAGAAACCGCATTACGTTACCGTCCATCAGAAGATGATTCAATATCATCATCTATAATCTTCCTGAAGACCCATGTGTATTCATTAAGTCATCAGTAGTATTAATTGGGGGGCGAGGGTGCTTAGTCGGTAGCACGCCAGGCTCGTAATCTGTAGTTCCCAGGTTCGAGTCCCAGCTGGGTAAGCGTTAAGATTTATCTCCGCAAAACTCCTCGCCCTGCCCACAGTCAGTAGGGGACACCGATGGACTTTGAAAGGCCGCCGCCCGTCGGATGGGACGTTAGGCCGTGGTCCCGTGTGCGAGAGAGCCATACCCTGTGCACGTTAAAGAACACGCTGGATGGCCTTGACGAGAGGCTACCATCTGTCTCCCAACAGCTATTCCAGTGGGTCCCCTCCCCCAATCTTCTCTGAGCCTTCCGGGGTCCATGTGACCTGGCCATTTAGCCCATGGTGTGCAAAAAAAGTGCCGCTCAGAGATAAAACAACCCAAACCAACTAAATTCTTAGACAATATGAAAATTTTTACACATTCTGGATTACTAGAAATTTTTTGTTTTGAGTTGTTTTCGTTTTTTTTTGTGTATTATTCAATGTGACGACTGATGTTTTCAATTGAAATTTTTGTATATTGAGATCTCACGAACGAGCCTGCTCTTGTGAGACCTCAAAAGTTTTTGTATACTGTAAAACATTATCTGAAATAAAAATTATCTATCTAAATACAATATGATTTTCAAAATAAAAAATCTACTCAGACAGCAATTGCAGATTATCGCCTGGGTTAGAGTTCAGATTTATCTCCGAAAAACTCCCCGCTCTGCCCAAGGTCAGTAGGGGACACAGACGACTTGGAAATGCTGCCGTCCGTCGGATGGGACGTTAAGCCGTGGCTCCGTGTATAGGAAAGCTATACCCTATGCATGTTAAAGAACACGCTGGATGGCCTTGACGGTAGGTTACCACCTGTCTCCCAACAGCTGTTGTAGTGGGTTCCCAACCTTCTCTGAGCCTTCGAGGTCCGTGTGACCTGGCCATTTAGCCCATAGTGTGCAAAAAAGTGCCGCTCTGAAAACAACCCAACCTACTATTAATTGAGTTGGGTTTTTTAACCTCTCAACGACACTTTTTTTTGCACACGACTCAATGGCCAGGTCGCAAGGATCCCAAGGGATCAGAGAACGTTGGAGGAAGGGGACCCACTGGACAGCTGTTAGGAGACAGACGGAACCCTCCTGTGTAGGCCATCCAGTGGGTTCTTTAACTTGCACAACTCAAAGACAATACAACGAAAACAAATAATTTCAAAAATAAAAAAGAAGTATTTTGTACTAATTTTATATTCAAACTTTACGGATATTTGAAAAGAATACTCGACTGTCAAAAAACCTTTTCTTACTTGATTTAAAAGCGAACAAAACTATTGTTGAAAAACATTATGTTTATTTGGCGCCAAAGTTTTTTAACTGCTTACCAAAGTACATCAAAGGAATAAGAAATGATAACTTTTTCTATAAGGAATTAAGAAAATGGATTTGAATGTGGTAAATATTGAGATTATGTTTTAAAAATAAAAGAGATTTAAATGTAATGTAATTTCATTTGATGCTGAGTTGCCCTTAAGGTGCTCAACTGAACCACTTACTAACGCACAGTTCAATATAGATTTTTATATTTTTTCTGTTTTTCTACCCAGTAAAGTCTTTTTATTTTTTATTTTTTCTATTTCATTTATTCTTAATGATAATTTTCAAACTTATAAATTAGTTAAATATTTACTTCGATTTTTTGATCAAGCTAGCAAAGTGTGAGGAAATGTGAAACTGAAGCATGTTGCCTTTTCATTTTATTACAACATAACTGTTGAAATTTCTTACACAAGCGAGTTTTTACTCTCGTGGAAGACTCAACATTTTTTTCTCAGTCTTGTATTGAAAAATGTAGCTAAAATTATAAAACACTAATGAAATATAATATTAAAATTTTCCATATCTATGGTATGAATAAATATATAATTTTTATTGTACAAACTATATATAATGAAGAATATATATTAGAAAATGTAATACTTTAAAATTGTGTATCTGAGAAATACAACATTATATATATTTCATTATAACTTCAGTTCTAAGGTAAAAAACATGTAAATGTAAAGTACTGCATATTCTGAGAATAAATATCTATCTATCTAAAAAAAAAAATTTACTGCTTCCTTTTAAAGTCGAGTACCGACGTTTTCAGAACTTCAGCTTTAATTAAATTAAATATTTAAACTGGTCTAAAATGAAATTTACCTTGTTTTCGATGCTTACGACATAATGGCTGTTAGGCAGACATCTTTATCTACCTTATCGCTTCCTTAAAATAATAATAGTGATGTTGCATCATCAGGAGACGATGCAACATCTGCTTATTTCGTCCACGAGGCACACCCAAACTCCATCCTCATGCATTAAGAATGATCCACACGCCTAAGTGCGTAGGCGCATTAAACTAAAAAACACCAACACTGCAGATAAAATAGTTTTTGTTCCTAAAAGGAATACCAATTTAAAACATCTCTCCCCTCCTTTTTTAATCTCGTCGAAGAATACTGCTTGTGAAAAGATTATTTCGGGGGGAGGGGGGGATGAAGGAGAGATTCTGGCATTAAATATGAATTCTCTGCAAGTGGTCAAGTCGATGAAGAATTTTGGTGACCTCTGGGTCATAGCCGTTGGTTTTAGAGTTGGGTTGGGTTGTTTTTATCTCTGAGCGGCACTTTTTTTGCACACCAT
Source organism: Ryuthela nishihirai (assembly GCA_038380435.1). Taxonomy (NCBI): domain Eukaryota; kingdom Metazoa; phylum Arthropoda; class Arachnida; order Araneae; family Heptathelidae; genus Ryuthela; species Ryuthela nishihirai. The sequence goes on from JAWZYU010000030.1 coordinate 46,248,882, forward strand.
GGGCTAAATGGCCAGGTCACATGGACCCCGGAGGCTCAGAGAAGGTTGGGGGAGGGGACCCACTGGAACAGCTGTTGGGAGACAGATGGAGGCTTCCCGTCAAGGCCATCCAGCGTGTTCTTTAACGTGCGCAGGGTATGGCTCTCCCGCACACGGGGCCACGGCTTAACGTCCCATCCGACGGACGGCGGCCTTTCCAAGCCCATCGGTGTCCCCTACTGACCGTGGGCAGGGCGGGGAATTTTTCGGAGATAAATCTCAACGTTGATCCAACTGGGACTCGAACCTGGGAACTACAGATTACGAGCCTGGCGCGCTACCGACTGAGCCACCCCTGCCCCCCGTTAGGTTTTAGACTTATTGGATGCTTATGAAGTCGTTCGAATATTTTTCGTAGGAAATATCTAGAGGTTTCTATTTGTAGGTCATTATGTTGCGAGGTTGTTCGGCTGTTTTACTTTTGAGCGGCGCTTTTTTGCATACAAAGAGCTAAATGGCCAGGTCACAAGGATCCCAAGAATTCGGAGAAGGATGGGGAAGAGATCCATTGGACAGCTTTTAGGAGACATGTAGAAGCCTCTCGTCAAGGCCATCCAGAGTATATTTAACGTGCACAGGATGAGTCTCTCCTGGTCCACGAAATAACATCCCATCCGATGGAAGGCGACCTTTTTCAGCCGATCTGTGTCTACTTTCTAACGGAGAAAAAGGTGAAGATTCCGCGGAGATAAAATCTTGAATGTTGTCAGCAGTCATCACGAGGATTCGATTGCTTTAATTAGCAATGAATCCTGATAATTCAATGTGGAGGTGGTAATCGCTATCGTAAGAGCATTATTCCGTGGTTCAGTGCAGAAATTATCCTTATTTTCGGCACTTGAGTGGGAACACATGCTGATTGTGTGGATTAAAGATAGGAATTTGCTCCTAATCGATAATCTGGAAATCCTGCACCTAACACTTGTCTCCTGGATGCTTATCCGTCATCGTGTCCCACCCCCCGGTCCCCCTGCTTGATTAAGGATAGGAATTTGTTCCTAAACGATAATCTGGAAATCCTGCACCTAACACTTGTCTGCTGGATGCTTATCCGTCATCGTGTCCCACCCCCCGGTCCCCCTGCTTGATTAAAGATAGGAATTTGCTCCTAATCGATAATCTGGAAATTCTGCACCTAACACTTCTCTCCTGGATGCTTATCCGTCATCGTGTCCCACCCCCCGGTCCCCCTGCTTGATTAAAGATAGGAATTTGTTCCTAATCGATAATCTGGAAATCCTGCATCTAACACTTGTCTCCTGGATGCTTATCCGTCATTGTGTCCCACCCCCAGGTCCCCCTGCTTGATTAAAGATAGGAATTTGTTCCTAATCGATAATCTGGAAATCCTGCATCTAACACTTGTCTCCTGGATGTTTATCCGTCATCGTGTCCCACCCCCGGTCCCCCTGCTTGATTAAAGATAGGAATTTGTTCCTATTCGATAATCTGGAAATCCTGCATCTAACACTTGTCTCCTGGATGCTTATCCGTCATCGTGTCCCACCCCCCCGGTCCCCCTGCTTGATTAAAGATAGGAATTTGTTCCTAATCGATCATCTGGAAATCCTGCATCTAACATTTGTCTCCTGGATGCTTATCCGTCATCATGTCCCACCCCCGGTCCCCCTGCTTGATTAAAGATAGGAATTTGTTCCTAATCGATAATCTGGAAATCCTGAATCTAACACTTGTCTCCTGGATGCTTATCCGTCATCGTGTCCCACCCCCCGGTCCCCCTGCTTGATTAAAGATAGGAATTTGTTCCTAATCGATAATCTGGAAATCCTGCATCTAACACTTGTCTCCTGGATGCTTATCCGTCATCGTGTCCCACCCCCCGGTCCCCCTGCTTGATTAAAGATAGGAATTTGTTCCTAATCGATAATCTGGAAATCCTGCACCTAACACTTGTCTCCTGGATGCTTATCCGTCATCGTGTCCCACCCCCCGGTCCCCCTGCTTGATTAAAGATAGGAATTTGTTCCTAATCGATAATCTGGAAATCCTGCATCTAACACTTGTCTCCTGGATGCTTATCCGTCATCGTGTCCCACCCCCCGGTCCCCCTGCTTGATTAAAGATAGGAATTTGTTCCTAATCGATAATCTGGAAATCCCGCATCTAACACTTGTCTTCTGGATGCTTATCGGTCATCGTGTCCCACCCCCCGGTCCCCCTGCTTGATTAAAAATAGGAATTTGTTCGTAATCTATAATCTGGAAATCCTGCACCTAACACTTCTCTCCTGGATGCTTATCCGTCATCGTGTCCCACCCCCCGGTCCCCCTGCTTAATTAAAGATAGGAATTTGTTCCTAATCGATAATCTGGAAATCCTGCACCTAACACTTGTCTGCTGGATGCTTATCCGTCATCGTGTCCCACCCCCCGGTTCTCCTGCTTGATTAAAGATAGGAATTTGCTCCTAATCGATAATCTGGAAATTCTGCACCTAACACTTCTCTCCTGGATGCTTATCCATCATCGTGTCCCACCCCCCGGTCCCCCTGCTTGATTAAAGATAGGAATTTGTTCCTAATCGATAATCTGGAAATCCTGCACCTAACACTTGTCTCCTGGATGCTTATCCGTCATCGTGTCCCACCCCCCGGGTCCCCCTGCTTGATTGAAGATAGGAATTTGTTCCTAATCGATAATCTGGAAATCCTGCACTTAACACTTGTCTCCTGGATGCTTATCCGTCATCGTGTCCCACCCCCCGGTCCCCGTGCTTGATTAAAGATAGGAATTTGTTCCTAATCGATAATCTGGAAATCCTGCATCTAACACTTGTCTCCTGGATGCTTATCCGTCATCGTGTCCCACCCTCTGGTCCCCCTGCTTGATTAAAGATAGGAATTTGTTCCTATTCGATAATCTGGAAATCCTGCATCTAACACTTGTCTCCTGGATGCTTATCCGTCATCGTGTCCCACCCTCCGGTCCCCCTGCTTGATTAAAGATAGGAATTTGTTCCTAATCGATAATCTGGAAATCCTGCATCTAACACTTGTCTCCTGGATGCTTATCCGTCATCGTGTCCCACCCCCCGGTTCCCCTGCTTGATTAAAGATAGGAATTTGCTCCTAATCGATAATCTGGAAATTCTGCACCTAACACTTCTCTCCTGGATGCTTATCGGTCATCGTGACCCACCCCCCGGTCCCCCTGCTTGATTAAAGATAGGAATTTGTTCGTGATCTATAATCTGGAAATCCTGCACCTAACACTTCTCTCCTGGATGCTTATCCGTCATCGTGTCCCACCCCCCGGTCCCCCTGCTTGATTAAAGATAGGAATTTATTCCTAATCGATAATCTGGAAATCCTGCATCTAACACTTGTCTCCTGGATGCTTATCCGTCATCGTGCCCCCCCCCCCCCCCCGGTCTTTCCTTCTATTTTCTTCACTACGCCTCTGTATGTTTTTAGAAAGCTTCAGATTCATTGAATAATCTAACTCTATAAGAATATGCCATTAGATGCCATGGGGCTGATCATCCCTGCCTCTAAGAAACATCAGGTGACCCTCCATTAGTCTCAACAGTATCTTTGAGTTTGTCTCTGCCTGACGATGTCTTTGCTTTCTAAAAGTATAATTCTCTTTGATATCTAGAAGGAGGCGGACTCTCGTTGGACATTGACAAGAAATATCAGTCAGCCATACCTTGTGGGCTTTGGGATACTAGGTCTCAATCACTAGCGTGTCAGGCTCGTAATCTGGACCACGATGGTGTCTATGTGGCACTTGATATATCCACGATGGTGTCTGGGCGGCCCTTGATATATCCACGATGGTGTCTGTGCGGCCTTAGATGGTATCCTCCCGTCAAGAAAATCCATCGTGGTCTTTAGACCACGATGGATTGGCCTTGACGGGAGGATTCCATCTATCTCCTAACAGATGTCCAGTAGGTCCTCTTCTTCCAATCTTCTCTCAGCCATTGGGGTCTTTGTGACCTGGCCATTTACCCACTGTGTGTAAAAAAGTACACATTGGAAAATAATCATGTAATGCTACTAATAAGAATGAAAGCTTTGAAATGAGTTTAGATTCTGATGCATCTCCCCCACCTCTTGCTCCCTTTAACTCTTTCCTTTATTTCCATCTGATGATAAAGAAGAGCATCTTTGATTCTCTCTGGCGTGACCTGAGTTACGATGGCCAAAGTGGATCCTCGATTTCCACTTTTTTCTTCTCTTCATCGTCTCTTCCTTCCCACCAACGCAGCGAAGCGCCATTGTTGCAGTTCACATCAAACCTACAGAGATTTACAGGATCCGTACGTTTTTCATTTTTCCCTCTCGAGATGAAAAAAAAATATCAGCCAAAAACTAACAAAGATAAAAAAAACAAGAATCTGTCGGGCGTATTGTTTTCGTTACAATTGCCCTAACTCCTTTTTCTCCTCCTACCACCCTTAAAAAAAAAACTCTTTCGATGCAGTTCGTAAGGAGGTAAAGTTTCGGTCAGTGGAAAGAAAGCAAGTTTATGTGTAGCTGAGACCATATAAAGTTTTTGCAGTGGGAGAAGACAAACAACAACAAGAAGAAACATTCGGAGAGATTAGAGCCGTCATCACGTCCAAACTGCGATTAGAGCTCGTGGAGGTGAAGGTACAAAGGCCGGCCTATTTCCTCTTCTGTGAGGTGTAGGGAGGCAAGATTGTGAAAGGGCATTGTGAGGAGGCTTCTCTGCAATACAGCAAAAGAGAGTTGAGGGTGGAGCATCGTTTTTTTCTCTTTTCATAAAGGTCCGCAGTCAACAATGCATGCTCTTGTGGTTTGCACTTCGGGCCCCCGAGGCGCTGGAGAGAGCACGTGGCGCTCGGGCCGCACAGACACCTTTATTGCGAGCGCGCCGTCCTTAAAATGTTTCGCTTCGTGGGTGTGGGGGATTGCTTTCTGAATTTGGGGGATTGCTTTCTGAATTCTTCGAGCGCTTTTTATCTGAGAGAGTGAACAGAATTCGTTGGACATTGGAAAGAAGAAATTTACGAGAATGGCGCCCAATGTTCCGGGTCAGTTTTACTTTTAAAATTTAAAGCAAAAAAAAAAATAGGAAGGGAAAAAAAGAACAATTTCGAATGCTCTAGAGAAGTATTCTATTGACTAGAGATTGGTGCAACGTTTTCGGGCACAATAGAGCTTCAAGGGATTATTCTGTTCATTTTTTTTTTCGTATCTAATGTGTTTTTTTTTTTCAAAACAAGAAAGGAATTCCTTTTCTCTATTATAAATCATTGTGGTAATCTACATAGATTTGGCTGCAATCCAATTGATACAATAAACTTAATTGTTCGCTAGGCATTTCAGAGGGGTTTTTATTTCAGACTAATGGGCTTTTGTGGAAAGTAAAACACTATTTATTCATCATGCAAACTAGTTTACAATAATTTCGCAGAGTTCCCGTAAAGCAGACTTGTGCAAAAATTCAAATCCTTTCAGTCTTTAATCAGACCGTGTTAAAAATAGTAAATATAAAATAATGTACAAAGTATTTAGCTATTATTACTCTGTTGAAGTATGATGATGTCAATTGGGTATAGGGAAAAATTGCCTTGAGCTGGGTGAGATCTGAACCCACGAACTCCTGATAATATGTCACGTGCTCTGTCCGCTGAGGGGCGGGGGTGGCTCAGTCGGTAGCGTGTCAGGCTCGTAATTTGTAGTTCCCAGGTTCGAGTCCCAGCTGGGTCAGCGTTGAGATTTATTTCCGGAAAATTCCCCGTCCTGCCCACGGTCAGTAGGGGACACCGATGGGCTTGGAAAGACCGCCGTCCGTCGGATGGGATGTTAAGCCGTGGCCCCGTGTGCGGGAGAGTCATACCCTGTGCACGTTAAAGAACACGCTGGAGGGCCTTGACGGTAGGCTACCATCTGTCTCCCAACAGCTGTTCCAGTGGGTCCCCTCCCCCAACCTTCTCTGAGCCTTCGGGGTCCATGTGACCTGGCCATTTAGCCCATTGTGTGCAAAAGAAGTGCCGCTCAGAGGTAAAACAACGCCAACCCAACTCTGTCCGCTGAACTGCCGTCTGCTGATCAATCTCTCCTCTGTTTAGATCGATCGTTAAGTCGATCGCACAGAGCCGTCTTAACTGTATAGTAGCTGACATGTTATCAGGAGGTCGTGGGTTCAGGTCCCACCTGGCTCAAGACAATTGTCCCTCTGCACAGTCGCTCAAAAAAGTATCCGAACACTATTGTTGATTACAGAATTCAGAAAAAGTATCTGGCAACGATTTTTTTTAGAAATTAGTGATCTGGCAACCTTCGTGTCACGTGATTACAGAATTCAGGAAAAATATCTGGAGCGTGTACAGCAACTGTACACGCTCCAGTTACCGTTCACAGCAAACTGGAGCGTGTGCAGTTATTGCACACGCTCCAATTTGCTGTGAACGGTAACTGCACACGCTCAATATTTCCGTGAGTGAGCCCACACGATCTAGTATCAAAATAATATGACCACCTGCAGTCGCTCAAAAAAGAATCCGAACACTATGGTTGATTAAAGAATTCAGAAAAAGTATCTGGCAACGATTTTTTTAGAAATTAGTGATCTGGCAACCTTCGTGTCACGTGACATCCGACGGACGATGGCCTTGGAAAGGCCGCCCTCCGTCGGATGTGATTTTAAACTCTGTCGCCGTGTGCAGTAAATGTCATATTCTACGAACGTTAACACGCTGGATGGCTTGATGGGAGACTACCATCTGTTTCCTAATAATTATCCAGTGTATTCCTTTTCCCAACCTTCTCTGAGCTCTCGGGATCTTTGCGACCTGGCCATTTTAACTTCTTATATGCAAAAAGAGTGCCACTCAGTGGTAAAAAAAACCCGCTACCATCTGTAACAAAGTCAAGCCTTGTACTTTTTTTATAGATAGATTTTCATGACTAGCTTTTAACGGAAATATGAAAGAAAATTAAATGAATATTTTCTAGATATAATAGGTTTGATTTTCTTTCTGCCTCACTCCAATTTGATTTTTTCGTGAGCATCCCTCTGATATCAGATGATAGAGATGCAGAGATACAAAGATGGTCTTGAGTTTTCTTTATATTACGGATCGACTATAAGAAAATGATGTCTCCGCTCCAAAAATTACTGTCATTAATCTGCTTCAAGGCGCATTTTATCATTTGAATTAAAATAACGGGAAGATAAAACAAGTGCTCCTATGTCCCCCCCCCACCTTTTTTTTTTAAAACAGATGGTTCAAACTTTGTCCCTCCCTCGTTTATCCCCCCCCCCACCTCCTATATCCTCATCGGAGATCACTGCAAAAGAGATCATCTGTCGTTGCCATGGTTTTCTTCCACGTGGACATTTAATACGATCCATTCTCAATTCGTGTGCGAAGAACTTTATTAAAAAATAAATCATCTTTTGTCATATTTTGAACAGTGTACATTGTGATGGATAAGATTAATAAAACATCCTCATTCGTTTGGAGACATGATGTTAAAAGATTTCTAGGGTACCAGGGCTCGATTTAGGCGGGGGGGAAGGGGCAAGGAGACCTTGGCCCCCTCCCTTCGAGAATGCTAGTAATGGTAATGGAGGTAAAAAAATTGTTACACTTATGTGAATTACATGCATTTTTTTAAAAGAAATTTTAAACACATCTAAAGCGAAGGAGAAAATATTATACTATTATGTGAAATATACACAGTCGTATCAGAATAATATGACCAACTACCTAATAATGGGAATTGGGGGGGGGGTCATATTATTCTGATATGACTGTGTATAGAACGGCACTCTAGATTTCTAGAAGGGAATAAGAGGAATCTGAATATTCCTCTTATTTATGATTTGTGCTGCCTGAAATGGCTTCATTCACCGATTGTCAGCTTTCCATCACTGGTATGTCGAAACTTGACCTTTGACCTCTAAGGACCTCTTGTATCCAAAATTTGACAAAATTACTGAGATCTACGACCAGGCACCAATTTTTAACCGTCAAGCACCGACCTGACCTATTAGTTATTTTACCTGACTACTATTACAGTAGGCATGCCCTTAGGTGTGGGGGCGGGGGTGGCTCAGTCGGTAGTGCGCCAGGCTCGTAATCTGTAGTTCCCAGGTTCGAGTCCCAGCTGGGTCAGCGTTGAGATTTATCTCCGCAAAATTCCCCGCCCTGCCCACGGTCAGTAGGGGACACCGATGGGTTTGGAAAGGCCGCCGTCCGTCGGATGGGACGTTAAGCCGTGGCCCCGTGTGCGGGAGAGCCATACCCTGTGCACGTTAAAGAACAAGCTGGATGGCCTTGACGGGAGGCTACCATCTGTCTCCCAACAGCTGTTCCAGTGGGTCCCCTCCCCCAACCTTCTCTGAGCCTTCGGGGTCCATGTGACCTGGCCATTTAGCCCATGGTGTGCAAAAAAGTGCTGCTCAGAGGTAAAACAACCCAACGTTAAAGAACACGCTGGATGGCCTTGACGGGAGGCTACCATCTGTCTCCCAATAGCTGTTCCAGTGGGTCCCCTCCCCCAACCTTCTCTGAGCCTTCGGGGTCCATGTGACCTGGCCATTTAGCCCATGGTGTGCAAAAAAGTGCCGCTCAGAGGTAAAACAACCCAACCCAAGGCCTTAGGTGTTTCTATGCTGTTTTGGCCATGTTGCCCGTATGGATAATTATAGATTGGCGAATAGGGTTATGAACAGTGTGTCTAAAGGCTTCTTAAAGAGTGGGAGACCTAGGATGCGGTGGGCAGACAATGTCAAACAGAACGTTGTTAGAATTGGTGTGCAGTGGCCAGATGCAGCACGTGTAGCTCAGGACAGACTTGCTTGGAGAACTAAATTACACGGTCTGGTTGGACCTCCGTAGCCCATGGCTGCTTGAGGAGGAGGAGGAGGATGATTCCTTGTGTACAAGAAAACGCCAAAAGCTTACAGGTTATCTCAATCCTTTTTTTTTTTAAATAACAAAATAAAAATTAATTTTTGACTCTTTTTCCGTGTCCTTTTTACTCCCTTGTCCATTTATATATTTTTGTTCATTTGTTATCGTTGTGGCATCTGCCTCCTAAGAAGAAAAAATCATAATTTCATTGTCAGTAATACCTCATATTTCAAAACAATATTTCTATTTCAAAATTAAATAAATATCTATTTGACCTCTAAGGGTATCAAAAAGGTAAAGACCAATAAATGAAATAACAATATAATAATAATAATTAAATTTCTGTGTAATTGAATACACGGAAAGGTCAGATGGTGAATTGTACTCTTGCTCCTTCGCTGTTGCCTTTAAATCGAGAAATGCATAAATAAAAGACTGTACAGTCGCTCAAAAAAATATCCGAACACTATGATTACACTTATCTACTTACACTATGAATTACCGAACACTATGATTACTCTTATCCTACTTTACACGATTACAGAATTCAGAAAAAAATATCTGACAACGATTTTTTTTAGAAATTAGTGATCTGGCAACCTTCGTGTCACGTGACACGAAGGTTGCCAGATCACTAATTTCTAAAAAAAAATCGTTGCCAGATATTTTTCTGAATTCTGTAATCAACCATAGTGTTCGGATATTTTTGTGAACGACTGTACAATAATTGACTTTTATGAAGCAACAAAATTCACTATGATGTTCAGAATCTGAGACATCGAAGAAATGGTGGCAAGTTCATTTCTTTCAATTTTCTGCTGAAATTCTGTAATGTTGGCGAAGGCACCACATACGTCGGGAGTGGTTCCAAACCCTTCCTTCCCTACAGACGAAAGAATGGTATTTGCAATATTGCTTGGCTAGTGGAATGTTAATGCACATGGGGTGTCTTCTCGTGTTGGTGCTTGAAATTGTTAGTAAGGGATGTTGGATTCTTGATGAGTTGTCCCATAAACGACCATGTGGGATGTTTTCAGATCCATTTCAAGTCTTCTCCATTCCAGTGAGTGTAACGTTCACTAAATTCTGTTGGTTTCAATCCGTGACCATATGATTAGAGTGCTTGACTGCTGATCAGAGAGATCTAGGTTTCGAGCTCTGGAGGAAGTAAGGATGTTAATTTTCTTGTTTTGTCTTTTACTTGAAGTCTTACCATTCTCGCAGATCTTATCTATGGCGTATTATACTGACTGAAGGTAGGCTCCCATCAGAGCTCTGTGGTAAGAGGCTACTTAAGAGGTAATTTATTTCTTTAATTACCTTCTTTTCTAGGGACGGGGGTGGCTCAGTCGGTAGCGAGCCAGCATCGCAATCTAGTTCCCAGGTTCGAATCCCAGCTGGGTCAGCGTTGAGATTTATCTCCGCAAAATTCCCCGCCCTGCCCACGTAGGAGGTTCCATAGCCCATCGGTGTCCCCTAGGGATACCGATGGGCTTGGAAAGGCCGCCGTCCGTCGGATGGGACGTTAAGTCGTGGCCCCGTGTGCGGAAGAGCCATACCTTGTGCCTTGTGCACGTTAAAGAACACGCTGGATGGCCTTGACGGGAGGCTACCATCTGTCTCCCAACAGCTGTTCGAGTGGGTCCCCTCTCCCAACCTTCTCTGAGCCTTCGGGGTCCATGTGACCTGGCCATTTAGCCCATGGTGTGCAAAAAAGTGCCGCTCAGAGGTAAAACAACCCAACCTTCTTTTCTTTATCTCTCGTTTGGAGTAACAAGGACCTCACGGGCTCAGAGCAGGTTGGGAAAGGAGATCCACTGGACAGCTATTAGAAGACAAAGAGTCATCTCTCGTTAAGGTCATCCAACATATTCTTTAACGTGTTCCTTAACATCCGACAGACGACAACATCTACTAGCTCACATTACTTAATCATGAATCAATAGGATATAGAGAGATTTTATTTATATTTATTTATATAAATATTTCAATATTGATGTCCTTGGAGCTCTATGATCGCATTACCAACCAGTCTCATCTCAGTATTTCAGCAAAGCCAGAAGTCGAGGAAATATCTGATTTGTACAACAAGCCGTGTTCTTTTCTGCAAGATGCCATCCGTCGGATGTGACGTCAAGCCGTGTCCCCTTGTGCAGTATAATCCTACCGATGCACGTTAAAGAACATAGTGGATGGCCTTGAAGAAAGGCGTCCATCCGTCTCGTAAAACCTGTACTGTGAATTTCCTTCCCCAACCATCTCTGTTCTCTTACGGTCCTTTTTATTTGTCTGCCATTGAGCCCATTGTGTGTAAAAAAAGTGGCTCTCAGATCTTTAAAAAATCGAAGCTCTTGTGATATGATCATTTAATCCATTTCGTGAAGATAAAAACTCCGCAACACTTCAACAACTTTAACTTCCCAAGTTCGTGTTATTATGTATCCAAAGAGGAAAAAATATTCTTTATGATACCATGATGTATGATCTCACCTAAACATCTTTCTTTCCTCCCTTAAAAGAAGATGCTGAAATGACATAGCTTCCACATCTTCTCTTTTTTCCTTCTTACATTTCTTTCTCGTCGCTCTTTAGTCTCGCTTTCCAAAAGAGCCAATCAAGTCCGCCCCTTTTGCTAACAACTCCATGATTTATTACACGAAGTGACGACACTTCGTCTAATTTTATTATTTACGTTTTTAAAGTGGATACGAAGTTATGAAAAAAAAGATAAAGAAACGAACGCGATGCGCTGTAGCTAACATCAGGGTATGGTGTAAAGTACTCCGGTAATGGGTCCTTGTACTCCGGAATAGTTAATCTTTCCGTGATGAAAGTCGGCGATCTCTTCCTGCGCGTGAGCACTTGATCATCATCTTGTAGAAACACGAAGAAGTGAGTGAGGATGTCGTGCATTATGATGAAGTTACCGGAATGCTCTTCATCGAGTAGATTTTTGTTAATCTTTCCAAAAATAAAATTAGTGCCTAAAACAGTCAATTCCGGACATTTAGGGTTCATTTTCATTATTTATTCCTTATACGAAAGAAATATATACCTATAATTTTAAAGAGATTTAAAACTAACAACGAACTTTTCTCTTTTTTTTTCATTTCTTTCATACAGATGTAAGAGAGTTTCTGACATAATTCTTTGTTGAGGGTGGGGGGGGGGCTCAATCCATAGCCCGACAGATTTATGATTTACAGTTCCTAGGTTCGAGTCCCACCTATGCCAACGTAGAGATTTATTCCCTAAACTCTCACCCTGCTCTCTGTCAGAAAAGGGGTGAGCTTGGACAGACAGCCGTCCGTCGGATGGGACGTTAAGCCATGGCGCCCCGTGAAGGACAGCCATGCTCTGTTAACGTTAAAGAACACACAGGATGACTTTTATCGGAAGTTACCATTTGTCTCCTAATAGCTGTACAGTGGGTCCCCCAACCTTCTCAAAGACCTCGGGTTCCTTGTGACCTGACCATTTAGCCCATTGTGTGCAAAAAAGGTGCCGCTCAGAGGTAAAACACGGTTGTAGGCTTTAGAGTAGCTAATCGCTTTCCAGATTTCCTAATAGCCACTTGAGCAACGAAAACAGCAGATATACTGTCCTCCATTGAAATTGCCCCATCTAGAAGGAATGTTTGAATGTGAACCAAATTAGATGTGATGGTAGCTATACACATAAAGAAGTAACGATTTCAGAGGCGGACAGTTCTACCAATATTTAATTTCGAAACGGGAGAGTATGGGAGCTCATGGCGGCCATACTGCCTACTAATGCAAAGTAAAGCCAGTAATGCATGTATCATCATTAGAAACAATGGGAGTAAAACTACCCACATTGTTTAGAACATCACTGAAATGCTCAGCCCACCTAGCCATGACAGAATCCTCCCCTTCTATAACCTTACCTTGTTTATCCTTCAATCCCTGTATGCCTGTCCATTTTCTACCACACAAAACATTAACTATCTGGTACAGCTCTCTGCTGTTGTGCTGTCTAACTGCTTCCTCGGCTTTGTCAGCCAAACCATCAAGCCAAAGATTCTTATTAGCAGCTAACTTATCTTTTACACGTTTATTAAGTTCTCTATAGTGATTTCTATTAGTACTAGTACGGTATTGATTAAGGACATTCCTGCAGTTCTTTCTTTCTGAAATAAGCTCAAGTGCCTTATCACTCAGATAATTCTGTCTCTTCTGCTCCTTTTTCCCTAAAAGAGAACTGTTAGTTTCCAAAAAAGCCTGTTTAAAATGATCCCATTCTTCCTCAACTTCAGTAGTAAGCAAACCATGACTGTCATAATGACTAAGTAACCTATCATGGTAAGCTTTAGCTATAACTGGGTCTTTCAGAGCTTCAGTATTAAAAGTAAAATTTTTAACCCTAGCACAACACTTTTTAAGTTTAAGTTGCAAAACACTTTTAACAAGGTAATGGTCAGATCCAATTTCAGCTCCCCTATATGCCCTGGTATTCCTAACAGAACTCGCCCATTTCCTGTTAATTAATATATAATCAATCATATTCTTATGCAGCCCATCAGGTGAAACCCACGTGTACTTATGTATGTCGCGGTGTTTGTAATAAGTGTTTTCTGAAACCATTGAGAATTGTAATAAACCATTGAATAGTGATAATTGAGAGAGTTTTGTAATAACTGTATTCCGAAACCATTGAGTTTACTTACCTGTAGGAGACGTTGCCCATTGCCATTGTAGCTACCAATACCAAAAAGGCCTATCACTCCTCCCCAAAGGTCAGAGTCAGTACCAACTTTGGCTTTGAAGTCACCTAGAACAAGGGTGTTATTTCATATTTTCACCATATGGTATGTTCCTATTGATCTAGGTTTAGTAATGCAAGGATTTGTTCACTGAGACATTGCTAGGGTTTTCTGCGAAATAGTAGGCGAAAACCAACTCAGAAAAGTATACTATTTGAACACTAACTGACGCTCCGCAATCTTTACAATTCAATTGATTTCAGCTAAAATCGGGGCAAAAATACGGGAAATGAGACTTTAGATTTCCAAAACATACCCTTTTGATAGTATCTCATTTCAGACACAAAATAAATGAAAACTGAAACAGTGAGTATCACTTTTGGTGTCGATATATCGCTAGCTTTGGTTTATATCATTCAACAAAATACTTTGCCCAAGGAATGATTGCTTATAATATCAGCGGACATTTCAAAAGATGCGTGTTAAAGGGATTTCGGATTCTTTGTAAACTTGGGGCGGGGGTTGCTCAGTCGGTAGCGCGCCAGGCTCGTAATCTGTAGTTCCCAGGTTCGAGTCCCAGCTGGGTCAGCGTTGAGATTTATCTCCGCAAAATTCCCCGCCCTGCTCACGGTCAGTAGGGGACACCGATGGGCTTGGAAAGGCCGCCGTCCGTCGGATGGGACGTTAAGCCGTGGCCCCGTGTGTGGGAGAACCATACCCTGTGCACGTTAAAGAACACGCTGGATGGCCTTGTCGGGGGGCTACCATCTGTCTCCCAACAGCTGTTCCAGTGGGTCCCCTCCTCCAACCTTCTCTGAGCCTTCGGGGTCCATGTGACCTGGCCATTTAGCCCATGATGTGCAAAAAAAAGTGCCGCTCAGAGATAAAACAACCCAACCTTTGTAAACTTTCTTGGATTATTTCTTCACTTCCAAGTTCCTGGGGAATTGTTATTTGAAACAAGTTATTCCAATTCATTCAGTGAATGATCGACATTGGCAGTCTATTCGCTTAAACCCCTTCGGGAGCAGTTAGACTTGATGTTGAGTTACTGCAGAAGTAGCTGTAGGAGATGCTGCTGAATGAAGAAAGATGCAGAAGAGCAGGAGGCATCGGAAGCTGCAAAAGGATGATCTTCCTCCTCTTGGCCACATCCACTTGGCGGCGGGCCAACCGGGCCACATGGGGCCTCGTCTCATGGCAACCACTGCGTCATCTCTGCCAAATGGAGCTGATTCTTCATTTCGATCAAACAAACCGAAATGCGGGAGATGATATGTGCTGGTGATCATGAACAGAGCAATCCTTAACAGATGATAAATCTCGGAAACTAACTAAGATTATATTTATTTACCTTCTACGGTTGTTATAGCAACCAGTCACGAACTTTACTTCCTCTGCACTTTGATCACTCTCATCCAGTGAACATCGCCATCTCTTTCGTCGCAATGGAGATCGGAATGAGAGGCTAATTATATACTGCTCACAAAAATTAGGGGATATTTCAAAATGAATATGAAGCGATGAAATATCCCCTAATTTTTGTGAGCAGTATAGTTCTTCTGAAATAAAGGATCTTTAGCGTTGTTTACAATCAAAACATTTTCCTAAAAATGGAGCAGGAAGTTTTGCTTCATCTTCCAGACGACCGCGTCACGGCGATAAATCAGCTGAGTTAATCAAATATTAACTCTCTGCCCAGACTCCATAAATTCAGACTCCATAAATTCAAAAGGGTTTAAAAAATATTTTTTCGTATGTTTCCAGGGCTAGAGGATTAAATTTAGAAACTGAATATTAGTAATATGCAAACTCAGGGAATTCTAAATACAGAAGAATTTAGATGGTAGAAACTCGGAAAAAAAAAGAGAGAGAAGGACTTCTGAAAGTTGTCTTACTTCTGAGCGGCACTTTTTGCACACAATGATCATATCACAAGGACCCCGAAGTCTCTGGGAAGGTTAGGGGATGGGACCCACCTGGAAAAGCTGTTGGGAGACAGATGGTAGCCTCCCGTCAAGGCCATCCAGCGTGTTCTTTAACGTGCACAAGGTGTGGCTCTCCCGCATACGGGCAAAGGCTTAACGCCCCATCCGACGGATGGCGGCCTTTCCAAACCCATGAGTGTCCTCCTACTGACCGTGGGCAAAGCGGGTACTTTTACGGTAAAAAATCTCAACGCTGGCCCAGCTGGGACTCGAACTTGGGAACTGTTGGGTTGGGTTGCGTTGTTTTACCTCTGAGCTGCACTTTTTTGCACACCATGGGCTAAATGGCCAGGTCACATGGACCCCGAAGGCTCAGAGAAGGTTGGGGAAGGGGACCCACTGGAACAGCTGTTGGGAGACAGATGTTAGCCTCCCGTCAAGGTTATCCAGCGTGTTCTTTAACGTGCACAGGGTGTGGCTCTCCCGCACACGGGGCCACGGCTTAACGTCCCATCCGACGGACGGCGGCCTTTCCAAGCCCATCGGTTTCCCCTACTGACCGTGGGCAAGGCGGGGAATTTTGCGGAGATAAATCTCAACGCTGACCTAGCTGGGACTCGAACCTGGGAAGTACAGATTACGAGCCTGGCGCGCTACCGACTGAGCCACCCCCGCCCCACTTGGGAACTGTAGTTTGCGAGCCTGGCGCACTATCGACTGAACCATCCCCTCCCCGTAGAGGAAAGGAATCCACTGGACAGCTGTTAAGAGACAGATGGAAGCCTCCCGTGAAGGCAATCGAGCTTGTTTTCAAAGTGCATAGGGTATGGCTCAGTTGGTAGCCTGCCAGACCGTGATCACCGGCCAGGTTCATAATCTGTTATACTCAGGTTCGAGTCTCACCTTTTTTTTTTTAAAGAATATAATTTTTATTCATAAGAGTAAAGAATACAAAATACATTTACCATTTGACCCGCAAAGCTGAATAGCTTATCTGCAGGAAAATGAATAAATTATATTAAACATAGGTTATTCAACCACAAAAATGGTGTACATCAAATAAATCACAAAACACAACACATAATTATCAGCTAAATAGGAAATGCCAAATAATTTTTTAATTCCATTTTATGTCTTCCAAAAGAATCTATATTTAGTAATTCTTTTGGAATAGCATTAAATATAAGGGGTACTTGATAATCGGAGGTATGTTTCCCGTAATTATTTCGAAAATTTGGCAATTTGTAATAACCTTGGTTTTGAAGTCTTGTATTATTATGTCGAATTTTTAGTTTGTAAGTTTCGTCAAAAATGTTTTTAATTATTACATTATATTTATATAAATTGCTGTAGAATAAAAGGTTTAAAAATTTTAATCTATCTGTGGAAGTTTTATAATTTTTTTGCAAATGAAACGGAATAATATTTTTAGCTATTATAGACTGAAGTTTTTCTATTTTATTTATGTTAGTTAAGTTAGTTGTTCCATGCACAATTATTCCATAATTTAAAATAGATTCGCATATTGCTTTATAAAATAATACACAGGTTTCCATATTTAATACATATTTCAATTTTTGAATTTTTATCGCTGATATTCTCAAGCTTTCACATATGTGGGATATATGGGCATTCCACCTAAAATATTCATCAAAAATGATTCCTAAGTAATTTATTTGATTTATTTGCTTAACAAGTGGGCAACTACATAATGATTCATAATTTGAAGCATCCTTTTTTCTGCAATTTATTTTATGAGTTTTGATAAAGAGGTTTTGATGAATATGAAATCCTGGTGAATGAATAATCATCAATTTTGTTTTTTTCTCATTTAAATAGTTGTTATTATGATTTAACCATCTAATAATATTATTGCAATCTGATTGAATCTCTGAAATGCTATCATTTAAATATTTCTGACTGTCTATTAAAACAATGTCAGCATATAGATAAATAGCACTTTTAATTTTGTATTGAACAAATCATTTATGTATACTAGGAACAATAAAGGACCTAAAATTGAACCTTGGGGAATTCTATATCGTATAATTACTTTTCTGCTGTAGCAATTTTTTATTTTAGTAATTGTGTATCTGTCTGATAAATAATTTCTAAACCAATCTAACAATATAACGCGAATACCGTAATTTTCCAATTTATTTAGTAAAATGCTATGATCTATTTTATCGAAGGCTTTCTTTAAATCTAAGAACATAGTTACAATTTTTTCCCTATTATTCAATTATTTATTAATATTATTTGCAATTTTGGAAATTAGTTGAATTGTGTTTTTTCCTTTTTGAAAGCCAAACTGATTTTCATTAATTATGTTGTGTTTAAGTAAAAAGTTAAAAACAGTATTATAAATATATTTTTCCATTATTTTCGAAAAATTAGGCAGAATTATTATTGGCCGATAGTTAGAAAAGTCCTCCTTAATACCACCTTTAAAAATAGGTCTTAAAATGCCTGTTTTGGGTTCAGTAGGTATGTTCCCAGTAAATATAATCTGATTTATAATTTTTTATATAATATTAAGTAGTGTTTCTTTATTAAATTTTATATGTTTAACGCAAACATTATCGTAACCAGGTGAATTATTGGTGTCTAATGAAGTAATTATTTCATCAGTTTGTTTTTCAGTGATTTCATGTATATAGATAGAGTTCAAAACTCTTTGCATCATGGTTGGAACAAATTTATATCGTTTTGGTGATTTGTATTTCTTATCTGTAAAATTAGTGTATTATAAATGTCATTGTAATTATTTGCTATTTCTTCCACAGATAATTTCTTTTTGGCCATATTGTCAATTATTACATCGTCAGCTGATTTTTTTCTGTTTTCCTTCTAATATTTCATATATTAATTGCCAGGTAGCCTTCTTATCATTTTTTTCATTATAAGTTTATTTCTATAATAAAGTTTTTTCTGATTTCTAATCTGAATATTAACCATATTTCTTAATCTTTTATAGTTATTTTTATAAGCATCACTTTTATCATTGTTTTTAAATTTAATCCAAGCTTTATCTCTTTCTTCAATTAATTCTATCAAGTTCGGTGTTATCCAATTTTTGCTATGATTTCTTTTTACTTTTCCAACTCTCCTCAATATATATTCTATTTTTTTCCTAAAATTCCATCATAAATGTCTTTAAATGCTTTATATAGGTTTAATTCATCCATTGAGTTGTCTCCATAATTTTCTAAATTCCATTCATTTCAGAAATAGCTTTGTTTATATTGTTATGGTCAAATGACCAATTCTTATTTTCCTGGTCTGTTTCATTATAATTAGTATTATTTAAATTGTTATTGGTGTTGCTAATCAGTGTTAAAATCATATAGTGATCTGCTATTTTGCTTGTTTGAATTATTGAATTTGCTGACATATTTTTAATCAGTTTAATATTAATATGGTCTATACAGGTTTTGGTAATTTTATTTTTTACTATTTCTTCTCTTGTAGCTTCCCTTATTAATCTTTCAAAATTCATTTCAGCCAATAGTGTGATATATTTTTCTGTGCCATGTTTTTTAGTATTCATTGTATCGATATTAAAATCACCTATTAAAATCTGATTTTGATCTTTTTCTGCATTTTCCATCCAGTTTCGGAAATTCAACAGAAAAGAGTTCACATCTGTACTAGGTGATCTCTATAGTGCTAAAACATGATATATTATATTATTATTTTTTTAATTTTATAT
Organism: Ryuthela nishihirai; assembly: GCA_038380435.1. Taxonomy (NCBI): domain Eukaryota; kingdom Metazoa; phylum Arthropoda; class Arachnida; order Araneae; family Heptathelidae; genus Ryuthela; species Ryuthela nishihirai. Next base: position 46,268,140 of record JAWZYU010000030.1, read on the forward strand.
ATATAGTTTCCGCTGGAAGTGTTTGTTGTGAAATAATTTCAATATCTAGATTTTCTTTATAGTATACTGAAATCCCCCTAATATTTTTGTTTATATTATCATTTGTAATTTTATTAAATTTATCAGCTGTACATAAAAATGGCGCTGAAATCCTAAACTGACGAAATTCATTCTTTTTTTTGAACGAGCGTTTCTTTTCGCAAGAGGCGATAAATTTGTCTTCTAATTTATCATTCGAAAAACTTTCACCAGGTTTGGGTTGGGTTGTTTTACCTCTGAGCGGCACTTTTTTGCACACCATGGGCTAAATGGCCAGGTTACAGGGACCCCGAAGGCTCAGAGAAGGTTGGGGGAGGGGACCCACTGGAACAGCTGTTGGGAGACAGATGGTAGTCTCCTGTCAAAGGCCATCCAGCGTGTTCTTTACCGTGGGTTGTTTTACCTCTGAGCGGCAGTTTTTTGCACACCATGGGCTAAATAGCCAGGTTACAGGGACCCCGAAGGCTCAGAGGAGGTTGGGGGAGGGGACCCACTGGAACAGCTGTTGGGAGACAGATGGTAGCCTCCTGTCAAGGCCATCCAGCGTGTTCTTTACCGTGGGTTGTTTTACCTCTGAGCGGCACTTTTTTGCACACCATGGGCTAAATGGCCAGGTTACAGGAACCCCGAAGGCTCAGAGAAGGTTGGGAGAGGGGACCCACTGGAACAGCTGTTGGGAGACAGATGGTAGTCTCCTGTCAAGGCCATCCAGCGTGTTCTTTACCGTGGGTTGTTTTACCTCTGAGCGGCACTTTTTTGCACACCATGGGCTAAATGGCCAGGTTACAGGGACCCCGAAGGCTCAGAGGAGGTTGGGGGAGGGGACCCACTGGAAAAGCTGTTGGGAGACAGATGGTAGCCTCCCGTCAAGGCCATCCAGCGTGTTCTTTGACGTGCACAGGGTATAGTTTCCCCGCACACGGAACCACGGCTTAACGTACCATCCGACGGACGGCGGTCTTTCCAAGCCCATCGGTGTCCCCTACTGACCGTGGGCAGGCGGGTTTCACCAGATAGACAGGTTAGTTTGTTGAAACATCCACGTCACAATGAGCTTGTTGTTATCAGTTATAGCAACAGTAATAAACGCCAGTCAGAGCTAAATATGAAACAACTTAAGTTCGACTTTTTCCGGTTATAAATATGTCGAGGAATATTGGTAGGATTGGTAAAATACGTCATTTGGTTAACAAACAAATTTTGACAAATTTATACTACTCTTTCATTTATTCTTATATAACATATGGAATCTTAGTCTGGGGTAATACTTTTGACTATAATCTGAATGCTATATATCGTCTTCAGAAAAGAATTGTTAGATATATTGTTGGTAAAAGATATTATGATCCCGTGGCACATTTATTTTCTGAGGTTAAAATTCTTAATGTCTATAATAATTACAAACTGATATCAGGAAATTTTGTGTATTCGATTACAATGAGATTGATTAAATCGGATAGATTTAAAGACTATTTTCAGAGTGTTTCGAATTTTCATAATTATGAAACACGTCATAGAGAGGATCTGAGTTAAACCCATGTGTCGATTGTCAATTGGGCAGAGATCTATCAAATACAATGCAGTAAAAATTTGGTCTGAATTTCCTGATGATGTTAAAAATGCAAAATCTTTAAAATTATTTAAAATCAAATGTAGAACGTTTCTTCTTACAAAGCAATGAAACCTTCTTCTATGTATCAGTGTAATATGTCTCATAACCATTTGACCTTTTATATTATTGAATTATTGTATACTTTACTGTTGTCATAATTGAACTAAAGGAAATAGGGAGCATTAACTAAAAATAAGCGTCAGCTTACTATGCTCTCCTTTTTTGTTTCGCCTTTCCTATTAATCACTAATATTTAATATGATTGTTATTTACCTTTTCTGATGCAATTGATATTTCTCAGCTATTTCACTTCTCAATTTTTCTCATGTATATATTAATTGTTATTGGATAATTATGCTATGTAAATGTATATTGTATTGACTGGCGGAATAAAATAAATATTATTATTAAATAAAGATTATTATTATATTATTATTATTTCCTGCTGAATTGAAATGGCCGCGAATGTTCAGAACATCGCCGCGATTCTCCGTCTCTACGAAGACTTGTTTTTTCCCGCTCTTTTTGCTCATCAGCACGTTCTCTTATTGATTTATCAATATCACCTCGAACAACATGTTTGTTGACTCTATCCAAGCGGCATCCCTTCCTGTTCTGGGGGAGGTCGATAGACAAGAATTTCCTGGAAATCATCACTTTGTATCTGCCGTCCAACAAAAGGTAACATCATGGGCGCGAGGGGGGGGGGGATGTTGGCCTCGACTCACCCTGTCACGTGGGTTCAATTTCAATAATATGCAAATAAGGATTAGTTCAATTCATGGGGAAGGAAAGGTTTGGTGTATTGGTTTTTTAATCTTTTTTTTTAAAAAGAGAGTTAATGTTTTCAGTTTGTTATGTACAGTCGTTCAAAAAAGTATCCGAACGCTATGGTTGATTACAGAATTCAGAAAAATATCTGGCAACGTTTTTTTTTAAAAATGAGTGATCTGGCAACCTTCGTGTCACGTGACACGAAGGTTGCCAGATCACTAATTTCTAAAAAAAATAGTTGCCAGATATTTTTTTCTTGGATGCTTTTTTGAGCGACTCTAGGTGGTCATATTATTTTGATACTAGATCGTGTGGTCTCACTCACGGAAATATTGAGCGTGTGCAGTTGCACACGCTCCAGTTTGCTGTGAACGGTAACTGGAGCGTGTACAGTTGTTGTACACGCTCCAGATATTTTTCCTGAATTCTGTAATCACGTGACACGAAGGTTGCCAGATCACTAATTTCTAAAAAAATCGTTGCCAGATATCTTTTCTGAATTCTGTAATCAACCATAGCGTTCGGATACTTTTTTGAGCGACTGTATGTCGTTTTTTTTTTCGTTTTCTATGATCAATTAGAATTTTTTTTGTTGGATAAGTAGTGAATAAATATTAAGATTTGAATTTTTCGAACCTCTCATTAACTGTAATAACGTCCTCCAACGATAAAAAAGTTTAAAATATGCCAAATCTTTTATGACTATTGCAAACGATGTATTTATGCTAGAAATTAGAATTTTGGGTGGTAGAGGTTAATGGTCAATAGCTTAATATTAGAAGCAATGATTTAGCCAAATCTTTTAAACTTAAGCCCAGTGGAGGGGACGCACTCGGTTGCATAACAGGCTCATAATCTACAGTTCCCAGGTTCGATTCCATGGCAAGAGTTGAGATTTATCTCCGCCAACCCTTACCCAGCCCTCGGTCAGAGGGGGGCGGGGTGGCTCAGTCGGTAGCGCGCCAGGCTCGTAATCTGTAGTTTCCAGGTTCGAGTCCCAGCTGGGTCAGCGTTGAGATTTATCTCCGCAAAATTCCCCGCCCTGCTCACGGTCAGTAGGGGACACCGATGGGCTTGGAAAGGCCGCCGCCCGTCGGATGGTACGTTAAGCCGTGGTTCCGTGTGCGGGGAAACTATACCCTGTGCACGTCAAAGAACACGCTGGATGGCCTTGACGGGAGGCTACCATCTGTCTCCCAACAGGGGAAACTATACCCTGTGCACGTCAAAGAACACGCTGGATGGCCTTGACGGGAGGCTACCATCTGTCTCCCAACAGCTGTTCCAGTGGGTCCCCTCCCCCAACCTTCTCTGAGCCTTCGGGTCCATGTGACCTGACCATTTAGCCCATGGTGTGCAAAAAAGTGCCGCTCAGAGGTAAAACAACCCAACCAACCCTCGGTCAGAAAGTGGGCACCGATGGGCTTGAAAAAATCAGTCGTCCGTCCGATGGGACGTAAAGCCGTGGCCCCGTGTGCAGACGTTTGTACATTAAAGAACATGCTAGATGGCCATTACGAGAATCTACCATCTGTCTTCTAACAGCTTCCAGTGGGTCCCTTCCCCCAACCTTCTCTGAGTCATTAGGATCCTTGTGACCGGGCCATTTAGTCCATTTATGTGTGCCACAGAAATGCCGCTAAGAGGCAAAACAATCTTGTTATCCTTCATCCTAGAAATGACATCAACCCTCAAAATCAGATTCTTGTTTTACGTTTGAAGAAGCGTCTGCTTTGCAACAAGTCAGTTTCTTGATGACGCAACCAAGTGACCTTGAGAGGAAGGATGATATCTATAGCAAAGGAGAAGATTAAAAAAAAACAGGTTTCTTTCCAAACTCCATCTTCTTGTCGTAGATAACAGATCACTGCCATAAACATCATCAGTCCCTTCTTCCTGCCACCACCATCCCGTGATCTTCATCTTCTGCAGGACGCCATCCAAGTCGCGATGGATGTTTACAAATTGTTTCAGGGGAGTTTCCGAACGTCGCTTAGAATCTTATTTCTAGATGATTGCGCCGACTCTTTCGTAAACAAACTCTCTTTAATCATCTCGAATCAATTTCGTAATCTCTTCTTTGGTTTATTTAGAAACGGATAAACATATGTACAGAGAGCTGTTCCGCTTCTTATTTAGAGCAGAACATCTCAACGCGAACATTGTATGTTTATCCTCCTCTACCTCCGCAGGAATTTAGGAGTTTTTTTTTTCCTTTCTGTAAAGGAGCTATTTTGTTACGACAGTTGCTCCGTCGCCGAGAAGAAGACGGAAATCGCCTCCTCGCAGAACTTACGCAGAAATCTGAGCATGCGCATGGCATTCGCTGTTGGCGACAAGGCAGGAGATGAGTCCCTCACTCACAAAAAGTGTTCTTCTACCTGCTGGCAATTTATGACTCACAAGCGACGCTATAACTATAGATTTGGGTTGGGTTGTTTTGCCTCTGAGCGGCACTTTTTTGCACACCATGGGCTAAATGGCCAGGTCACATGGACCCCGAAGGCTCAGAGAAGGTTGGGGGAGGGGACCCACTACAACAACTGTTGGGAGACAGATGGTAGCCTCCCGTCAAAGCCATCCAGCGTGTTCTTTAACGTTGAGTTGTTTTACCTCTGAGCGGCACTTTTTTGCACACCATGGGCTAAATGGCCAGGTCACATGGACCCCGAAGGCTCAGAGAAGGTTGGGGGAGGGGACCCATGGAACAAGCTGTTGGGAGATAGATGGTAGCCTCCCGTCAAGGCCATCCAGCGTGTTCTTTAACGTGCACAGGGAATGGCTCTCCCGCACACGGGGCCACGGCTTAACGTCCCATCCGACGGACGGCGGCCTTTCCAAGCCCATCGGTGTCCCCTACTGACCGTGGGCAGGGCGGGGAATTTTGCGGAGATAAATCTCAATGCTGACCCAGCTGGGACTCGAACTTGTGAACTACAGATTACGAGCCTGGCGCGCTACCGACTGAGCCACCCCTGCCCCGCTATAACTATAGATAACTCGTGAACGATTGCATACAATGTGCTTACAGAGTCAAAAATTCTGGACTGAGGGGACAGATATTAATAATAAGTTTTTTTTCAAATATAGAGGAAAGATTGAAATCATTTTATTTTAAAATACTAGTTCTGCCAAACAGAAAGAAATTTATTAACGTTTCAAGTGGTGAGGGTGGCTCAGACGGTAAGGCGCCAGGCTCGTAAATCTGGAGTTCCCAGGTTCGAGTCCAAGCTGGGCTAGCGTTGTGATTTATCTCCGCAAAACTTCCCGCCTTGCCCACGGTCAGTAGGGGCAACGACGGACTTGGAAAAGCCGTCGTCCGTCGGATGGGAGGTTAAGCCGTGACTCCGTGTTTATGAGAGCCATACCCTGTGCATGTTAAAGAACACGCTAGATGCCTTGACAGAAGGCTACCATCTTTCTCCTACAGATGTCCAATGGGTCCCCTCCTCCTCGGGGGGCGAGGGTGGTGTAATTAATTTGGGGAATGCTACACGCAATTTTCAGAGCATAAAAACGGGTGCCACAGGGTTATGCATTGGTACCCATATTGTTTTAAATGACCCAACCACCAATGGGGACTCCTTGATGGAAGACTCCTCTCATCCAGCTTGTTTAATTTTCTTTTCAATGTGCACAGAGTATGACCATCTTACTCATGTCTCCACAGCTCAACTTCCTATTTTAAGGACAGTTTTTCCTTTTCTAATTTCCGCTACCCTACCCTCGGCGAGAAAGAAGAACACAAAGAAACTTGAGAAGACCGCCTTCCTTCGGATCAGACATTAAGTCGTGCAGAAGAGAGCCATACCCTGTGGTTCGCTAAATAACACGCTGGATGGCTTTGACACGAGGCTACCATCTGTCTTCTAACAGCTGTCTGTGGTTCCCCTTCCTCACGCCTTCTCTGAGCCTTTGGGATCCTTGTGACCTTGATATTTAGCCCATTAGGTGCAAAAAACGCAGTTCAGATGTAAAAAGAACCTAACCTTTTCTCATTGAAAAGTTCAATTGAAAGTTTGAGTGGAAATAAACTGAAAGACGGCCCAGTTGGAAGCCTAACCCAAGTTGGTTAGTTGTTTGGATGGTTGTTTTACCTCTGAGCGGCTCTTTTTTTGCACACAATGGGATAAATGGCCAGGTCACAAGAACCCCGAAGTCTCAGAGAATGTTGGGGGAGGGGACCCACTGGAACAGCTGTTGGGAGACAGATGGTAGCCTCCCGTCAAAGCCATCTAGCGTGTTCTTTAACGTGGGTTGTTTTACCTCTGAGCGGCACTTTTTTGCACACCATGGGCTAAATGGCCAGGTCACATGGACCCGAAGACTCAGAGAAGGTTAGGGGAGGGGACCCATTGGAATAGTTGTTGGGAGACAGATGGTAGCCTCCCGTCAAGACCATCCAGCGTGTTCTTTAACGTGGGTTGGGTTGGGTTGTTTTACCTCTGAGCGGCACTTTTTTGCACACCATTTGCTAAATGGCCAGGTCACATGGACCCCGAAGGCTCAGAGAAGGTTGGAGGAGGGGACCCACTGGAACAGCTGTTGGGAGACAGATGGTAGCCTCGCGTCAAGGCCATCCAGCGTGTTCTTTAATGTGCACAGGTGTATGTCTCTCCCGCACACGGGGCCACGGCTTAACGTCCCATCCGACGGACGGCGGCCTTTCCAAGCCTATCGGTGTCCCCTACTGACCGTGGGCAGGGCGGGGAATTTTGCGGAGATATATCTCAACGCTGACCCAGCTGGGACTCGAACCTGGGAACTACAGATTACGAGTTTGACGCGTTACCGACTGAGCCACCACCGCCCCTTTTTTAACGTGCACAGGGTATGTCTCTCAGTATACGGAGCCACGGCTTAACGTCCCATCCGACGGACGGTGGCCTTTCCAAGCCCATCGGTGTCCCCTACTGACCGTGGACAAGGCGGAGGAGTTTTGCGGAGATAAATCTCAACGCTGACCCAGCTTGCTAACCCAGGAAACCTGAAGTTAAAGTGCAGTACGCTACCACTGAGCTACCTCTCTTCTCACAGTTGATTGGCAACCAGTAGATTATAGAGAGTTTTAGAAAAAAGTAAAGTCTTTGACCAATTTGGAATCTCTACGTTAAAGCATCAGTTAAGAGAAGAAGGATGCTGTAGATTCTAGCTCCAATATAGGAGTCGAGGCTCATTCTTCATGTGAGCTTTGATGCCAATAAGGAGACATAACGATGATGTGTAATGAACAACCAAATAGTGTATTAAGAACCAATTAGGTTATTAGAGGATATTCCTGACGTCATTTACGATGGTAACGATGACCTTGTCTCTGAATAGTCGACTCCATAAATATCCACTCAGTTATTAGAACCAATAAAAGTGGAGTCATTTGCCAGGGATTGTTTGCTGACGAAAGGAACTCCGTAACTAAGGAGAGGGTTTATTTTTGTACCTCATGCAATGCAAGGAAGATTTTTTTACGTGACAAAGGAGAAAAGTCAATTAACTGACTGGTTTGATATACACTTCCCTATCAAAAGTTTTCGGGCATTTATATGTTGTGATGGTAGAAACACAGAAACAAAAAATTAATGACATCTAAAGTGTAAAATTTCTTTCTTTGAAGGTATTTCTCGTGTTCGAATGATTTCTCTACTTCGAGAGATTCCCTTCTTCAAGAGAATTTTTTTCTTTCAAAAAGATTTCTTTACTTCGAGAAATTTCTTTCTTTCAGCAGATTTCTTTTCTTCGAGACATTCCCTCTGTTGAAGAGCTCCTTTTCGTTAAAGACATTCATTTCCTTCAAGAGCTTTTTTTCCTTTAAGATATTCATTTCCTTCAAGAAATGTCTTTCCTTCAAGAACTTCCCTTTCTTTAAGATATTTCTTTCTTTCAGCAGATTTCTTTTCTTCGAGACATTCCCTTTGTTCAAGAGCTCCTTTTCGTTAAAGACATTCATTTCCTTCAAGAGCTTTCTTTCCTTTAAGATATTCATTTCCTTCAAGAAATGCCTTACCTTCAAGAACTTTCTTTTCTTTAAGGTATTTCTTTCTTTCAGCAGATTTCTTTTCTTCGAGACATTCGCTTTGTTCAAGAGCTCTTTTTCGTTAAAGACATTCATTTCCTTCAAGAGCTTTCTTTCCTTTAAGATATTCATTTCCTTCAAGAAATGCCTTTTCTTTAAGATATTTCTTTCTTTCAGCAGATTTCTTTTCTTCGAAATATTCCCTTTGTTCAAGAGCTCCTTTTCGTTAAAGACATTCATTTCCTTCAAGAGCTTTCTTTCCTTTAAGATATTCATTTCCTTCAAGAAATGTCTTTCCTTCAAGAACTTCCTTTTCTTTAAGATATTTCTTTCAGCAGATTTCTTTTCTTCGAGACATTCCCTTTGTTCAAGAGCTCCTTTTCGTTAAAGACATTCATTTCCTTCAAGAACTTCCTTTTCTTTAAGATATTTCTTTTCTTTAAAATATTTCTTTCCTTCAAGAGATTTCTCTCTTTTGATATATTTTTCCTTCAAGAGCTTCATTTCCTTTAACATTTCTTTCCGTCAAGAACTTCCTTTCCTTTAAGATATTCATTTCCTTTAAGATATTCATTTCCTTCAAGAACTTCATTTCCTTTAAGATATTCATATCCTTCAAGAACTTCCTTTAAGACATTTCTTTCCTTCAGGAGCTTTCCTTTAAAATATTCATTTCCTTCAAGAAAGGTCTTTCTTTCAAAATCTTCCTTTTCTTTCAGACATTTCTTTCCTTCAAGAGCTTTCAAGACATTTCTTTCCTTCAAGAGCTTTCCTTTAAGACATTTCTTTCCTTCAAGAGATTTCTTTCTTTTGAAATATTTTTCCTTCAAGAGTTTCATTTCCTTTAAAAAAAATTCTTTCCTTCAAGAGATTCCCAAGACACTTCTTTCCTTCAAGAGCTTCCTTTCCTTTAAGATATTCATTTCCTTCAAGAAATATCTTTCCTCCAAGAGCTTCCTCTCCTTTAAGACATTTCTTTCCTTCAAGAGCTTTTTTCCTTTTCTTTCAAGAACTTCCTTTTCTTTAAAATATTTCATTTCACCAAGAGCTTTATTTCCTTTAAGACATTTCTTTCCTCCAAGAATTTCCTTTTCTTTAAAATATTTCATTTCACCAAGAGCTTTATTTCCTTTAAGAAATTTCTTTCCTTCAAGAACTTCCTTTTCTTTAAAATATTTCATTTCATCAAGAGCTTTATTTCCTTTAAGACATTTCTTTCCTTCAAGAGCTTCATTTCCTTCAAGACACTTCTTTCCTTCAGGAGTTTCCTTTCCATTAAGAAATTTCCTTCCTTCAAAAGATTTCTTGTCTTTGAAATATTTCTTTCCTTCAAGTGCTTTCTTTCCTTTAAAGAGATTTCTTCCTGAGAGGCAATCAAACGAATCGACATCAATTTCTGCTTTTCCCACTCTTACACCGCAGACGTTTCCTAACTAACGAGAAGCGCGTGCAATTTCTCTCTCTCTCTCTCTAAACCAACCCGTGCGCTCATTTGCATATTCCATCATTACCTTACCTTCCGTCTGAGCCTAGCTCGTAAATCATTTGAAAATCGCCAATTACCCTTTAATGATAATTACCTGTTATGCCTTATTTTCTTCCTTTTTTTTTTCTGGTCAGTTGCGCTTCTAGGAGAAAAAAAAAAGAACAAAAATCAAGAAAGAACGAAGAGAATAATAAGAAAATAAAACGAAATTGATACTTGGGAGCAAGAAAAAAAAGGCAGTATCATTACAGTAAAGTGTAGCTGAAATGTCATAAAGCCATAGACTGTCATAGAATTCGGAAAGAGCCCCCCCTTCTTTCTTCCCCCTCCGAACCCTCTCCCCACTCCCTAACTTTCTCTCTAGCGTTCCCTAATCTCCGTTGTAAATTGCTTCATCCCTTTCAGCAACTGCTAGATCCGGGGCCTTGCAACCCTCGTTTTCTACCAAATTGCCCCGTCAGATGCAAATCTTCCTTTAATTTGAAGCTGCGACGCTCTCCACCGGGAAAAAGCTGCTCTCCTCCCGATTAATCCAATCTTAATTTCTCGACACTGATAAGCGAACTCGTAAAAGGGGGAAAAAAAAAGTCTTCAACAAAAACCCCGGAATTATTTCGTAAGTTTCTTTTCCTCTGCCCATTTTTTTATTTGGAAAAGGGCACTTAATTCCGTTGAAGATTTTCCAAGTCATAAAACTAAGTAGCTGGTTTGTAATTCAGTCATTTGCAACGTTTCTGGTCGACGAGTTCATTTAGTGCCGTTGTTGTGCTTCTCATTTGAGTCTCGTTAATAAATGGGAGAGAAAAGAAGATGGAGGAAGATTGGTTTATTTTATCTCTGGGGCGGGGGTGGTTCAGTCGGTAGCACGCCTGGCTCGTGATCTGTAGTTCCCAGGTTCAAGTCCCAGCTGGGTCAGCGTTGAGATTTATCTCAGCAAAAATTCCCCGCCCTGCCCACGGTCAGTAGGGGACACCGATGGGCTTGGAAAGGCCGCCGTCCGTCGGACGGGACGTTAAGCCGTGGCCCCGTGTGCCGAAGAGCCATACCCTGTGCACGTTAAAGAACACGCTGGATGGCCTTCACGGGAGGCTATCATCTGTCTCCAAACAGCTGTTCCAGTGGGTCCCCTCCCCCAACCTTCTCTGAGCTTTCGGGATCCATGCGACCTGGCCATTTAGCCCATGGTGTGCAAAAAAGTGCCGCTCAGAGGTAAAACAACCCAACCCATTATTTTATCTCTGACTGCAAAATTTTCTGTACTTAATGGTCTAAATGATAAGGTCACAAGGGCCCCAAGCGATCACATCTGGGAAAGGTAGCCACTGGAGAAATTTAGAGGTCATCCGAAACTCCACTCAGCGTCTTCCAGCATGTTCTTTAACGTGCACAGGGTATGACTGAGCTTCACGAAGAGATACGACTTGACGTAACCATCCAACAGATGGTAGCTTACCAAGTGTTGGGCTATTTTACCTCTGCGCTGCACTTTTTTGCACACAATGGGCTAAATGGCCAGGTCACAAGGATTCAAAGGAACGGAACCCACTAGACACTGTTAGAAGACAGATGGTACAGTCGCTCAAAAAAGGATCCGAACACTACGGTTGATTACAGAATTCAGAAAAAATATCTCGCAACGTTTTTTTTAGAAATTAATGATCTGGCAACCTTCGTGTCACGTGACAGCGTTGAGATTTATTAATTGTAGGGCTGGGTGACTCAGTCGGTATCGCACCACGCTCGTAATCTATAGTTCCCAGCTATAGATTACGAGCGTGGTGCGATACCGACTGAGTCACCCAGCCCTACAATTCTAATGACTTCTGTTTTTGAGAGTTGCTTACTGTTTTTGCCGCACTCCCCCCCCCCGCCCACCAAAAATAAAAGTGACATCACTGAAAATTGGGGGTTGTTTTACCTCTGAGCGGCACTTTTTTGCACACCATGGGCTAAATGGCCAGGTCACATGGACCCCGAAGGCTCAGAGAAGGTTGGGTGAGGGGACCCACTGGAACAGCTGTTGGGAGACAGATGGTAGCCTCCCGTCAAGGCCATCCAGCGTGTTCTTTAACGCGCACAGGGTATGGCTCTCCCGCACACGGGGCCACGGCTTAACGTCCCATCCGACGGACGGCGGCCTTTCCAAGCCCATCGGTGTCCCCTGCTGACCGTGGGAAGGGCGGGGAATTTTGCGGAGATAAATCTCAACGCTGACCCAGCTGGGACTCGAACCTGGGAACTGCAGATTACGAGTCTGGCGCGCTACCGACTGAGCCACCCCCGCCCCTAGCGAGTCGGAACTTAGGACTGTTATAGCGAATTCTGTATAGTGTTCTGAAAAGGGTAACTAAATAAGTGATTCGAGTTGCTTCACATTTGTTAAATAATTAATTGTAGAAAGATGTTACGTTTACAAAAAATTTGTTATCATGACATTAAATGCGTGTTTTTATATCTGAGTTTTTAGTTTTATTAATAAGTTATAATTTTATTAAATTAGTCCTAAATTATTTTTAATTAAATACCTACTCAAGCAGCTACTTGCCACAGAGATCTGACAGGAGCCTGTCAGTTTATGCGCCACAGTAGAAGGTCTGAGAGGATGGCGGGACCTCAGCAGAAAAACAACACAAACGTCAATGCCTTACCCGCGGCTCGAACCCAGATACCTTAGATCAGTGACCAAGCGCGTTAATCACTTTGTAAAAATTTGGAGAATTCCCATGTTATAAAAATGTAAATTAGAAATTCAATATCGTGGAGAATAAAACATTCTCAGCTCTCCATCGTATGCGAAATTAAGCCGTGGCTCTGTGTACAAGAAAACCATACCCTGTGCATGTTAAAGAACACGCTGAATAGTCTTGAGGAAGGCATCCATCTGTCTCCTAACAGCTGTCTATTGAGTTCCCTTTCTCCAGGGGGTGGTGTAATCGGTAGTGCGCCTGGCTCGTAATCTGTAGATCCCAGGTTCGAGTCCCACCTGGGCCAGCGTTGAAATATCTCTGCAAAACTCCTCACCTTGCCGTCGGTTAGAAAGTGGACACCGATGGGCTTGGAAAGGCCACAGTCCGTCGAATGGGATATTAAGCCGTGACCCCGTGTGCACAAGAGCCATAACCTGTGCACGTTAAAGAACACGCTGGATGACTTTGACGGGAGGCTACAATCTGTCACCTAACAGTAGTCCAGTGGATTTCCCTCTCCCAATCTTCCTTGAGACTTAGTCCTTGTGTCCCATTTAGCCACTGTGTGCAAAAAAGTGCCGATACCCAACCCGACCCTTTCTCTGTCCTTCTCTGAGCCCTTGGAGTCTTTGTGATCTCGATATTTAGCCCATTGAGTGTGAAGAAAAGGCCGCACAAAGGAAAAACAACCCAACCGAATTCCAAGGAGCATTTTCTAGCCCATCCCTCTTCGAGGAAGGGGCGGGGGTGGCTCATTCGGTAGCGCGCCAGACTCGTAATCTGTAGTTCCCAGGTTCGAGTCCCAGCTGGGTCAGCGTTGAGATTTATCTCCGCAAAATTCCCCGCCCTGCCCACGGTCAGTAGGGACACCAATGAGCTTGGAAAGGCCGCCGTCCGTCGGATGGGACGTTACGCCGTGGCCCCGTGTGCGGGAGAGCCATACCCTATGCACGTTAAAGAACACGCTGGATGGCCTTGACGGGAGGCTACCATCTGTCTCCCAACAGCTGTTCCAGTGGATCCCCTCCCCCAACCTTCTCTGAGCCTTCGGGGTCCATGAGACCTGGCCATTTAGCCCATGGTGTGTAAAAAAAGTGCCGTTCAGAGGTAAAACAACATAACCCAACTGTTCATCTTAAAATTCCGATATTGAGTCGCGACAATTCTCAGGTATCCTTCCTCAATTTCAAGTTTAAGAATTGATAATGAGTTCTCCAAACTCATCCATCAAGGTTTCCTTTTTGCGTCGAGAGAGGATTTCTTTTCGTCACACAGACCGAGTCATTATTTCCGTATTGTTGCAGGCGACGTCCTTGGCTATTTCGTCCGCCGTCGTAATGGCCAAGTTTCAGCCCGAGGCAAATTTAGAGCGACAACTTTTCCCAAAAGGCATCATTTACAGTGTCTGCTCTCGGCTGATAACTGAAGATGCTGAAGACTCATTAAAATCCGAGTTAATTGTTTCCTTGGATTTGATAGCCATCTGCGAATTCTTGAAGAGGTTTTTCGGGGTTTTTGGTTGCTGGCAGTCTTTCAGCGGGTGTCGAAGTTGTTTGCCGAGCAGAGGGGTAGGGGGGGGGGAGTAAGAGTCAAGTTTCTGTTTCCTTCTTTTCAAGATCGTTTAATTATCAGGAGTGAAAACGAAAAATAATTCCGTCTCGTTTCAATTTTTAATTTTCTGTCGTTTTTTGCTTACGTCGTAGGAGTTGAATCATTAAGTCAATTAGCAATTAAATCGAAATTTAAGACTATTTTTAAAAAGGAAAGCTCATTAATCTGATCTCCTGAGAAAAAAAAAATCTTAAATGATTCTTTCGTTGTTTTTTATTGTTTTGTAGAATCACGTGTCGGAAAGGGAATCTAATTGAAGTTTGTGATATTATTCGACACCGAATTACTTTAGAATATTGGGAAAAGAATTATTTTTGCAATTACAGAAACGTTGAGCCATCTAGAGACTATTAGGGAAACGAGTAAGAGATGGAATTACGATTTTTATTTTTTTTTTAAATGCTGCATCATGTTTTATTTTACTGATCCAAATTGGAATATAATTTATTTGATATCGGTTAACTGAAACAACAACAACAGTTGCAAGATGATGATCGAGATTTTTAGTTTTTGTTTATATTGGCTTTGAGTAGCACTCGATCTTCGGAAACCTCTCTTTTCAAGGCATTAACTACTTTTGCTTTTCCTATTCTTGAATATGCATCTCCTGTCTGGTTGAGCTCTGACATAAATTTAGTTGAATGTCCACTCAGATGGTTTAGTAAGAGACTACCTGGACTGTCCAACTCAAGCTACAAGGAACGACTGAAAGTGCTCAACATTCACTCCTTGGAATGGAGAAAGTTGGTTTACGGTCTAAAAATTTGTTATGAAACCATTAACAACCTTCTCTATTCAGATTCGGTCGAGCCGTTAATTCATGTCTTGGACTCTAGCAGAACAAGGAGGCATCCTCAGTGTATACATGTATTCCTCATGCAAGAACAAACTGTAAATACCATTCCTCATGCTGGAACAAACTGTAAATACCATTCCTCATGCCAGAACAAACTGTAAATATCACTCCTCATGCTAGAACAAACTCTAAATACCATTCCTCATGCTAGAACAAACTGTAAATACCATTCCTCATGCTAGAACAAACTGTAAATATCATTCCTCATGCTAGAACAAACTGTAAATATCATTCCTCATGCTAGAACAAACTGTAAATATCATTCCTCATGCTAGAACAAACTGTAAATTCCATTCCTCATGCTGGAACAAGCTGTAAATACTATTCCTCATGCCAGAACAAACTGTAAATATCACTCCTCATGCTAGAACAAACTCTAAATACCATTCCTCATGCTAGAACAAACTGTAAATACCATTCCTCATGCTAGAACAAACTGTAAATACCATTCCTCATGCTAGAACAAACTGTAAATACCATTCCTCATGCTAGAACAAACTGTAAATACCATTCCTCATGCTAGAACAAACTGTAAATATCATTCCTCACGCTAGAACAAACTGTAAATATCACTCCTCATGCTAGAACAAACTCTAAATACCATTCCTCATGCTAGAACAAACTGTAAATACCATTCCTCATGCTAGAACAAACTGTAAATACCATTCCTCATGCTAGAACAAACTGTAAATACCATTCCTCATGCTAGAACAAACTGTAAATATCATTCCTCATGCTAGAACAAACTGTAAATATCACTCCTCATGCTAGAACAAACTCTAAATACCATTCCTCATGCTAGAACAAACTGTAAATACCATTCCTCATGCTAGAACAAACTGTAAATACCATTCCTCATGCTAGAACAAACTGTAAATATCATTCCTCATGCTAGAACAAACTGTAAATATCATTCCTCATGCTAGAACAAACTGTAAATACCATTCCTCACGCTAGAACAAACTGTAAATACCATTCCTCACGCTAGAACAAACTGTAAATACCATTCCTCACGCTAGAACAAACTGTAAATACCATTCCTCATGCTAGAACAAACTGTAAATACCATTCCTCACGCTAGAACAAACTGTAAATATCATTCCTTCATATGTCGAGTTGGTTTGTGTTTGGAACTCTCTACCTCCTGATGTTGTGTTGTCCCCAACTTTGCGTATTTTCAAAGATCACCTAAATACAGTGGACTTGGCCAAGTTTCTAAAATATTTTAAGTTTTAATTTTCGTTATGTAGTAATTATACTATATTCTCGATGTGTGTATCATAGTGTAAACCACAATAACATAACAAACATTTGTGTTAACCACATTGTAATTATTTTACTGTTTCTGATGTCTTTGAGCGGTTTTAACGTCTGCATATTTTTGTGCCTTCCTCTCAATAAATAAATAAAACATCCGAGTTGAACTGACGAATGAACCTCCAACAACAGATTCCTCTTAACCCTTTCAGGACCATAAGGTTTCTAAGAGTAAATATTAGTATGTAACTGTTTATTTTAGTTTGTTTAGACGTAAAATAAATAAAAATCATAAGAAAAATACATAACAATGTGTAGTTTTTTTGGAATTTTATGGGAAATATTTTTCCCAATGGACTATAAAGGTAACACAAATTATAGTTAGGCTTATTATGCAATGTCTTTTATTTATTGGTTTATTAAAACAAAATGTTAACTAAAATAATACAAAATTATGAAATAAAATTACTATACAAAATGATGTTGCTAATTATGATATTCTGCGAAGCAATTTCTTTTGGTAGTGAAGCAAAGATGGACATTGCACATAGTACATATATTATGCGTCCTGACAGTTCTGTTTTTGTTTTCTAAACGTTCCCGTTTACGTAATTGCGTTCGGCATACGTTCTATTTTGACATTCTGTATAAAAAATGCAGATAAGGTTATAATTAAATACGACAATCACCAATTTTAAAATGGAAAAAATGTTTCCCTTAGTCGTGAAAGGGTTAACTGAAGCAACAATCGCAATATAAGTATACATTTAACTGAAATATCTATATCAGCGAAGAACGTTTGGCAAATTATATAGGCTGTAAATTATTTCTTTTTTTTTAATATTCGTCAGCATTATTTACATATATATTTCATTCTTTTGGCTATCAAAATCTTTTTGCACCAAAAAAAAAAACGCTTCTACCTCGATTGAAATTTGATTCGGATGTATTTGAATATTTAAATTTTTACCAAAAGAAGCACAAGATTTGGGAAATTTTGAAAGCATTTTCGCCCCCCCAACTCCCTCTCTTTAATTCAAAAGAAAAATAATCTATTCCCTTCAAAATGCAGAGAACCTCTACATACAAGATATTTATTTTCACATCAACCATTTTGCTTCTTTCAAATCGTGCAATAAAAAACACGTTTGTCACTAGTTAAGTCACGACTGTTTAGCAAAAACAAAATTATTTTTTATACTATTGTTTAATACGTTACGTGCAACCGTTTCGTAATCTATTCCGATCATTCTTTCCTTTGACTGCTCTTCTTTTCCCGATTTCTTTTTTTAACGTTTCGGATCTGTTAAAAACTATTTAAAATGGATTCATCATCTTCTTGTTTTTTCACGTGTCTCTCTTTTCGCTTCTGTTCTCTTCGTTTTCACCAGTTGGGATTTAGATCCAATGGTTTTCAAAAATGGTAATGATACTTTTTTTTTTCTTTGGCTACTTCTGGAGAATGTTAATTTTAAAAAAATGATATATTTCACCCAGCTTTGCTTGAGACACTTTGGTGAGGGTGTGGCTCAGTCGGTAGCGCGCCAGGCTCGTAATCTGTAGTTCCCAGGTTCGAGTCCCAGCTGGGTCAGCGTTGAGATTTATCTCCGCAAAACTTCCCGGCCGCGCGCCAGGCTCGTAATCTGTAGTTCCCAGGTTCGAGTCCCAGCTGGGTCAGCGTTGAGATTTATCTCCGCAAAACGACCCGGCCCTGCCCACGGCCAGTGGGGGACACCGATGGCCTTGAAAATGCCACCGTCCGTCGGATGGGACGTTAAGCTGTGGCCCCGTGTGCGGTGAAAGCTAAATATACCCTGTGCACATTAAAGAACATGCTGGATGGCCTTGACGGGAGACTACCATCTGTATCCCAACAGCTGTTCCAGTAGGTCCCCAACTTTCTCTAAGCCTACGGGGTCGTTCTGTCCTGGCCATTTACTCCATTGTGTGGAAAAACGTGTCGCTCAGACCATTTTCGTCCTACACAGCCCCAACTTCATTTTTTAAACTCGTGTAAGGTATTCTATTTTGTTTTTTAATAGCCGAAATGACGATCTTACATAAAATAGCGTGTTTTTCATTATATTTCATTTAATTAGAGGGAGTAGGGGACCCTTTTAGAACTTGGTCCCAGGGTCCTCAATTGCTTAATCCAACTTACAAGTTATTAAAAAAAAAAAGAGCTTTTGTTACTTCTCTGGACAATAAATACTGATAATCCATTGAACAGTTGAATGAATGATGATTGAACAATGAATCCATTGGACAGTTTTTAAAAGTACAGTCGCTCAAAAAAGTATCGGAACACTACGGTTGATTACAGAATTCAGAAAAAATATCTTATCTGGCAACGATTTTTTCACGTATTAGCGATCTGGCAACCTTCGTGTCACGTGACACGAAGGTTGCCAGATCACTAATTTCTAAAACAAATTGTTGCCAGATATTTTTTCTGCATTCTGTAATCAACCGTAGTGTTCGGATACTTTTTTGAGCGACTGTAGGTGGTCATATTATTTTGATACTAGATCGTATGGGCTCACTCACGGAAATATTGAGCGTGTGCAGTTACCGTTCACAGCAAACTGGAGCGTGTGCAGTAACTGCACACGCTCCAGTTTGCTGTGAACGGCAACTGGAGCGCGTACAGTTGCTGTACACGCTGCAGATATTTTTCCTGAATTCTGTAATCACGTGACACGAAGGGTTGCCAGATCACTCATTTCTAAAAAAATCGTTGTCGATATTTTTTCTGAATTCTGTAATCAACCATAGTGTTCGGATACTTTTTTTTTGAGCGAATGTAGATGGGATCCTCTCGTCCAGTTCATCCGGAGTTTTTTGACTTTTCCATGTTTTTGACATCCGGAGTTGTTTGTTTCATTAACAGTCCGTGATATCCCGGAATAAGAGGCCGCCACGGCTTAATGCTCCCACTTTACATTGAGGTTGGATCTGAAATAAGATCATGAACTCTTCGTGAGTTCGTAGGTAGAGAAGCATCAGCTGGTGAATGGATTATCCTTTTCAACAACCCCTTCCCCTCTCCCATTCATTCAATGGCGTCAATTGCTTCCATTCCAGAAAATCCATTCCCTCTCAGCATTTCTCATTTGGTGTGGAAATGGAGCAAGACGATAAAGTGGACTTAAATCTCATCCGTAACTGATCCCCCCTCCCCCGTCTTTGCAGCAGAGCCGAAAAGAAGAATGTTGGCATTTCATAAATGATCTTTTTCTTTCTGATTGCTGTTGCCTTTGTTTATTGCTTGGAATGAGGGTTCTACAAGGGGAGGGGGGGGGGCGATAAGAGAGGGAGGGAGGCGAAATCCCTTTCCTCCAAGAAATGTGGCCCTCATTACGTCAGGATGTTTTTTTATCATTATTTTTTTGAAGCGGAAAGTGCAACTTTGAGGAAAGGGCCGTTAAAAAAATGTCACCAGGCAAATTGGTACAGCTTTGAGGGGATTATTGACGAGGCCAGTTTTAAAATTTTTTGGTGGGAGAGATTAGGAGAATATGCTAATTTTGGGGAGGAGACTTTTTTTTCGCCTGTTTTCTTGATCTTTTCAGCATATTTGGCTTAATAGCTCAAACTGGAGATCCTTTTAATTATGGGACTTACTCACTCCAAGGTCTACGAATGCGAATATGATCGTAGAATTTAGACGGTGCAATTAGGGTTTGTTTGGCTCTCAGTGACACTTTTTGTTTGTACACAGTGGTCAGGTCACAATGACCCAAGGGGCAAGGGGTTAGGGGAAAAAGATCCACTGGACAACTCTTAGGAGACAAGTGGGGTTGTGTCAAGGTCATCCAGCGTGTTCTCTAATGTGCACAGGGTATGAACCACGGATTAGCATCCTATCTGATAGATCCGATCTTCCAAGACCATCGTTCTCCTCTCTTGAAAATCAACCCTTCTCCCTCTCCCATTCATTCAATGGTCATCATCAAACCCTCCCCCATTGGTATAAAAAAAAAGGTTGCCAGAAAAAATATCTGGCAACGTTTTTTGTTTTTAGAAATTAGTGATCTGGCAACCTTCGTGTCACGTGACACGAAGGTTGCCAGATCACTAATTTCTAAAAAAAAATCGTCGCCAGATATTTTTTCTAAATTCTGTAATCAACCATAGTGTTTGGATACTTTTTTGAGCGACTGTAGGTTGCTGTGAACGGTAACTGTACAGATGCTGTACATGCTCCAGCTATTTGTCCTGAATTCTGTAATCACGTGACACGAAGGTTGTCAGATCGCTAATTTCTAAAAAAAAAATCGTTGCCAGATATTTTTCCAGAATTCTGTAATCAACCATAGTGTTCGGATATTTTTTTGAGCGACTGTAGGTGGTCATATTATTTTGATACTAGATCGTGTGGGCTCACTCCCGGAAATATTGAGCGTGTGCAGTTACCATTCACAGCAAACGAGCGTGTGCAGTAACTGCACACGCTCCAGTTTGCTGTGAACGATAACTGGAGCGTGTACAGTTGCTGTACACGCTCCAGATATTTTTCCTGAATTCTGTAATCACGTGACACGAAGGTTGCCAGATCACTAATTTCTAAAAAAAAATCGTTGCCAGATATTTTTTCTAAATTCTGTAATCAACCATAGTGTTCGGTTATTTATTTGAGCGACTGTACATCTGCACCCTTCCGATATTACCCAGACTAAATTTCGGGTCTTGTGATCTCCAACTTCACACACTTAAGTAACGACCTTTCGAAGACTTGCCTTGTTTGTGAGATTTGCTGACTAATTACATAATTTGCCACGCTTCGTTCATTGGGTGGGAAACAGCAACCCGAAGGCTAATGACGTGGAAGACGCTAATTGGCCACGACGTCAACAAATGACTGCAAATGAGTGTCGAGACGAGGTTCGAGGGGACTAATGGCAGAACAGAGATTGCACTCCGCGAACGAAGGAATTATTTCTTTAATGGCTTCAGAGCGTTCCGAAAAGCCATCCCAAGTGAGGGAAAATAATTTTAAATGACTCGTGAGGAAGTTGTTCGAGGAAAGACCTTTCGATCTCTATTCTCTGGGGGGAGGGGGGTTGGCTCAATCGATAACGTGTCAGACTCGTAAAATGCAGTTCCCAGGTTCGAGTCCCACCTGACCCAGCGTCGAGATTTATCTCCGCTAAAACCCCCACCCTGCCCTCGGCCAGAAAGGAGGTTTCCAAGCCAACACCGATGGGCTTGGAAAGGCCGACGTCCCTAGGATGGGAACGGACACCGTGTGTTCGATTTGGCACACGGAGCCGTTGGTCCGTGTGCCAGATTGTCATATCCTGTGCAGGTTAAAGAACCCGCTGGATGGCTTTGACGAGGGAGCTATCATGTGTCTCGCAACAGCTATCCAGTGAATCCGATTCCCCCTATCTTCTCTGAGCGTTAGAGGTCCTTGTGACCTGGCCATTTAGGGAAGGGGGTGGCTCAGTCGCTAGCGCGCCAGGCTTGTAATCTGTAGATCCCAGGTTCGAGTCCCAGTTGGGTCAGCGTTGAGATTTATCTCGCAAAATCCTGCCCACGGTCAGTAGGGGACACCGATGGGCTTGGAAAGACCGCCGTCCGTCGGATGGGACGTTAAGCTGTGGCCCCGTGTGCGGGAGAGCCATACCCTGTGCACGTTAAAGAACACACTGGATGGCCTTGAAGGGAGGCTACCATCTGTCTCCCAACAGCTGTTCCAGTGGGTCCCCTCCCCCAACCTCCTCTGAGCCTTCCTGGTCCTTGTGACCTGGCCATTTAGCCCATGGTGTGCAAAAAAGTGCCGCTCAGAGGTAAAACAACCCAACCCTCGCCATTTACCTGGCCTCAGAGATAAAACAATCGAAACCAAATCTATTGTTGAGAAAGCAGACACTATTGGTCTCGGAAAGGTAAAACCCTGACCCATTGGACTTTAACGAGAAGGGGTCATTTTCTACCTCACGACTGTCCATTCAAGTCACCTTCTTCGACCTTTTAATTTCACGTAACTTGAGATTTCTGTTAATCAACCAAAACGTTTCTCTCAGTATTTAAACGATCGATCCCTCCTTCTCCTGGAACTTATCCAAGTTGCTCCCTTAATCTACGTTTCGTCTGTTGACTGCCCCTCCTCCCCTTCTGATTCCAAATTGGTCTCAACCGGGCAGTGTCGTGAAACTACACCCCGAACATCATCTGCCAGATGACGATAGCGAAAAGTTTTCTCACGTTTGTTTGACATCTCGCGCCCTGCATTGGATATCAGCACGGTAGACTCGAGCGCCCGAAGCATCTTCTGTCAGCCACGATCTATGTGTCTGTGTCTCGGAGCATCTGTCGACTACCGATGAGGAGGGGGGCAGCTGGGCCCTCGGGGCACGAGCCTCCTAACTCCTCCCTAGGCATCAGTATGCAAGAACATTTCCCTTTCTTTGCGAAGTGAGATGAAAGTCTGTTTTTTCCCGATACGTTGCTGTACGGAATTATGAGGTGGAGGAGAGGTAGGTATGAAAGGGAAAAGGAAGATCGGGAGCGAACACGTGTGGAGCAACATCCATAGCAACGATGTGACTCTTCTTATTTTGGCACACATGTGAGGATGTAAAAGAACAGGCATGAAGGTGTTCTTCTTCTGTAGAAATGATTGTTGATGTTTTTAGTCTTTATCTGGGGAGGGAAATAAAGTTCTTCGTTCCCGAAATTCTTTCTCTATTTTTTCCCCCATCTGATTAGTATTTCTCTGCGGAATAATATGATGTTCACGAGAAGTAGTCTGGAATATTTGGAATTGTTTTATTATGCAAATGAGAAAAGCCTTCACTTGTACAAAGAAGTCTCGGAAGCTGCGGATAAAAATTAAATAAAGAGATAAGAGTAATTTAGAATATGGTTCCAGAGTTGACATAAATTAGCATAAAATTCCGACGAAATTCATAGAAAATAAAGAACTTAAAAAAAAAACAGTTCTGTAATAGTTTGAGAGTAGTTTTTGTTCTTCTTCCACAGATTAAAACTTGCTAGCATACAGTCCCTCAAATAAATATCCGAACACTATGGTTGATTGCAGAATTCAGGAAAAATATCTGGCAACGTGTCACGTGACATGAAGGTTGCCATGATCACTAATTTCTAAAAAAATCGTTGCCAGATATTTTTTTCTGAATTCTGTAATTAACCATAGTGTTCGGATATTTTTGTGAGCGACTGTACTAGATATAGTAGTGGTTCCAAAACTGATCCCTGAGGCAATCGCTGATAACCGTATCCTTGATTAAAAATAAAGGTCTCAAAATTCAAAATGTATAATTTTTTTCTGAAAATATTAAGACTTATTCCCAGTATAAGTACAGTCGCTCAAAAAAATATCCGAACACTATGGTTGATAACAGAATTCAGAACAAAAAAATATCTGGCAACGATTTATTTAGAAATCAGTGATCTGGCAACCTTCCTGTCACGTGACACGAAGGTTGCCAGATCACTAATTTTTAAAAAAATCGTTGCCAGATATTTTTTCTGAATTCTGTAATCAACCATAGTGTTCGGATACTTTTTTGAGCGACTGTACATCTTTCATAATGGTTTCGACATTCCATTAAATAGAATCAACGAAATCATTCTCTGCAAAATGTTCTGCTTTAGATTTGCAGCAGAAATGCAAGAAGAATGCATCGGAATCCATCATTGTATACAATCGAGGAAACAAATCTTTTAAAAACAATGGCGTTCGATATTTTTGATGCTCTGAGACAAATTGCGATTTAATGGCATTGCAGCTTGCAGAAGGAACTGTCGTTTGTTTCCTTACAACTTCGGTATAAGTACAGTCGGTCAAAAAGTATCCAAACACCATGGTTGATTACAGAATTCAGAAAAAATATCCGGCAACGATTTTTTTTAGAAAATAGTGATCTGGTAACCTTCGTGTCACGTGACACGAAGGTTGCCAGATCACTGATTTCTAAAAAAATCGTTGCCAGATATTTTTTCTGAATTCTGTAATCAACCATAGTGTTCGGATACTTTTTTGAGCGACTGTAGGTGGTCATATTATTTTGATACTAGATCGTGTGGGCTCACTCACGGAAACATTGAGCGTGTGCAGTTACCGTTCACAGCAAACTGGAGCGTGTGCAGTAACTGCACACGCTCCAGTTTGCTGTGAACGGTAACTGGAGCGTGTACAGTTTCTGTACACGCTCCAGATATTTTTCCTGAATTCTGTAATCACGTGACACGAAGGTTGCCAGATCACTAATTTCTAAAAAAATCGTTGCCAGATATTTTTTCTGAATTCTGTAATCAACCATAGTGTTCGGATACTTTTTTGAGCGACTGTACTTGAATAAAAAAAAAGCATTTAATGCTAGCGTTCAGTTCGTTACAAGTAAATGCATCGGAATTTTATTTTTATATACGACACTAAACGATAAATTAGATAGTAATGCGATATAGGGAAAAATCCTCCAACGTTTCAGTTAAAAATTATTCAGATCTCTGCCGCGTTCCAAATCTGAGATAGCGAATACATTTTTGTTCTGAAGAGTCGTGCTGAAGATGTTGAAGAGGATGAATGTTGTTCCTTCCGTTTCGAGAAATGACGTTTTTTATTATCCTGAACGAAATGGCTCTCGATCTTCGTACCATTTTGTATTCCTGATGTAGCTAGAAACTGTTTACGTATTTCAACGTTTACTTATTCGAATCGAATATGTCTAAAGGGCAGTAAATTGTTTGATATTTGCATCTTAAAAATTAAATCATCTTTTCCACTCTCCTCGATCACTCACAGCGCGAAAACAAAAATCTCGATGTCCGAAATAAAAGGTTACAAAGAGATACTTCTCAACCTTTCTTCGTGAATTTGGAATGAGAAGAGAGAAGCATCAGTAGGTTTTTTGTTTTTGTTGTTGTTGTTCTCTCTTCACCGAAGGGACGTCCTCCTTTACATTTTGGGGATCGTCATGTATCTACTTCGGGAGTGGGATGGAGGTCGGAAGGGGAGGGGGTAAATTCGGTCCCTTTTGATTCTATCCGTATCTCGTCGCCGTTGGGGTCATTATAAACGCATTAGATGCATTTCCGGGGCTGAAACACAGATCATATCTTTGGGATGGGGAGGTAAGGGGTGTCGCTTACAACTCGTTCACTCCTTCGTGCTTGGAAAGGCCGCCGTCTGTCGGATGGGACGTTAAGCCCTGGTTCCGTGTGCGGGAGAGCCATACCCTGTGCACGTTAAAGAACACGCTGGATGGCCTTGACAGGAGGCTACCATCTGTCTCCCAACAGCTGTTCCAGTGGGTCCCCTCCCCCAACCTTCTCTGAGCCTTCGGGGTCCTTGTGACCTGGCCATTTAGGGACGGAGGTGGCTCAGTCGCTAGCGCGCCAGGCTTGTAATCTGTAGATCCCAAGTTCGAGTCCCAGATGGGTCAGCGTTGAGATTTATCTCCGCAAAATCCTGCCCACGGTCAGTAGGGGACACCGATGGGATTGGAAAGGCCGCCGTCCGTCGGATGGGACGTTAAGCCGTGGCCTCGTGTGTGGGAGAGCCATATCCTGTGCACGTTAAAGAACACGCTGGATGGCCTTGACAGGAGGCTACCATCTGTCTCCCAACAGCTGTTCCAGTGGGTCCCCTCCCCCAAGCTTCTCTGAGCCTTCGGGGTCCTTGTGACCTGGCCATTTAGCCCATGGTGTGCAAAAAAAAGTGCCGCTTAGAGGTAAAACAACCCAACCCTTGTGTTAATAGACACAACGTTAGGTAAGGTTTCACTTTGGAATGAGTGGGGGGAGGGGGTTAGAGGAGAGTTGATAGAGGGATAAACTCGGAGGGAAGTTTGAAACGCCGATGTCAGTTTGCATAACGAAGAAATGTGTCTGCCGTTTCGACGTCACCACAACAGCGAAGCTGAAATAGGGAAAGGCCACGAGCCGTTGAGTCGGACATCGGAACCTGCACGCGACAGGAATGGGAATAGTTGAGCCAATAGGACAACGAGTAGAGACATCAGAAATAGGTCAAATCTGTTCTCTTGTTTGGGAGCTGAGAATATCAGGAACATTTACGGCAATCATTTCTTGATTGGCGAGGACAGCAGAGTGGAAAATGGACAGCTTGGCTCTTTTCTCTTTGACTGCTAAGAGATGAGTTTCGGGGATTTCGTCTGGCGTTGTTTCAAAAAATTTCCTTCATTTAATCTTCAGTTACTTAGCTTCAGAAGATTTCGGTTTCGATTTGATATGAGTTATGTGAAGTACACTATAATAACTGGGGGCGGGGGTGGCTCAGTCGGTAGCGCGTCAGGCTCGTAATCTGTAGTTCCCAGGTTCGACTCCCAGCTGGGTCAGCGTTGAGATTTATCTCCGCAAAATTCCCCGCGCTGCGCACGGTCAGTAGGGGACACCGATGGGCTTGGAAAGGCCGCCGTCCGTCGGATGGGACGTTAAGCCGTGGCCCCGTGTGCGGGAGAGCCATACCCTGTGCACGTTAAAGAACACGCTGGATGGCCTTGACGGGAGGCTACCATCTGTCTCCCAACAGTTATTCCAGTGGGTCTTCTCCCCCAACCTTCTCTGAGCCTTCGGGGTCCATGTGACCTGGCCATTTAGTCCATGGTATGCATAAAAGTGCCGCTCAGAGGTAAAACAACCCAACCCAACCTATAATAACTGAAATGTTAAAGAATATTCGTGTTATGTGAATGGAAATCTATCTTCGAAGCTTTATAACTTCTAAAACATACATTTAATGGAAAGATATGACTGCAGATATAATAAAGGTCACGAATCAAGCCTTTTTAAATGATAATATTCATTCAGTATTTAAAGTGTTATGAAGTTGTAATATTGAATAATAAATTATCTTGGATACGAAGTGTGAAAAAAAATATCTGCGATGGCGATTCGCATCTGCTTTAGTAAAGTTGTGATGGTTGAGTTGTTTTATCTCTGAGCGGCACTTTTTTGTACACCATGGGCTAAATAATCAGGTCAAAGGACCCCGAAGGCTCACAGAAGGTTGGGGGAGGGAACCCACTGGACTAGTTGTTAGGAGACAGATGGTAACCTCCCGTCAAGGCAATCCAACGTGTTCTTTAACGTTGGATTGTTTTACCTCTGAGCAGCACTTTTTTTGCACACCATGGGCCAAATGGCCAGGTCACATGGACCCCGAAGGCTCAGAGAATGTTGGGGGAGGGGACCCACTGGAACAGCTGTTGGGAGACAGATGGTAGCCTCCCGTCAAGGCCATCCAGCGTGTTTTTTAACGTGCTCAGGGTATGGCTCTCCAGCACACGGCGCCACGGCTTAACGTCCCATCCGACGGACGGAGGCCTTTCCAAGCCCATCGGTGTCCCCTACTGACCGTGGGCAGGGAATTTTGCGCAGATAAATCTCAACGCTGACAAGCTGGGACTCGAACCTGGGAACTGCAGATTACGAGCCTGGCGTGCTACCGACTGAGCCACCCCCGCCCAGGTTGTGATGGTAGAAAGGTACAACTGCCATTTTGTTCGTGGGGGCGCATTGAGCGTTATTTAAATCGTCGTCGAACTAAGGCTGAACTTAATAATATTAATTAATTAATAAGTGGGTTCTATTTCCTATCAAACATCTTGTCTTATTAAAATCATTCATAATTGTTTAACAGTGTAATATTGAAATCATCATTACGAAAACTTTTAAAATGTCTATTGATTGTTTGGGAATTTTGCGGAGATAAATCTCAACGCTGACCCAGCTTGGACTCGAACCTGGGAACTGCAGATTACGAGCCTGGCTCGCTACCGACCGAGCCACCCCCGCCCTTCTAAACATCTATAGAAACGTAGAGAGGGCTTAGATGCAAAGGAATGCTGTGACTGTTCTTTTAACCACGAAAAAATAAAAAAAATCTCTAGATAATCATCCGCGCAGAGATTCCTCAGGGATTTAAGTGGGTAGAAATTACTCCTCGAAAAAATACCTCGCAGATGGTCAGTCCTAGCCGAAAGATTTTGTGCAAACATTGCGTCGTCTAAACCCATCTGAGTCCCTGTCCACAGAACTGATCGCTTCGTCGAATAACAAGAGCTAAAACGAAACAGGCAACGACATTTAGTACATTATTGATAAGAGTAAGTACTCAATCAGGGTTGGGTTGAGTTGTTATACCTCTGAGCGGCACTTTTTTGCACACCATGGGCTAAATGGCCAGGTCACATGGACCCCGAAGGCTCAGAGAAGGTTGGGGGAGGGGACCCACTGGAACAGCTGTTGGGAGACAGATGGTAGCCTCCCGTCAAGGCCATCCAACGTGTTCTTTAACGTTGGGTTGTTTTACCTCTGAGCGGCACTTTTTTGCACACCATGGGCTAAATGGCCACTTCACATGGACCCCGGAGGCTCAGAGAAGGTTGGGGGAGGGGACCCACTAGAACAGCTGTTGGGAGACAGATGGTAGCCTCCCGTCAAGGCCATCCAGCGTGTTCTTTAACGTGCACAGGGTATGGCTCTCCCGCACACGGGGCCACGGCTTAACGTACCATCCGACGGACCGTGGCCTTTCCAAGCCCATCGGTGTCCCCTACTGACAGTGGGCAGGGCGGGGAATTTTGCGGAGATAAATCTCAACGCTGACCCAGCTGGGACTCGAACCTGGGAACTACAGATTACGAGCCTGGCGCGCTACCGACTGAGCCACCCCAACCCCCGTACTCAATAAGACTGATGACGCAAAAATCACGCTGAACGTGCAATTCAGAGCAAAGAACTGTACAAAATTGTTCCCTCGTGAGAGAACTTCGCACGTAGGATGGATCGAATTTTTATCTCTCTTCATCTTAGAGCTGAAATCAAGGGAAGGCGAAATTGAGGAGGGGGGTGGGGGAGGGAGACAGAAAGAGAAAAAAAGCTAGCAAACAAGACGATCACATGTTTCTTTCTATTTTCCTATCTATGCATTCCTGCAGTTTATTTTGTCTCCCAACCATCGCTTTCTTTTTGACTTTTGCATTCTCTTTCTCCGCACGGAGTCTTTCTCTCCAAACGAGAGAAATGCTGAATCTGGAGAGATGCCAGACGCTAACTTTACTGGCACGCGGCCAAATCCTCCACCCAGCCACCCCCTTCGATCATTTACCCCCTCCCCCTCCACCCCTTTCGGCCATTTCTGTTTCCACAATCCTCTACTTTCATGCTTCGGATGGACTCTTTGGAAGAAGCAAAGCACCCTCGAAATAATCCGCTTTACGTTATCTCAAGTTGTCTTTGCACTTCAGTATCAATGCGCGTCGAAATATTGCACGAAGATTTATTAAGTAATCGCCAAGGGTGGGTTCTTTTTTTTAAGGGGGAAGGAAGGAAAGTGAGAGAAAGGAAGTCTGCAAAGAGGAAGGAGAGGGTGGTGGGGGGGGGGGGGAAGTTGTAAGCGCGAGCTCCTTCACGCTGCTCAAAGACGGGAGGAAATTCTCCTCTGGACTGGATGCTGAAGTTGATTTCAGTGGAGAGCTTCGAGAGCAGACACCTGCGGCTCATGAATGCCACGAGAGCTTAAAGTGGCTCGCGTCAGTCTCCGCATACGGTCGTTTTGAATTTTATATGGCAAAACATCCTAGCTTCTTGGGAATTAAAATTTGGCGTTGAGCCACGGAGAGGGATCTAGATATTAAGTCGGAGCGAAGTTTATCATTATTTTTTTTTGTCATAAAAAATGGTTCGATGAAGAAATAATGCTAAACTTATAAGAAAACATCCGTCTTTCAGGACATTATAAGAAGATGCAAATTTAACTTCATTAAAGGGGTTTATTTGTTTAAGTTTTAAATGGAGGGAGAGAATGTTGGGTGCTAGTTTGCTTTTTTTTTTATTGGACAATGATTTATGTGGTGCTCTAATTGTTGACTACAAAGACTTTTAATAGTAATCAAACTAAGTCGCGCATTTTTATCAGTGTGAAAAAAAAATGCCTCTATAGAGTTGAGGGGCGGGGGTGGCTCAGTCGGTAGCGCGCCAGGCTCGTAATCTGTAGTTCCCTGGTTCGAGTCCCAGCTGGGTCAGCGTTGAGATTTATCTCCGCAAAATTCCCCGCTCTGCTCACGGTCAGTAGAGGACACCGATGGGCTTGGAAAGGCCGCCGTCCGTCGGATGGGACGTTAAACCGTGGCCTCGTGTTCGGGAGAGCCATACCCTGTGCACGTTAAAGAACACGCCGGATGGCCTTGACGGGAGGCTACCATCTGTCTCCCAACAGCTGTTCCAGTGGGTCCCCTCCCCCAACCTTTTCTGAGCCTTCGGGGTCCATGTGACCTGGCCATTTAGCCCATGGTGTGCAAAAAAGTGCCGCTCAGAGGTAAAACAACCCAACTCTGTATAGAGTTGTGTTTTTTTTTTACAACCATGGGATAAACGGATAAGTTAAGAAGACCCCTAGAGCTCAGAGAGGTTTGGGGAAGGGGACCCACCCCTTTCCCAAACCTCTCTACTGTCAGAAGACTGATGGTGAGTCAGGCCATCCAGCGTGTTCTTTAAAGTGCATGAGGTATAACACTCCTATGCACGGGGATGTGATTTAACGTTTCATCCGACGGACGGCGCCATTTTCAAGCCCATCGGTGCCCCTTTTTAACTTAAGGCAGAACGAGAATTAGCGGAGAGAAATCTCAACTCGGGAGCACTTGGAATTTGAAATCTGGGAACTGCAGATTACATCACGGCGTGGTACCGTCTGTAGAGCATCTTCACTTGTAACTGGGATGGTGATTTATATTACGATTGGCGTTCGTTTGTCGTAGAGTGTGGTAAGTGAAGAAACAATGAAGGATCTCGAGGTCTCGAGAACCCCGTGATGTGAGAGTGCCCCGGCAATTTCTAATAGGAAAAACATTTTGGCAATAGTACGACAACTAGGCGAAGAGTAATATATTTTTCTCAGGCGAATATAGGATGCTCGCCTTCAAGAGAATGAAGTTTTTCATTTTACGTCGTTAGCACCCTCTAACAGTGTAAATTCGAACTAATTGATGATTGGGAACTAATTGATGATTAGAAATTAGTGATCTGGTAACATTCGTGTCACGTGACACGAAGGTTGCCAGATCAAATTTCTAAAAAAATCGTTGTCAGATATTTTTTCTGAATTCTGTAATCAACCATGGTGTTCGGATATTTTTTTGAGCGACTGTAGGTGGTCATATTATTTTGATACTAGATCGTGTGGGCTCACTCACGGAAATATTGAGCGTGTGCAGTTACCGTTCACAGCAAACTGGAGCGTGTACAATTGCTGTACACGTTTCAGATATTTTTCCTGAATTCTGTAATCACGTGACACGAAGGTTGCCAGATATTTTTTCTGAATTCTGTAATCAACCATGGTGTTCGGATACTTTTTTGAGCGACTGTAGGTGGTCATATTATTTTGATACTAGATCGTGTGGGCTCACTCACGGAAATATTGAGCGTGTGCAGTTACCGTTCACAGCAAACTGGAGCGTGTGCAGTAACTGCACACGCTCCAGTTTGCTGTGAACGGTAACTGGAGCGTGTACAGTTGCTGTACACGCTCCAGATATTTTTCCTGAAATCTGTAATCACGTGACACGAAGGTTGCCAGATCACTAATTTCTAAAAAAATCGTTGCCAGATATTTTTTCTGAATTCTGTAATCAATAATAGTGTTTGGATATTTATTTGAACGACTGTACAGTTTTGGGAGAATAATCTCTGAAAGAAAAAATATATATATATTTCGCACTTTATCATGGTCCGTTTTCATTAGACCCTGTTTGGGGAGGGGGGAGGGTGAACTCAGTAGGTAGTGTACCAGATACGAAGTCTGATGTTACCTGGTTCCAATCTGCCTGCTTCGAACTTTATGACCCGTCCGTCGGATGGGACGTTAAACCGACGCTTCCGTGTGCAGGAGTCATACCTGGGCGCATTTAAGAATACGCAGGCGGTATTTTTTTTTTTCACGGTTCCATTGGTTCAGCTGAGTTATGGCCGATACTCCATGCTTTTTATGAAGAAAGCGTTTCAGAAGCGTTTCTTTAGCACTTACTGCGGATTGCTTTTAGTATTCGGTTGACAAAAAAAAGGGGGGGGGGAGAGGGGGCGGTAGTCTCGTGCCCTTTTTCTGCTCCTAATTTTTTACAAGAAAAAAACGTTAAAAAGAGGGGGAGGGCTGTAAAAGAAGTTGGGTTGTTTTACCTCTGAGCGACAATTTTTTTGCACAACATGGGCTAAATGGCCAGGTCACAAGGACACCGAAGGCTCAGAGGAGGTTGGGGGAGGAGACCAACTGGAACAGCTGTTGGGAGACAGATGGTAGCCTCCCGTCAAGGCCATCCAGCGTGTTCTTTAACGTGAACAGGGTGTGGCTCTCCCGCACACGGAGCCATGGCTTACGTCCCATCCGACGGACGGCGGCCTTTCCAAGCCCATCGGTGTCCCCTACTGACAGTGGGCAAGGCGGGTAGTTTTGCGGAGATAAATCTCAACGCTGACCCAGCTGGGACTCGAACCTGGGAACTTCAAATAACGAGCCTGGCGCGCAACCGACTAAGCCACCCCCGCCCCTTGTAAAGAAGTCTTGACCAGGGTACGGCTTCTCGTTGCTACACCACTGTTCTTGATGTCTTTGGGGGCGGGGGTGGCTCAGTCGGTAGCGCGTCAGGCTCGTAATCTGTAGTTCCCAGGTTCGAGTCCCAGCTGGGTCAGCGTCGAGATTTATCTCCGCAAAATTCCCCGCCCTGTCCACGGTCAGTAGGGGACACCGATGGGCTTGGAAAGGCCGCCGTCCGTCGGATGGGACGTTAAGCCGTGACCCCGTGTGCGGGAGAGCCATACCCTGTGCACGTTAAAGAACACGCTGGATGGCCTTGACGGGAGGCTACCATCTGTCTCCCAACAGCTGTTCCAGTGGGTCCCCTCCCCCAACCTTCTCTAGCCTTCGGGATCCATGTGACCTGGTCATTTAACCCATGGGGTGCAAAAAAGTGCCGCTCAGAGGTAAAACAACCCAACAACCCAACTCTGAGGCTCTACTTTCGTGTTTCGTAGGGCTGCGGTTGGTTCAGTGGCTCCCTTTCCTCCAGCCTTCTCTGAGCTCTTGGAGTCCTTGTGACCTGACTATTTATCCTATTGTTTACAAAACAAAATGCCACTCAGAGGATGGGTCGGGGGTGGCTCAGTAGGTAGCGCGCCAAGCACGTAATCTGTAGTTCCCAGGTTCGAGTCCCAGCTGGGTCAGTATTGAGATTTATCTCCGCAAAACTCCCCGCCCTGCCCACGGCCAGTAGGGGACACCGATGGGGTTGAAAAGGCCGCCGTCCGTTGGATGGGACGTTAAACCCTTGCCCCGTGTGCGGGAGAGACATACCCTGCGCACGTTAAAGAACACGCTAGATGGCCTTGACGGGAGGCTACCATCTGTCTTCCAACGGCTGTTCCAGTGGGTCTCCTCTCTCTGGTAATTCTCTGAGCCTTCGGGGACCTTGTGACCTGGCCATTTAGCCCATTGTGTACAAAAAATTGCCGCTCAGTGGTAAATCAACCCAAGGCACTCAGAGGTAAAACAACCAAACGCCTAGCTCAAGACGCCGGAAAATTTGAACATGGTCATAACGTCAAAAGGCATTCTGTGTGGCCGTACTGTAAAAAATTAAAAATCGGAATAATTTCAACACCACCACTACAACCCACCATTCTCTCTCCCGCTCATCATGTGTCAATCGTCATTTCGTCACGAGCGTTTCTTTTATGTGAGCACGTTAAAAAAGGGCGCGAAGCAGTCCGATGCCACTTGTCGCTGATAAGAGATGTCTCTCGTGACTTGAAGGAGCTCGTCTTTCTTCCTCGTGAGCCGAGATGACTCTACGTCACGCAGAGAGAGCGCAGGGCTCTCTCTCTCGCCCGGGAAGGGTCAAGTTGCAATTGGCTGCCCTACTCGGGCACGAGATATCACGTGCGACGCGTGCCGCTCTCCAACTGATCGTTGGAAACTGGACACCGAAGTTTTGGAGCAATTTGAATGATGACAGCTCTGAAGATGAAATGGGATGAGGGGAAGCTGTGGCGGTTGAGATTCGCGAGATGATTAAGTGCTTTGCAGTCTTATTGTTTCGTCGCTGTGTTCTGACGAATGCTTTCTCGTGTTCGATTTATATGTAATGTATATATTTAAATGTCAGAGTCGGAGCACGATGTTCGGGAGAAGTGGCCAATTCCAGCGAAGTGTGTTTTTGGAAAGGGGGAGGGGATGTGTGACGTCAAAAAGAGCGTCGTTTCTTTCGCAGATACGTATTCAGTTGTTATACTTCTGAGCGGCAATTTTTTGCACATATTGTGCTAAGTGGTCAGGTCACAAGAGCTCAGAGATGGTTGGGCTCAGAGATGGGAGGGGACTCCTCCACTGGGAGGCTGTTAGGATACAGATGGAGCTTCCTGTTAAGGCTATCCATCCCGTTCTCTAAAGTGCACAAGGTAATAGATCTCTCGCACACGGGACCACTGTTTAACGTCGCATTGAACGGACGGCGCATTTACAAGCCCATCTGTATGGCCGAGGGTAGGTTGGGGAGTTTTTCGGAGATAAATTTCAGCGCTCTTCTAGCTGCGACTCGAACCTGAAAACTGCAGATTGCGAGCTTGGTGCGCTTCAAGCTTGGTAATGCAGTGGAAAAAATTAGTGTGGATTAGACTGTAGGAGTTTTCAAACTTACTGTAACCACGAATTGGAAAAAAAAAGATTCACGGACTTATAGGCAATGCTAATATTGGCAAGGTGTAAAGGACATGTTAAAATGTTCGTAAAAAAAATATTGTTTAACTGCAATAAAGTTGTTTTTTTTTCAGCCACGAGAACACCCGAACATTTCCAGTATCGCATTTCGGAATCTATGTGTTACAGTCGCTGAAAAAAATATCCGAACACTATGGTTGATCACAGAATTCAAAAAAAAAATATCTGGCAACGATTTTTTTAGAAATTAGTGATCTGGCAACCTTCGTGTCACATGATTACAGAATTCAGGAAAAATATCTGAAGCGCGTACAGCAACTGTACATACTCCAGTTGCCGTTCACAGCAAACTGGAGCGTGTGCAGTTACTGCACACGCTCCAGTTTGCTGTGAACGGTAACTGCACACGCTCAATATTTCCATGAGTGAGCCCACACGATCCAGGTCTTTGTGAGCTCACACGATCCAATGTGCTGTGAACATTAACCGCAACCGCTCCAGTTTGCTGTGAACGGTAACTGCACACGCTCAATATTTCCGCGAGTGAGCCCACACGATCTAGTATCAAAATAATATGACCACCTACAGTCGCTCAAAAAAGCATCCGAGCACTATGATTGATAACAGAATAAAAAAAAAAAAATCTGGTGTCACGTGACACGAAGGTTGCGAGATCACTAATTTATAAAAAAAAATCGTTGCCAGATATTTTTTCTGAATTCTGTAATCAACCATAGTGTTCGGATATTTATTTGAGCGACTGTACCTTTTTAAGAGCACATCATTATCAGAGATATTTTTGAAATAGGACCGAACGCGCATCCAATTAAGACTGAAAATGGATGTGAAATGAGAATCGAGTAAACAAAATGATACAATGGGTTGGGTTGTTTTACCTCTGAGCGGCACTTTTTTGCACACCATGGGCTAAATGGCCAGGTCACATGGACTCCGAAGGCTTAGAGAAGGTTGGGGGAGGGGACCCACTGGAACAGCTGTTGGGAGACAGATGGTAGCCTCCCGTCAAGGCCATCCAGAGTGTTCTTTAACGTGCACAGGGTATGGCTCTCCAGCACACGGGGCCACGGCTTAACGTCCCATCCGACGGACGGCGGCCTTTCCAAGCCCATCGGTGTCCCCTACTGACCGTGGGCAGGGCGGGGAATTTTGCGGAGATAAATCTCAACGCTGACCCAGCTGGGACTCGAACCTGGGAACTACAGATTACGAGCCTGGCGCGCTACCGACTGAGCCATCCCCGCCCCTGATACAATGGATTATAATTTTTTTGGACGAAGTAGATAAATTAATAATAAATTAAATCGTCGAAAAAAAAAGTTGATTTTCTTCAGCGACTCTTTTTCTCTACCGGAGCTCTCAACGTCCCCCTCCCTCTCTTTCTGTTTACTTTCCTCTCCCCCGAGGAAGAGGTTCAACGATCATGAAATTGCGATCAAATATTACTAACGAGAACTAACATCATTTTTTTTTTCCTTTTTATAAAAGGAAAGTAACTCCCGACCGGGCAGCGTGCCAACGAAAAATTTTTTTTTACGGACCAAAAGCGATTTCGTATTCGGTGTTGTTAGAATTATTCTCCTTTTTTTTTTACATTATTAGCACCCCCCCCCCCTCCCAATTCTGCCGAAAGCCAAAAAATCGATGAAATGCTTTATCGGCCCACTACTCTATTGACTGCGAAAATTTGCGGAGTAGAAAATAAACAAACAAACAAACAGAAACCGCGATTTCTTTGAGAAAATGGAAGACAAACGACATTTCCAAGAGAAAAGCTGCTTGGTGAGAAAAAAGAAAAAAGGTTTTCGAAAATTCGTTCTTTTTCTTTTGTTTCCAAAGAAAAAACATTACTTCTAAACTTTCTAAAGAGAGATTCATTCAGGTGCAGTGGTTTCTTTTTCCTTCCCAAAAGGTGTAAATGGGGAAGATCACAAATATCTCCAAATCCCAGGATGTTGATGAGGATGGGGATCTGATGAACAGCTGGTAAGGTTCGTGGGAGTCTCCCGCCAATGCCATCCAGAATGTTCACAAGAAACTAGAACCATTGGCTCTCGGGCATGATGAACATCTTTGTATCTCCACAAGAGAGCAGGTAGTGTTTTTTTTAACTCTTATACAGGGTGATTCAGAATTCATCATCAATATTTAGTGGGGAGGAAGGGAATAAGAAAAGAAAGAGATTTCACATAGGAAAGTATGGGGGCAGACGAACGCATGGTGGTGTAGAGGGCGCTATGTGTACACACCTCTCATACAGAAGCACAGCTGTTTGACGCGTGCAGTCAGTTGTCATTCGACAAGGTGAATTTGCAGAAGTAACATGAACCGGTATACGTGGAATGAATGTGCAGATATGCATGTAACTTACGGTGCGGCAGGAGAAAGATGTCTTCGAGCCAGGCAATTGTATGCAGCGCGCTTCCCAAACCGCCGTGTGCCACAGCATCAAATGTTTTCACGTATTCATCGCCAACTGCGTGAAACAGGATCGTTTGCTGCTAGTAATGTTAATCGAGGGAGGCGCAGATCGGCACGGAAGTAGCAGTAGCGGAAGCTGTCCTACAGGAAATCGAGGAACAACCTGGTGCTAGCACACGAGGTATGGCTAGGCAGTTTGGAATTTCGCAAGCAACAGCGTGGCAGATATTACACGATGAAGGGTTACATCCGTTTCATCTGCAAAGAGTGCAATTATTGGCAGCAGACGACCATCCCAAGCGTGTTATTTTTTGTCACTGGTTCATGCAGAGAACAGCCGTTGATCCCAATTTCCCAACGTATGTTCTTTTCACCGATGAGGTGTTGTTCACTCGAGAGGGTGTCTTCAACACACACAATTGGCATGTGTGGGCTCATCAGAACCCACACGGTACAAGACCTGGAGCTGCGCAACAACGTTTTGCTGTCAATGTGTGGACTGGGATTGTCGGTGACTGTTCGTTGGGCCCGTATTTACTACCATCCCGTTTGGACGGTGCCAAGTACCTAACATTTCTTCAGACTGTGTTACCGGATCTTCTGAACGAGGTTCCTGATGGTAGTCTCCGGCGAATGTGGTTCCAGCATGACGGCACTCCTGCACATTTCGCAAATGCTGTGCGTGCTTACCTACGCAGACAGTTTGGTGGTCAATGGATTGGCCGCGGTGGACCGGTTTCTTGGCCACCACGTTCACCGGATTTATCTCCAATCGATTTCTTTGTATGGGGTGCTATGAAAAACATGGTGTACGAGACCCCTGTTGATAGTGCTATGGATCTTGTAGCACGCATATCTGTTGCTGCCTCAAACATCCGGGAAATGCCAGGCATCTTCCACAGGGTCCGGCTGTCCATGCAACGCCGTTGTGAGTCATGCATTCTAGCACATGGTCGGCAGTTCGAGCACCTCTTGTAAGTCTGTACAACCAATGCAAAGAAATGTTACATGTAAGATAATAAATGTTTTTTCCTTACCACTTCCTTCTTATGTGTTCTTTCCATCATTGAACTGGGGTCATTTTGCATGGCATATGCGCCCATGCTTTCCTATGTGAAATCTCCTTCGTTCTACTACTACATGGCATATGCGCTATGCTTTCCTATGTGAAATCTCCTTCGTTTCTTATTACCTACCTCCCCACCAAATATTGATGATGAATTCTGAATCACCCTGTATACAGGCGCTCAGAAAAATATCCGAACACTATGGTTGATTACAGAATTCAGAAAAAATATGTGGCAACGATTTTTTTTAGAAATTAGTGATCAGAAATTAGTGATTTAGAAATTAGTGATTTTCTGAATTCTGTAATCACGTGACACGAAGGTTGCCAGATCACTAAATTCTAAAAAAAAAAATCGTTGCCAGATATTTTTCCTGAATTCTGTAGTCAATTATAGCGTTCGGATGCTTTTTTGAGCGACTGTAGGTGGTCATATTATTTTGATACTAGATCGTGTGGGCTCACTCACGGAAATATTGAGCGTGTGCAGTTACCGTTCACAGCAAACTGGAGCGTGTCCAGTAACTGCACACGCTCCAGTTTGCTGTGAACGGTAACTGGAGCGTGTACAGTTGCTGTACACGTTCCAGGTATTTTTCCTGAATTCTGTAATCACGTGACACGAAGGTTGCCAGATCACTAATTTCTAAAAAAATCGTTGCCAGATATTTTTTCTGAATTCTGTAATCAGGTGACACGAAGGTTGCCAGATCACTAGTTTCTAAAAAAAATCGTTGCCAAATATTTCTTCTGAATTCCGTAATCAACCATAGTGTTCGGATATTTTTTTTCAGCGACTGTACAACCGCACCGAAATATTCGAGAATTTCCATGTTATGTGAATGGGAATCCGACTTCGAAGCTTATAGCCTCTAAAATATACATTTAATGGAAAAATGTGACTGAAGATAAATTAAAGATCATAATCAAATCTATTTAAATCTCGATTTTCAACAATATTCTTCCAGTGTGGCTGAGTGGTTGGCGCGCTTGGTTACTGATCAAAGGGACTTGGGGTTCGATCCCCGGCTAAGGCACGGATGTTTGTGTTTCTGCTGAGGTCCTGCCATCTTCACAGGCCTTCTACTTTGGTGTATAAACTGACAGGCTTCGTTAGACTTCTGTGGCAAGCAGTTGCTTGAGTGAATTTTTATTTCTTTAAAGAGTTATGGAATCTCGAATATTTCACAACAGTAATGGGTCAAAGTTTGGGTTGGGTTGTTTTACCTCTGAGCGGCACTTTTTTGCACACCATGGGCTAAATGGCCAGGTCACATGGACCCCGAAGGCTCAGAGAAGGTTGAGGGAGGGTACCCACTGGAACAGCTGTTGGGAGACAGATGGTAGCCTTCCGTCAAGGCCATCCAGCGTGTTCTTTAACGTGCACAGGGCATGGCTCTCCCGCACACGGAGCTACGGCTTAACGTCCCATCCGATGGACGGCGGTCTTTCCAAGCTCATCGGTGTCCCCTACTGACCGTGGGCAGGGCGGGGAGTTTTGCGGAGATAAATCTCAACGCTGACCCAGCTGGGACTCGAAACTGGGAACTACAGATAACGAGCCTGGCGCGCTACCGACTGAGCCACCCCCGCCCCAAAGGGACCTGGGGTTCGATCCCCGTCTACGGCACGGATGTTTGTGTTTCTGCTGAGGTCCTGCCATCTTCACAGGCCTTCTACTTTGGTGTATAAACTGACAGGCTTCGTTAGACTTCTGTGGCAAGCAGCTGCTTGAGGGAATTTTTATTTTTATTTCTTTAAAGAGTTGTGGAATCTCGAATATTTCACAACAGTAATGTGTCAAAGTAATTCACTTTAGAAATTAATTGAAACTTAATTAATAAGTATTGTTTAAAACCATTTAATGAAATAAGCATATATTTTATAAGTTTGTGTAATGGTTATATATAAAAAACTAAATAAATACCCCCTCAAGCAGCTGCTTGCCACAAAGGTCTGACAGGAGCCTGTCAGTTTATATGCCATAGTAGAAGGTCTGAGAGGATGGCAGGACCTCAGCAGAAAAACAACACGGACATCCATGCCTTACCCAGAGCTCGGTTAATGTTCACAGCACATTGGATCGCGTGAGCTCACAAAGACCTGGATCGTGTGGGCT
Source organism: Ryuthela nishihirai (assembly GCA_038380435.1). Classification (NCBI taxonomy): domain Eukaryota; kingdom Metazoa; phylum Arthropoda; class Arachnida; order Araneae; family Heptathelidae; genus Ryuthela; species Ryuthela nishihirai. The sequence continues at coordinate 46,308,799 of JAWZYU010000030.1, forward strand.
CACTCACGGAAATAATGAGGGTGTGCAGTTACCCTTCACAGCAAACTGGAGCGTGTGCAGTAACTGCACACGCTCCAGTTTGCTGTGAACGGTAAGTGGAGCGTGTACAGTTGCTGTACACGCTCCAGATATTTTTTTCCTGAATTCTGTAATCACGTGACACGAAGGTTGCCAGATCACTAATTTCTAAAAAAATCGTTGCCAGATATTTTTTTCTGAATTCTGTAATCAACCATAATGTTCGGATATTTTTTTGAGCGACTGTACATAAATGAATAAAAAATAAATACCCCCTCAAGCAGCTGCTTGCTACAGAGGTCTGACAGGATCCTGTCAGTTTATATGCCACAGTAGAAGGTCTGAGAGGATGGCAGGACCTCAGCAGAAAAACGACCCATATATCCATGCCTTACCCGGGGCTCGAACCGAGGTCCCTTAGATCAGTAGTCAAGCACGCTAACCACTTGGCCATAGTTATATAAATATTAGACAATTCAGTAATAAAATATTATAGGAAAATGTCCTGAAATAATTAGGTTGGAAAAAAAAAAATTGGTTCCCTGAGTGTGATTCGAACCCAAGTCTCATAACCGCCAGGCCACCAGAGAATAAACGTTTTATTCAACCACGTGGCATATAAACATTCCCGCATTCTTTGATTCGCCACTGGCGCCACCTATGTCAGGAATTGGCCAGCCAAGCTGCCACACATGATGGTAATAATATTTGTCACTCATTCTTTACAGCTTGGCTGCCCGATTCTTGACATTAGACGGTGCCAGTGCGAATCAAAAAATATGGGAATGCTTATATGTCAACATTGTTGAAGAAAAGGGTTAGTCTATGGTAGTCTAGCGGTTATGACACATGGCATGCTTCTGGCAGACGTGGGTTCGAATCCAGCTTAGGGGCGGGGGTGGCCAGGCTCGTAATCTGTAGTTCCCAGGTTCGAGTCCCAGCTGGGTCAGCGTTGAGATTTATCTCCGCAAAATTTCTCCGCCCTGCCCACGGCCAGTAGGGGACACCGATGGCCTTGGAAAGGCCGCCGTCCTTCGGATGGGACGTTAAGCCGTGGCCCCTTGTGCGGGAGAGCCATACCTTGTGCACGTTAAAGAACACTCTGGATGGCCTTGACGGGAGGCTACCATCTGTCTCCCAAAAGCTGTTCCAGTGGGTCCCTTCCCCCAACATCCTCTGAGCCTTTGGGGCCCTTGTGGCCTGGCCATTTAGCCCATGGTGTGCAAAAATAGTGCCGCTCAGAGGTAAAACAATCCAATCCAAGAATCCAGCTTAGGGTAACCATTTATTTTTCAACTAATCATTTCAAATATTAGACAATTATCAGTGATTTTTCATAAAATAATTTTTTGTTAAATATTTTTGTTTCCATGCTTTTTAGGGGCGGGGGTGACTCAATCGGTAGCACGCCAAGCTCGTAATCTGTAGTTCCCAGGTTCGAGTCCCAGCTGGGTCAGCGTTGAGATTTATCTCCGCAAATTTCCCCGCCCTACCCACGGTCAGTAGGGGACACCGATAAGCTTGGAAAGGCCGCCGTCCGTAGGATGGGACGTTAAACCGTGGTTGTAGTGAACGTGTCGAACAGGAGAGAGAGATGATGAGATTGCTACTTAATTCACTTCGGTGAATTCACAGATTCACGGGTTTTTACGCCCGAGCCACTGTATGCCTCAACCTTGCTGCGTTGAATGAAGAATAGCAATGGTCCATCAATTACTGCACGAGAATTATATAGGGACGACACAATTTTTATTCACATTATGTACAGCTACGTGCTGGGAATGAACTCCACTCCGTGGGCCTTTGCTGCTTCACACTGTGGTTCTTTCTGAATCCACAAAACTATTATCAAATTCACCGCTCAACTCCGTGAGCCTTTGCTACTGCAGATATTACTAAAATGAGGTGGGGAATTGCACACTCTGCAATTTCTCACTTTACAGACCTCAAAACCTCGGCAAAAGGATTTTCCTTTGCCTACACTGTGGCTCCTCCTGAACCACAAGAATAAAGGATAAGATTCTCCAAGAATCTGGATTCCCTCTTGGAATCGCACCCTGACTTCAAGGGTTAATTTGAGAAAGACGGCGTCCTTTTGACGCGTGTCGCAACGACCTTGTTCGTTCGACAGCTAACGCACAGACTAAAGCTTTCAAATCTCTCGCCTAGCCTCGTCGCTGCACTAGCGCCCCCTATGATAGTCATTTACGGCGATAAACAACTTCTGGCATTGATTCCTTCAACAAGCAGCAAGCTTCAGGCCCGAAAACAACAACAGTGAGTCACCCCAGCACAAACATTTCAAAGAACACATAAAAATATATACAACAATATAACAAAAATATACAATAAATAAAAAAATATAAAATTCGAGGGACATGACAGTGGCCCCGTATGCGGGAGAGCCATACCCTGTGCACGTAAAAAAACACGCTGGATAGGCTTGACGGGAGGCTACCATCTGTCTCTCAACAGCTGTTCCAGTGGGTCCCCTCCCCCAACGTTCTCTGAGCCTTCGGGGCCCTTGTGATCTGGCCATTTAGCCCATGGTGTGCAAAAAGTGCTGCTCAGAGCTAAAACAACTCAACGTTAAAAAACACGCTGGATGACCTTGACGGGAGGCTACCATCTCTCTCCCAACAGCTGTTCCAGTGGGCCCCCTCCCCCAACCTTCTCTGAGCCTTCGGGGCCCTTGTGACCTGGCCATTTAGCCCATGGTGTGCAAAAAAGTGCCGCTCAGAGGTAAAACAAAACCCAACCCATGCTCTTTAAATACTTAACGAATATTATTTAAAATCGAGATTTAAATATATTCGATTATGATATTTAATTTATCTTCACCCAAATTTTCCCATTAAATGCAGGATTTAGAAGTTATAAAGCTTCGAGGTTAGAACTTCATTCACAGAGCAATATTTTGGTAAGAGCAGTGCTAACATGCAAAACATCCCTGCAATTTCGAAACACATCCGCATGCTAAGAAATCAAAATAAATCATTTTATATATCCTTTTTTTTATCTTTTGTCACAAGCCTCATCTTTCATCGTGGAATCTGAACAGAATTTCTCTGACTATTCGCGTAAGGTGACAACCAATGTAAAATTATAGTTTTGGCGAACAGACAAAGAAAAAAAAAATCCAGGAAGTTGCCACGGCGAGGAATTTGGCCTCGCTGCTTTGATAATGACGTCAGTAACGTCCATGGATCATGAGTATCATTTGTCATACTTCCCTTATCACCTGGCTTCGGGATAAGCTTCCTCTGTCATCTTTTATCTTCTCACCTGGATTAATCCTTTCTTTATCGGAGATCTCCTATCACCATCCTTTTCTCGTCCCTCCTGGGACACGTCCAAGGTTGTTGCCATGGTAACCAACTCTTTGCGCGGTGCAATTTGTAGCTCTACCGTGTCCTTTTCAAACTCCTCCCCGAACTGACGTGAAATCAAACGAATGCTTTAACATTGACAAGATGTCATTTGCAATTCAGGTCTTTATTGCGTGTGATGTGATTTGGCAGCGATTGCTCTGTCATCGCCTCTTTGTACACTGACTGGACAAAAAGAGAATAAGATTGGGTTGTTTTACCTCTGGCGGCACTTTTTTGCACACCATGGGCTAAATCGCCAGGTTACATGGACCCCGAAGGCTCAGAGAAGGTTGGGGGAGGGGACCCACTGGAACAGCTGTTGGGAGACAGATGGTAGCCTCCCGTCAAGGCCATCCAGCGTGTTCTTTAACGTGCAAAGGGTATGGCTCTCTCGCACACGGGGCCACGGCTTAACATCCCATCCGACGGACAGTGGTCTTTCCAAGCCCATCGGTGTCCCCTACTGACCGTGGACAGGGTTGGGTGGGGTTGTTTTACCTCTGAGCGGCACTTTTTGCACACAATGGGCTAAATAGCCAGGCACATGGACCCCGAAGGCTCAGAGAAGGTTGGGGGAGGGGACCCACTGGAACAGCTGTTGGGAGACAGATGGTAACCTCCCGTCAAGACCATACAGCGTGTTCTTTAACGTGCAAAGGGTATGGCTCTCTCGCACACGGGGAAACGGATTAACGTCCCATCCGACGGACGGCGGCCTTTCCAAGCCCATCGGTGTCCCCTACTGACCGTGGGTTTAGTTGTTTTACCTCTGAGCGGCACTTTTTTGCACACCATGGGCTAAATGGCCAGGTCACATGGACCCTGAAATGCTCAGAGAAGGTTGGGGGAGGGGACCCACTGAAACAGCTGTTGGGAGACAGATGATAGTCTCCCGTCAAGGCCATCCAGTGTGTTCTTTAACGTGCACAGGGTATGGCTCTCCCGCAGACGGAACCACGGATTAACGTCCCATCCGACGGACGACGGCCTTTCCAAGCCCATCGGTGTCCCCTACTGACCGTGGGCAGGGCAGGGAATTTTGCGGAGATAAATCTCAACGCTGACCCAGCTGGGACTCGAACATGGGAACAACCGATTACGAGGGGGAGGGGGTAGCTCAGTCGATAGCGCACCAGGCTCAAAATCTACAATTCCCAGGTTCGAGTTCCACCCTGGCCGGCGTTGAGATTTATCTCCGCAAAACTTCCCGCCGTGCGCTCGCACAGTAGGAGACACCGATGAGCTTAGAAAGGTAGCCATCCCTCGGTTGGGACGTTGAGCTGTGGCGCCGTGTGCTGGAAAGCCATACCCTGTGCATCTTAAAGAACACGCTGGATGGCCTTAATGGGTCCCCTCCTCCAACCTTCTCCGAGCCCTCGAGGTCCTTATGGCGTACAGTCGCTCAAAAAATATCCGAACACTATGATTGATTACAGAATTCAGAAAAAATTTAGAAATTAGAAATTTTTAGATAGAATTTAGAAATTTTTAGAAATTTGTGATCTGGCAACCTTTGTGTCACGTGATTACAGAATTCAGGAAAACTATCTGGAGCGTGTACAGCAACTGTACACGCTCCAGTTACCGTTCACAGCAAACTGGAGCGTGTGCAGCTACTGCACACGCTCCAGTTTGCTCTGAACGGTAACTGCACACGCTCAATATTTCCGCGAGTGAGCCCACACGATCCAGGTCTTTGTGAGCTCACACGATCTAATGTGCTGTGAACATTGACCGCAATCGCTCCAGTTTGCTGTGAACGGTAACTGCACACGCTCCATATTCATTGCATTATATATTCATACGCATTATATATATTAAAAAAGTATCCGAACATTACGGTTGATTACAGAATTCAGAGAAAAAATATCTGGCAACGATTTTTTTTAGATATTAGTGATCTGGCAACCTTCGTGTCACGTGACACGATCACTAATTTCTGAAAACAATCGTTGAGAGATATTTTCTCTGAATTCTGTAAATCAACCATAGTGTTCGGATACTTTTTTGAGCGACTGTACCCATTTAGCCCAATGTGTGCAAAAAAAAGTGCCCTCAGAGGTAAAACATCCCAACAATCATCCATATTCGCCAGACGCGACATCTGCCCTCCTAGTTACGAAAAAAAAACAAAAAAAATCTCCATCTCTATCTGTTTTCCCAAATTTCTGTTTCCTCTTATCTGCCATTTCCAGCATAGTGTGTGATGCCATCTTCTTAGCATAGAACTCTCTTCAGTCTGCCGAGTGTATCTCTCCAATGTCACGTGATTTCGTTTGTTGCAAGTGGCAAGCAGCTGCTTGAGGGGGTATTTTTTTAGTAGCCGTCACGTGGCCGAGTGGTTAGCGCACTTGGCTGCTGATCTAAGGGACCTGGGTTCGAGACCCGGAGTTAAGGCATGGATGTTCGTGTCGTTTTTTGTGCTGAGGTCCTGCCATCCTCACAGACCTTCTACTCTGGCATATAAACTGACAGGCTCCTGTCAGACCTCTGTGGCAAGCAGGGGGCGGGAGTGACTCAGTCGGTAGCGCGCCAGGCTCGTAATCTGTAGTTCCCAGGTTCGAGTCCCAGCTGGGTCAGCGTTGAGATTTATCTCCGCAAAATTTCCCCGCCCTGCCCACTGTCAGTAGGGGACACCGATGGGCTTGGAAAGGCCGCTGTCCGTCGGATGGGACGTTAAGCTGTGGCCCCGTGTGCGGGAGAGCCATATCCTGTGCACGTTAAAGAACACGCTGGGTGACCTTGACGGGAGGCTACCATCCGTCTCCCAACAGCTGTTCCAGTGGGTCCCCTCCCCCAACCTTCTCTGAGCCTTCGGGGTCCATGTGACCTGGCCATTTAGCCCATGGTGTGCAAAAAAGTGCCGCTCAGAGGTAAAATAACCCAACCCAACTCTGAGCCTTCTGGGTCCTTGTGGCCTGGCCATTTAGCCCATGGTGTGCAAAAAAAGTGCCGCTCAGAGGTAAAACAATCCAATCCAATCTGTGTCAAGCAGCTGCTTGAGGGGGTATTTATTTTTATTATTTAATACTCCCTGCTCCGTTTCCCGCTAAATTCCTGTGTTATTTTCTCTCTTCGAAGTCGTTTCGCTCCGCGTCACTCAATCCCACCAATATCTCTCGACTCGAGCATTGCTTCAGCACATCCGACCAAACCACACGAGCTCAGCTAGAATTGACGTTTCACACCTCCTCCTCCTCCCTCTCCTACTTTATTCCCCAGTACAAAACTCCTAATAGCATAACGTGGTAACACTCGACTCTGCACTTTGTTACGAACGTCTGAAAGGTGTCAGACGCAGCTTCCAAGTTACGAAGGTGAATTATTCGCTTCGTTCAGTTATTATCACTTGGTTCTCTGTTGATTCATTCATCCGGAGTCTGCTTCAACTAGGTCGTGCATGGAAACAATTAACTCTTTCTCTCTACATTGGAACAGGAAGTTCTGGTTCAGGTGAGGGGGGGGGGTTGACTGAAATAACGAAAGGATAATTCGTGTGGATCGTTTTGTCCTGTCCAATAAATTAAATGACCAAGTCACAAAGATCCCAACACTCGAGGAAGAATTCGGAGAGGAAATTTTAAGAGAGGCGTAGTCCTCCAACGATCAGACGGAATGCATGTGAAAAGCCAACTAAGGAGCTTGAGTGTCGGTTGGGTTGTTTTACCTCTGAGGGCACTTTTTTGCACACCATGGGCTAAATGGCCAGGTCACAAGGGCCCCGAAGGCTCAGAGAACGTTGGGGGAGGGAACTAATTGGAATAGCTGTTGGGAGTCAGATGGTAGCCTCCGTCAAGGCCATCCAGCGTGTTCTTTAACGTGCACAGGTATGGCTCTCCGGCACAAGTACCATGGCTTAACGTCCCATCCGACGGACGGCGGCCTTTCCAAGCCCATCGCAGAGGTAAAACAACCCAAAACATCTTGAAAAATGCATGAAATGTACAGTCGCTCAAAAAATATCCGAACGCTATGTTTGATTACAGAATTCAGAAAAAATATCTGGCAACGATTTTTTTTAGAAATCAGTGATCTGGCAACCTTCGTGTCACGTGACACGTTGAATCAAATAACAAACAAAGCGTAAAGCAAACTCTCTTTATATGTGAACTGTGAAGCGAGAAAGAATCATAACTAATTCTCTCTGCACAGTTCTCGTGATTAGTTGTCTCAACAGTTCTCGTGATTCATTTTCTCTCCACAGCGGGGCGGGGGTGGCTCAGTCGGTAGCGCGCCAGGCTGCAGTTCCCACGTTCGAGCCCCTCTTGGGCCAGGGTTGAGATTTATCTCTGCAAAACTCTTCACCCTGCTCACGGTCAGTAGGAGACACCGATTGGCTTGGAAAGGCCGCCGTCCATCGGATGGGACATTAAGCCGTGGGCTGTGTGCGGGAGAGCCATACCCTGTGCACGTTAAAGAACACGCTGGATGGCCTTGACGGGAGGCTACCATCTGTCTCCTAACAGCTGTACCAGTGATCTGGCAACCTTCGTGTCACGTGATACGGTGAATCAAATAACAACCAAAGCGTAAAGCAAACTCTCTTTATATGTGAACTGTGATGATATATGATGAACTCTATATATAACTCTATATCTCTTTATATGTGAACAGAGAAGGTGGGTATCCTCCCCCAACCTTCTCTGAGCCCTCGGGATCCATGTGACCTGGCCATTTAATATAGCCCATGGTGTGCAAAAAAGTGCCACTCAGAGGTTGGATTCGATTGTTTTACCTCTGAGCGGCACTTTTTTGTACACCATGGGCTAAATGGCCAGGTCACATGGACCCCGAAAGCTCAGAGAAGGTTGGGGGAGGGGACCCACTGGAACGACTGTTGGGAGACAGATGGTAGCCTCCCGTCAAGGCCATCCAGCGTGTTCTTTAACGTGCACAGGGTATGGCTCTCCCGCACACGGGGCCACGGCTTAACGTCCCATCCGACGGACGGCGGCCTTTTCAAGCCCATCGGTGTCTCCTACTGACCGTGGCAGGGCGGGGAAATTTTGCGGAGATACCGCTCAGAGGTATAGTGTGGACCATTGAAATGTCATATCCTAGAAATAATCGCTCTATATTTCTGAGTATTTGTAATCCCGACAAATGAGGCAATTTGGATGTTCGTGGGATGTATGTTGTTGGTGTACGAAAGTTATAAGATTCCATGTCGTAATCGTACCAAAAAGGTCCAAGGAAGGAGAAAGAAGCATTCACAGTGGAAGCATGGAGTCATTCGATGGCACTGGAAATCGATGATGTTGATGATTTCATGGTAGCTTCCGGATGGTCATTAAGAAGAATCGCAGCACGTGTTGATCGTAAATTAGTCAGTCTCTTCGATGTTGGCTTTAATGGCCAAATGTACGTTTGAGCCTCGGTTAGAGGGAAGATCGCCTCATGAGATGATTGGCATCAAAGAGCAGCACATCAGCTGCCACTGAAATATGGAATGTCGTGGCACTAGTAATGAATTGGACTCCATGGCTCAATAACCATTCCACGTCGCAGATGTCAGCTTCAGATCATTACAGAGGTTGACATTGTTATGGCAGCAGAAGTGGATTTAGAAGCCTTTGGTTCACTGAATATCAACATTGGAGAGGAGACACTTGTCAGAGTTGGGTTGGGTTGATTTACCTCTGAGCGGCGGGGCGAGGGTGGCTCAGTCGGTAGCGCGCCAGGCTCGTAATCTGTAGTTCCCAGGTTCGAGTCCCAGCTGGGTCAGCGTTGAGATTTATCTCCGCAAAAATTCCCCCGCCCTGCCCACGGTCAGTAGGGGACACTGATGGGCTTGCAAAGGCAGCCGTCCGTCGGATGGGACGTTAAGCCGTGGTCCGTGTTCGGGATAGCCATACCCTGTGCACGTTAAAGAACACGCTGTATGGCCTTGACGGGAGACTACCATCTGTCTCCCAACAGCTGTTCCAGTGGGTTCCCTCCCCCAACCTTCTCTGAGCCTTCGGGGTCTATGTGACCTGGCCATTTAGCCCATGGTGTGCAAAAAAGTGCCGCTCAGAGCTAAAACAACCCAACCCAACTTCCCGCACATGGGGGACGGCTTAACGTCCCATCCGACGGACGGCGGCCTTTCGAAGCCCATCAGTGTCCCCTACTGACCATGGGCAGGGTGGAGAGTTTTGAAGAGATAAATCTCAACCCTGGCCCAGGCGGGGCTCGAACGTGGGAATTGCAGCCTGGCGCGCTACCGACTGAGCCACCCCCGCCCCTCTGTGGAGAGAAAATGAATCACGAGAACTGTTGAGATAATTAATCTCGAGAACTGTGGAGAGAGAATTAGTTACGATTCTTTCTCGCTTCACTGTTCGCATATAAAGAGAGTTTGCTTTCCGCCTTTGGTTGTTATTTGAGTTGTTGAGTTGTTTTACCTCTGAGCGGCACTTTTTTGCACACCATGGGCTAAATGGCCAGGTCACATGGACCCCGAAGGCTCAGTGAAGGTTGGGGGAGGGAACCCACTGGAACAGCTGTTGGGAGACAGATGGTAGCCTCCAGTCAAGGCCATCCAGTGTGTTCTTTAACGTGCACAGGGTATGGCTCTCCCGCACACGGGGCCACGGCTTAACGTCCCATCCGACGGACGGCGGCCTTTTCAAGCCCATCGGTGTCCCCTACTGACAGTGGGCAGGGCGGGGAATTTTGCGGAGATAAATCTCAACGCTGACCCAGCTGGGACTCGAACCTGGGAACTACAGATTACGAGCCTGGCGCGCTACCGACTGAGCCACCCCCGCCCCTGTTATTTGAGTAGTGATACTCTACTGCTGAATTACCAAATGAGTCCTATTAACTAACTGACAAAGCAAATAAGCATATAGTGTACTACTTGGCCAAATCATTTTCTAAAAAAAAAATATCTGAACGGTGTTCCAGAAGACACTTGCCACCTGCACCATCACTACCCACTAGATGTTGTTCTGGTTTTACAATGTGCAGAACATTCTTCAACCCTTAGCCAAGCTAAATGACCAGGCTAAGGGTTGAAAAAGGTTGGTGTGCTTCAAGAAGGTTGGTGAAGATGTTTCACTAACCCTATTGGAAGATAGGTGGCAGCTTCTCACGAAGGTCATCCAACGTGTTCTTTAACGTGCTCAGGGTCAGGTCTCTTCGACACACACTTCGACGTGCTCAGGGTGCTCTGTGTCTCTTCGACACACAGAGCCGTGACATAATGTCCCATCCGACGGACGGCGGCATTTCCAAGCCCTCAGATATCCCATTTCTCACCGAGGGCACAACAGGAGTCAGTGGAGATAAATCTCGATCTGGCACAGTTTGGACTCGAACCCGGGAATTACAGATTACGAGCCTGACGTGCTACCGACTGAGACAATCCTCCCCACCCCCCATATTAGAAGGGAGTTGAAATCAGAGCCCTCTAATTATTTAAATAATATTTTCATGAATAAAAAAAAGGGGGGGGGGGGGATAGTTTTAATTTTACCAATATGTAAAAGCATACCTAAACAAGTTTGTATAATAATTACATCCATTTTCGTCAATTCTGATTTTTTTTTTTGCATATATTGTTGTTATTGTGAATAATCTTTTTTTTTGTTTCAGTTACCTTTTTAATTGAAGAGAGTCATTTAAAAAATTGTATTTCTCTGCTGTGAATTTCAAAAATTGTCTAGATTCCTATTTACAGATTTTTTTAAAGCCTATCTCATATAGTCATCTAAGTTTTGGTATTTCTTCACACTTTATCCCATTTTGTTTCAGGTCATGACTTTGATGATTTCGAGATGATTGCACCGCGATACAGGCCGGAAAGGATCAACGCCCTCTGTCGGGCTACTAACTTTACTAAAATGGAAATCAAATTAATGTACCAAGGATTCAAACAGGTAAAATATTTTTTCTTCAACACGTAAAACATTGTTTCAGATTAGCTGAGTTTTCTTACTTCTGAGCGACACTTTTGCCAGGTAACAAGGACACCGAGGGCTCAGAGAAGGTTGGGGAAAGTGCCTCAATGTACAGTCGCTCAAAAAAATATCCGAACACTATGGTTGATTACAGAATTCAGAAGAAATTTTTTTAGCAACGATTTTTTTTAGAAATTAGTGATCTGGCATCCTTCGTGTCACATGATTACAGAATTCAGGAAAAATATCTGGAGCGTGTACAGCAACTGTACACGCTCCAGTTACCGTTCACAGCAAACTGGAGCGTGTGCAGTTACTGCACACGCTCCAGTTTGCTGTGAACGGTAACTGCACACGCTCAATATTTCCGTGAGTGAGCCCACACGATCTAGTATCAAAATAATATGACCACCTACAGTCGATACAGTCCTTCGTGTCATGTGACACGAAGGTTGCCAGATCACTAATTTCTAAAAAAAAATCGTTGCCAGATATTTTTTCTGAATTCCGTAATCAACTATAGTGTTCGGATATTTTTTTTTGAGCGACTGTATACTTTTTTCAATTATTACAAATGAGTGAAATATGAACAAGTTTATTAAATATTTTGCCTCTATTACCATTATTATCATCAATATCATAGGAGGCCATGCCCCCCCCCCCCGCCCAAAAACACGCCCTATACACACATATTTTCTTTCTTTACACATTTAGCTGTTTTTCATACTTTATATCATTGCTTTATTCTGGCACGCGATAAATTCAGTTGCCAGTGAGTCGTTAAACTCCGCCGACGCAACAGAATGCAGAATTTTGATTCATGGCAAGCGCAGTTCGTGAAGTGTTTGGTCGTAAAATATTTTCGGAAGACGTCGACGGCTTAAGAAATAAAGAAGCCGACCTTTCTCTCATCTGCGTGAGGAGCTCATTTATTACGTGCAGCTCATCTGCGATTTAACAACGCAAGAACGCAACAATGCCCGCTTCTCGCGTCTAACAAAGCTAACGTATGATTATCCCTCGGATTATTTCGCAACTTCGATTCTTGTCTTGGGGGCGGGGATGGCTCAGTCGGTAGCGCGCCAGGCTCGTAATCTGTAGTTCCCAGGTTCGAGTCCCAGCTGGGTCAGCTATGAGATTTATCTCCGTAAAATTCCCTGCCCTGCCCACGGTCAGTAGGGGACACCGATGGGCTTGGAAAGGCCGCCGTTCGTCGGATGGGACGTTAAGCCGTGGCCCCGTGTGCGGGAGAGACATACCTTGTGCACGTTAAACAACACGCTGGATGGCCTTGATCGGAGGCTACCATCTGTCTCCCAACAACTGTTCCAGTGGGTCCCCTCCCCCAACCTTCACTGAGCCTTCGGGGTCCTTGTGGCCTGGCCATTTAGCCCATGGTGTGCAAAAAGTGCCGCTCAGAGGTAAAACAATCCAATCGCGTCTAACAAAGCTAAGTAATCCTTCGGATTATTTCGCAACTTCGATTCTTGTCTCAACAGAGCAGATGGAATTTCTTTGTCTCAGCATCAGAATCGGAAAGAGAACGGTATGGACTCGAACCACCACAATTCGACGAGTTCGCAAATTGTGGAATCATAGGAAAATGGGACCGTGTGGTGCGGGCTTAAAAGTTCCTCCTGGAAACTGCAGATTACGAGCCTGGAGCGCTACCGACTGAGCCACTCCCGCCCCATGTCACAAGGTCCCTGAGGGCTCAGAGAAGGTTGAGGAAAGGGGTAGATGCTAATTTAACTTGGAATTATCATATTAACCAGCTAAGAGCTACTATTTCAAAAAATATTGGATCGATTGGGAGGATTAAAAAATATGTAAATCAACAAACTTTGATACATTTATATTATGCATTAGTGTACCCACATTTAATATATGGAATTAGTGTTTGGGTAGATACTAGTTCAGCCAATTTGAATAGTTTATTTTGTCTGCAAAAGAGAATTATGAGATATATTCTAAGATTAAATTACAGAAATCCGGTACAACGCTTGATGACAGAAAATGGAATATTAAATATATATAATATTTACAAGTATGTTATGGAGAATTTTGTATACAGAGTGAAGAATAAAATGACAGAGTACTCTGAAGTTTACTGCTGCTTAGAAAGAACGAAGACTTTCAGTTATGATACTCGACTTAAGAGCAAGATCATGTTGCCCTTTTATAAGAAATCTATAGGCCAGAGATCAATACGGCATAGATCATATTGGCATTAAGATTTGGAATGACGAGATACCAGAGGATACTGCTGCAATGGAACAGTATAGAACTTTTAGATATAAATATAAACTATATTTATTATCAAGGCAATGATAGAGTCAGACCACAAAAATTCACGTGCTCAAATAAATGTATAAATGTATAAATTAAGGTCACCTGCAATGTTTTAAATTTAAGTGTATTTCAGGAAACATTTATTCAAAAGCTACGGCTTATTATGTTCTCCTTTTTCACTTGTGAACTTGTCTGTGTTTTATCTACCAATATATGTATGTTTGGGTGAAATAAACTTATTCAATTCAATTCAACACCACAATTCGACGGAGTATTTGTTTTAACCCTTCTTCACACGCTCCAGTTCAATCCGTGGTTCAGCGCTAAAAAGATAAGCTCTAGAGCTTATCTTTGGAGCGGTCCTTTCGTTCCGTTTCGATTACCGAAGAGTATAAGAGTTCTTCACGATTAATACCGAACCCAGGTTTTTCCAAGAGCAGAAATAGCAACAAGAAACAAGATTTGGCAGACATCACAAATAACTTCTTTCACCAATAACTCCTAACCGTTATTTATTTCTATTGGTGCGGATCTCTCTTTGGGGCGGGGGTGGCTCAGTCGGTAGCGCGCCAGACTCGTAATCTGTAGTTCCCAGGTTCGAGTCCCAGCTGGGTCAGCGTTGAGATTTATCTCCGCAAAATTCCCCGCCCTCCCCACGGTCAGTAGGGGACACCGATGGGCTTGGAAAGGCCGCCGTCCGTCGGATGGGACGTTAAGCAGTGGCCCCGTGTGTGAGAGAGCCATACCCTGTGCACGTTAAAGAACACGCTGGATGGCCTTGACGGGAGGCTACCATCTGTCTCCCAACAGCTGTTCCAGTGGGTCCCCTCCCCCAACCTTCTCTGAGCCTTCGGGGTCCATGTAACCTGGCCATTTAGCACATGGTGTGCAAAAAAGTGCTGCTCAGAGGTAAAACAACAACCCAAACAACCTCTGAGTGAATTTTTTTCAGACAATGGGCTAAATGTCCAGGTCACAAGGACCCAAGGGCTTAGAGAAGGTTGAGGGGACCCATTGGCAGTTATTGGGAGACAGATGGTAGCCTCTCGTCAAGGCCATCCAGCTTGTTCTTTAAAGCGCATAGGGTATGGATTTCCCACGAAAAGAATCACGGCTTTAGGTCCCATCCGATGGACGGCGGTCTTTTCAAGTCCATCGGTGTCCCCTACTCACAGAGGGCAGTATGGTGAGTTTTGCGGAGATAAATATCGAAGCTGGCCCAGTTAGGACTCGAACCTGGGAACTGTAGATGTCAAACCTGGAGCACTACCGACTGGGTTGGGTTGTTTTACCTCTGAGCGGCACTTTTTTGCACACCATGGGCTAAATGACCAGGGAGGGTACCCACTGGAACAGCTGTTGGGAGACAGATGGTAGCCTCCCGTCAAGGACATCCAGCGTGTTCTTTAACGTTGAGTTGTTTTACCTCTGAGCGGCACTTTTTTGCACACCTTGGCACCCCCCCCCCCCGAAGGCTCAGAGAAGGTTGGGGGAGGGGACCCACTGGAACAGCTGTTGGGAGACAGATGGTAGCCTCCCGTCAAGGCCATCCAGCATGTTCTTTAACGTGCACAGGGTATGGCTCTCCCACACACGGGGCCACGGCTTAACGTCCCATCCGACGGACTGCGGCCTTTCCAAGCCCATCGGTGTCCCCTACTGACCATGGGCAGGGCGGGGAATTTTACAGAGATAAATCTCAACGTTGACCCAGCTGGGACTCGAACCTGGGAACTACAGATTACGAGCCTGACGCGCTACCGTCTGAGCTACCCCCTAGATACATGAATATCCGTTTTGAATATTATTGTAATCGACTATAAAAAAAAAACTAATGTTTATTCCACGTGCTGAGCTATAAAAGATTTATATCCTCGAAAAGGTTTTGTTTTCTTTATCCCTTTTAGTGTTTTTTTTCATATAAAGTAGTAAAAAAAAATGGGAGAAAGCAAACGATAAATGCGTTTGGCTTTTCGCTTCAAAATCGAGAATTGCTTCGATTCTAGTTCGGTTTTCGAGATTTCATTTTTTATCTAGTTTCACAATAGACAAGGCTTAAGGTTTCAAGAGTGCAATTTTTTTTTCACATCATGAAATCGAAAATAGATTGTCTTGTCTTCAGTGTTGAGTCGCAGTATTTGACAGAGATTCCGTCTCTCCTTTTTTAACTTTCAGTGTGTCAGGTGTTTTCTTTTTTCCTTGTAGCTGTTGCCCATCACCTTTATTTTTGTTGTTTACAGTCTCATTCCGTGGCCCCCTCTAGAAATTCCACGCAAAGAGACGATATTTTGGCTACACATTGCTAATCACCAACCTCACCCTATTTGCCGGCTTAAGTGTGTGCACACTAATTGATTTGCGTCCACACGGAGCCTTTCCGCCGATGGGGCGGGGGTGGCTCAGTAGGTAGCGCGCCAGGCTCCTAATCTGTAGTTCTCAGGTTCGAGTCCCAGCTGGGTCAGCGTTGAGATTTATCTCCGCAAAATTCCCCGCCCTGCCCACGGTCAGTAGGGGACACCGATGGGCTTGGAAAGACCTCCGTCCGTCGGATAGAACGTTAAGTCGTGGCCCCGTGTGTAGGATAGCCATACCCTGTGCACGTTAAAGAACACACTGGATGACCTTGACGGGAGGCTACCATTTGTCTCCCAACAGCTGTTCCAGTGGGTCCCCTCTCCCAACCTTCTCTGAGCCTTCGGGGTCCATGTGACTTGGCCATTTAGCCCATGGTGTGCAAAAAAGTGCCGCTCAGAGGTAAAACAGCCCAACCCAAAAAGCCTTTCCGCCGTTCCAGCATCTCCTCATTGCGTATGCGTTTATCTCCAAAAGACACCACGTGGTTCTTCATTAACCCTCAAAACTATGGAAGGGACGGACAGAGAGGGTGGATTGCCGCTGGAATTCGAACAGGCACGGAACGCCAAATTTCCAAAAGTCGCAACGCCATTCCCAGTGTAAAGCTCATTAAATGGGATTAGGAACACAGTTGGTATGAGCCACTTAGGGATTGGCGCGTAGGAAAATGGGACCGTGTGGTGCGGGCTTAAAAGTTCCTCCTGGTACCTCCAGATTACGAGCCTGGAGCGCTACCGACTGAGCCACTCCCGCCCCATGTCACAAGGTCCCTAAGAGCTCAGAGAAGGTTGAGGAAAGGGACCCACTCGACTGGTTAGGAGACAGAAGGTAGCCTCCCGTCAAGGCCATCCAGAGTGTTGTTTAACGTGCACAGTGCATTTGAGATAATTACTACAGCCAGTACCATCTGGCTCACCCTCACAAGGCTTAACACCCTATCCGGCGGACGGTGACCTTTCCAAGCCTATAGGTGTGCCCTGTGACTGAAAGTAGTGTGGGGAGTTTTGCGGAGATAAATCTCAAGGCTGAGCTAGGTGAGACTCGAATCTAGGAACTGCAGATTACGAGCCTGGCATGCTAATGACTGAGCCACCGCTGTGCGAGATAATTCCTGTTGTGATCGAATGAAGTGTTGTATTTAATGCAATCCCTAATGTTGAAGTAAAAGAATGCAATTCAAATAACAACGAATTTAGATCGTCTGAAGAGTTTTCCGATTCAGAATTTTCTAGAAAAACAAAATCATTACTTGGAGGATAACACTGGATTTAGAAAGGCATCCTTCACTGGCTGGCCATAAGGAGGCGGGGGGGGGGGGGGGGGACATGGCCCCTGCAAGAGATTTGCAAGTGCTTTTAGTGCTTAAAAGAGATTATTATTAATTCCTTAAGAGTTGGGTTGTTTTATCTCTGAGCGGCACTTTTTTGCACACCATGGGCTAAATGGTCAGGTCAAATGGACCCCGAAGGCTCAGAGAAGGTTGGGGGAGGGGACCCACTGGAACAGCTGTTGGGAGACAGATGGTAGCCTCCAGTCAAGGCCATCCAGCGTGTTCTTTAACGTGCACAGGGTATGGCTCTCCCACACAAGGAACCACGGCTTAACGTCCCATCCGACGGACGGCGGCCTTTCCAAAGCCCATCGGTGTCCCTACTGATTGTGGGCAGGGCGAAGAATTTTATGGAGATAAATATCACCGCTGACCCAGCTGGCATTCGAATCTGGGAACTACAGATTACGAGCCTGGCGCGCTACCGACTGAGCCACCCCCGCCCCTTCCTTAAGAGATTAGCATGGTAGGGTTTGGTCATCATTTCATTTCCTAAGATGGAAAATGACGCTCTTAGCTTTCCAGAGGCCATATGACAAGCTGCTAGGAAGGATCTCGATACTAAATAATCCACTGATAAGATTACGAGTGACCTTTCTGCACTACAAATCCTTCATACGTTCCTAAATACTCCCTGCAGACTTGAGACTCATGACCGCCTTTGGCAACCCTTGCTTGTTGTCTCCAGTGGGCTTTATCGAATTTCGTTGTCGTCGCAAAAATAAATCCCGATCGGGTAATTGGCAACAACGATACCTACAATGGGACGATAAATGGAGTTTCTCCTGCACGAGAGCATACATATTTCACCGTGAAAAGCAGACAGAATATCTGTATAGGGAGGCTCTGGATCCATCTGAACAGATTACGAAAGGGTTCCTCTAGTCTTGAATCCATGAGTTCTGTCACATGAGTTAGAAAACCAGATTCGTAACCTGATGTTCCCGTGTTCGACCCTCCAGAATGCAGGCCCGGATCTAAAAAAAAAATGGAGGGGGAGAGGGGCAAGAAATGCAATCGAGCCGGAAAATGTAAAAGAGGAACCAAGGACCGGATTTCCAATGCATTATAACATTTCACCCTCCGTTATACAGGTCTTTAAAAATTTTCTTGGGTTGTTGCACTTCTGAGTGGCACTTTTTTGCATACCATGGGCTAAATGGCCAGGTCACATGGACCCCGAAGGCTCAGAGAAGGTTGGGAGAGGGGACCCACTGGAACAGCTGTTGGGAGACAGATGGTAGCCTCCCGTCAAGGCCATCCAGCGTGTTCTTTATCGTGCACAGGGTATGGCTATCCCGCACACTGGGCCACGGCTTAACGTCCCATCCGACGGACGGCCTTTCCAAGCCCATCGGTGTCCCCTACTGATCGTGGGCAGGGAATTTTGCGGAGATAAATCTCAACGCTGACCCAACTGGGGACTCGAACCCGGGAACTTGCAGATTACGAACCCAGCGCGCTACCGACTGAGCCACCCCCGCCTTTGAAAAATGCATGAAATATAATTAAGTTAAAGAATTTTGCTTCTATTACCCTTATTAGCATTTTAAAAGAGGGGCTAGCATGAATTCTCCCCTTCCCCTCATATGCCAGTATGCATGTGTTCAGAGACCCCCTACCATGTTCAGCCATACTCTCTGCAAGCTAAATAACATGTTCGATGACATTAACCAAAGGCCTCTATCTGTTTCTCAAAATCTACCCAGTGGATACCTTCCCTAACGTTCTTTGTGCCCTTACAGTCCTTATGGTCTAGCCATTTAGCCCCATTGTGTTCACGTAAAAGTGCCGTTCAGAGATAAAACTGCCTAACCCACAAGATCTACAGTTCTTGTGGCTTCACCTTTTGACCTTTGGGGTAAGGAAAGAAAACGCTACACAAAAATACAATAAATGTCAAGCCAATGACATTATTTCGGTGAAATGAACATCACGACGAAGGCCAAGATCTCTCCATCCCTGAACCCCCCACCAGATGCGTCAGTCCCGATGGGCAATTCCGTTTCATGACCCAAAATGGCCCCATTGGCAGTTGCCCGGCATCGAGGATTAAAGACAAGCTGCTGGGGACGAACATTGCACTCCGCAACTTGGCCCAGACACTTACTCTCGTCCTTCATACCTTGGCTCAATTCCAAACGGATTGTTCTATTCTGACTCTTAATGTCCGAAGTTTCAAGATGCCCTAGAATCGATCTCCGCATCTTCTGCAGCAGCTTCTTATGTCCTGCAAATTATTCTTACTTAAGAATCTCTTTCTGCGATTAGAAGAAGAAATACTCGCTCGTCGTCGACTATTGATCTTCATTCTGAAGTTGATTGGGGCGAAAGGGAAAAAAATCTCCGGGCGATTCGGTCGTCGAAGGAGCTGGGTTGGGTTGGGTTTGGTTGGGACCCACTGGAACAGCTGTTGGGAGACAGATGGTAGTCTCCCGTCAAGGCCATCCAGCGTGTTCTTTAACGTTGGGTTGTTTTACCTCTGAGCGGCACTTTTTTGCACACCATGGGCTAAATGGCCAGGTCACATGGACCCCGAAGGTTCAGAGAAGGTTGGGGGAGGGGACCCACTGGAACAGCTGTTGGGAGACAGATGGTAGCCTCCCGTCAAGGCCATCCAGCGTGTTCTTTAACGTTGGGTTGTTTTACCTCTGAGCGGCACTTTTTTGCACATCATGGGCTAAATGGCCAGGTCACATGGACCCCGAAGGTTCAGAGAAGGTTGGGGGAGGGGACCCACTAGAACAGCTCTTGGGAGACAGATGGTAGCCTCCCGTCAAGGCCATCCAGCGTGTTCTTTAACGTTGGGTTGTTTTACCTCTGAGCGGCACTTTTTTGCACATCATGGGCTAAATGGCCAGGTCACATGGACCCCGAAGGTTCAGAGAAGGTTGGGGGAGGGGACCCACTGGAACAGTTGTTGGGAGACAGATGGTAGCCTCCCGTCAAGGCCATCCAGCGTGTTCTTTAACGTTGGGTTGTTTTACCTCTAAGCGGCACTTTTTTGCACACCATGGGCTAAATGGCCAGGTCACATGGACCCCGAAGGCTCAGAGAAGGTTCGGGGAGGGGACCCACTGGAACAGCTGTTGGGAGACAGATGGTAGCCTCCCATCAAGGCCATCCAGCGTGTTCTTTAACGTTGGGTTGTTTTACCTTTGAGCAGCACTTTTTTTGCACACCATGGGCTAAATGGCCAGGTCACAAGGATCCCGAAGTCTCAGAGAAAGTTGGGAGAGGGGACCCACTGGAACAGCTGTTGGGAGACAGATGGCAGCTTCCTGTCAAGGCCATCCAGCGTGTTCTTTATTATGCACAGGGTATGGCTCTCCCGCACACGAGGCCACGGTTTAACGTCCCATCCGACGGACTGCGGCCTTTCCAAGCCCATCGCTGTCCCCTACTCTCCATTGGCATTGCGGGAAATCTTGTGGAGATAAATCTCAACGTTGACTAGGCTGGGACTCGAACCTGGGAACTACACCAGGTCGAGGAATAAGGGTGCAGGGGGACTGAGCATTGAAACCTTTGTTGTTGTTTTTTTTTCGCAAAAGATTGTGCCACAAAATTCGTACAAATTTTTCTCTTACCCAAATCTTTGGTAATTACCGACCTAATCGATTCTTTATTCACGTTTAGTTCATTTGCTATCAATCATTCTGGGGGCGGGGGTGCTCAGTCGGTAGTGCGCCAGGCTCGTAATCTGTAGTTTCCAGGTTCGAGTCCCAGCTGGGTCAGCGTTGAGATTTATCTCCGCAAAATTCCCCGCCCTGCCCACGGTCAGTAGGGGACACCGATGGGCTTGGAAAGGCCGCCGTCCATCGGATGGGACGTTAAGCCGTGGCCCCGTGTGCGGGAGAGCCATACCCTGTGCACGTTAAAGAACACGCTGGATGGCCTTGGCGGGAGGCTACCATCTGTCTCCCAACAGCTGTTCCAGTGGGTCCCCTCCCCCAACCTTCTCTGAGCCTTCGGGGTCCATGTGACCTGGCCATTTAGCCCAAGATGTGCAAAAAAGTGCCGCTCAGAGGTAAAACAACTCAACGTTAAAGAACACGCTGGATGGCCTTGACGGGAGGCTACCATCTGTCTTCCAACAGCTGTTCCAGTGGGTCCCCTCCCCCAACCTTCTCTGAGCCTTCGGGGTCCATGTGACCTGGCCATTTAGCCCAAGGTGAGCAAAAAGGTGCCGCTCAGAGGTAAAACAACTCAACGTTAAAGAACACGCTGGATGTCCTTGACGGGAGGCTACCATCTGTTTCCCAACAGCTGTTCCAGTGGGTACCCTCGCCCAACCTTCTCTGAGCCTTCGGGGTCCATGTGACCTGGCCATTTAGCCCATGATGTGCAAAAAAGTGCCGCTCAGAGGTAAAACAACCCAATCCAAATCAATCATTCTGAGTGCCAATCGACGATTTCTTGAAAATAAATTGCTTACTTCGTTCACTAATTATGAGTTGGAGGTCGTTTACGGTCATCCACTGCGTGTGTCATCTTCCATGTCCCCCCTGCCCCCTTGAAAGTGCTTAAAACTTCGAAATGTTCGTGCTCTGGACAAAGCCTCATCCCCGTAAGCTGTTCGTATCATTTCAAGGGCTTCAGTGGGGCTTTTCCCCAGCTTTAAACAAAACTTGATGTTGACACGTTGTTCCGTTGATGGGTTTCTGACGGTGTAGCAATACACAATGAACAAGGCACGTCCAAAGGAAACAACAACGCAATCTCTACTGCTTGCGGTTGTCGGGACTGCCAAGGTCACACTCCGGTACGTCTATAGGCATGGTCGGTGGCGGCCTCTAGCGGAATGATACTCGTACTGCACTTTTTTATTTTATTCCAGTCTCGTAACTTTCGTGCCGCACTGTGCATAGTAGGGAGTGGGTTGGGTTGTTTTACCTCTGAGCGGCACTTTTTTGCACACCATGGGCTAAATGGCCAGGTCACGTGGACCCCGAAGGCTCAGTCAGAGAAGGTTGGGTGAGGGGACCCACTGGAACAGCTGTTGGGAGATAGATGGTAGCCTCCCGTCAAGGCCATCCAGCGTATTCTTTAACGTTGGGTTGTTTTACCTCTGAGCGGCATTTTTTTGCACACCATGGGCTAAATGGCCAGGTCACGTGGATCCCGAAGGCTCAGAGAAGGTTGGGTGAGGGAACCCACTAGAATAGCTATTGGGAGACAGATGGTAGCCTCCCGTCAAGGCCATCCAGCGTGTTCTTTAACGTTGGGTTGTTTTACCTCTGAGCGGCACTTTTTTGCACAAAATGGGCTAAATGGCCAGGTCACGTGGATCCCGAAGGCTCAGAGAAGGTTGGGTGAGGGGACCCTAGAATAGCTATTGGGAGACAGATGGTAGCCTCCCGTCAAGGCCATCCAGCGTGTTCTTTAACGTTGGGTTGTTTTACCTCTGAGCGGCACTTTTTTGCACACCATGGGCTAAATGGGCAGGTCACAAGGACCCCGAAGGCTTAGAGAAGGTTGGGGGAGGGGACCCACTAGAATAGCTATTGGGAGACAGATGGTAGCCTCCCGTCAAGGCCATCCAGTGTGTTCTTTAACGTTGGGTTGTTTTACCTCTGAGCGTCAATTTTTTTGCACACCATGGACTAAATGGCCAGGTCACAAGGACCCCGAAGGCTCAGAGAAGGTTGGGGGGAGGGAACGCACTGGAACAGTTGTTGGGATACAGATGGTAGCCTCCCGTCAAGGTCATCCAGCGTGTTCTTTAACATGCACAGGGTATGGCTCTCGCGTCAAGACCATCCAACGTTAAAGAACACGCTGGATGGCCTTGACGGGAGGCTACCATCTGTCTCCCAACAGCTGTTCCAGTGGGTCTCCTCCCCAACCTTCTCTTAGCCTTCGGAGTCCTTGTGACCTGGCCATTTAGCCCATAGCGTGCAAAAAAATTGCCGCTCAGAGGTAAAACAACCCAACCTGTGCCAAAGAAAGAAATTACTCTATATTTTTAAAGTAAATTTTTGTGTTTGGCAATACATATCTTTTCCGGCTATGTTGTAAAATAACATGTGAAAAAAAAAAATTGAAATTTCTCTTCAACTAAACAAAAAGTAATAGAAGATCATTGTATAAAGCGGAACTACTTAAGTAGTTATGTGGTTTTTGTAGACACCCAATACAATTTTATTTTCCGGACTTGTGAAACCGCCTCGCCACTTGGGAGCGGGAAATATAAAAATGAAATAAACCCATTACCAAAGGAAGATATATCAGCAGAGAAAGAATTCAATTTGGAAAACAGAATGAAGGAGGAAAAGGAGAAATTCAGCAACAAACTGAAGACGTATTTCTTGAATTCTGTCTTCTCTTCTGCTCGGTAATCTGAAACCCTTGGGGTCTCGATCGTTCAGATCAGCTGCTCGTGTCAGCAGAATTTCCGCGCAGCATGGTGCCGTGCCATTTGGAGGCGGGGTCGGCCTACTCGTGCAAGAGAACGCTCGTTCCCGAACTCCAGAAAGGGCAGACCTCTCTTTCTTCGAGATGGGAGGGAAAGCTTCAAAGAGGGTAATATTTCAAAAGAAGCGATCCGATGTCCCCATGTCTATTCTCGGCTGTCAGGAGGCAAAACCAATGGCGATTTCTTTAGTGCGAAGGGAGAACATAGCCGAATCGTCAAATATACGAGTAGAAAATATAGTACAGTGAATGCTAAATGACAAGGTCAAAATTTGTAGCAAATATAGTGCAGCAAGAATAAATGATTAGGTCAAAATTTAGAGAAAAATAGGTTAATAAATCAAAATGATCACAGCAAAAGTTACACAAAGAAAGGGGAATAAAACATCATGTAAAGTCATTGATTCATACCAAAGTCATGTGGAGTCATTGATTCATGCCAACGTTAAGTAGGTCGCTGTTTCATGTACAGTCATTGTTTCATTTCAGCAACGTCATCTAGAGTCACTGTTTCATGGCAATGCCTTGTATAATCATTGTTTCACGGCAACGTCATGTATAGTCATTGTTTCAGGGCAATGTCATGTATAGTCATTGTTTCACGGCAGCGTCATGTTGAGTCATTGTTTCACGGCAACGTCATGTATAGTCATTGTTTCACAACATCACGTTGTCATTGTTTCACGTTAACGTCATGTATAGTCATTGTTTCACGGCAACATCATGATGAGTCATTGTTTCACGGCAACGTCATGTATAGTCATTGTTTCACAACATCACGTTGTCATTGTTTCACGTTAACGTCATGTATAGTCATTGTTTCACGGCAACATCATGATGAGTCATTGTTTCACGGCAACGTCATGTGTAGTCATTGTTTCACGACAACGTCATGTATAGTCATTGTTTCACGACAACGTCATGTATAGTCATTGTTTCATACCAACTTCATATAGAGTCATTGTTTCATACCAACTTCATATAGAGTCATTGTTTCATACGATCTTCGTATAGAGTCATTGTTTCATACCAACTTCATATAGAGTCATTGTTTCATATCAACTTCATATAGTCATTGTTTCATACCATCTTCGTATAGAGTCATTGTTTCATGCAAATATCATGTTGAGTCATTGTTTCATACCAACTTCATATAGAGTCATTGTTTCATATCAACTTCATATAGAGTCATTGTTTCATATCAACTTCATATAGAGTCATTGTTTCATACCATCTTCGTATAGAGTCATTGTTTCATGCCAATATCATGTTGAGTCATTGTTTCATATCAACTTCATATAGAGTCATTGTTCCATATCAACTTCATATAGAGTCATTGTTCCATATCAACTTCATATAGAGTCATTGTTCCATATCAACTTCATATAAAGTCATTGTTTCATACCATCTTCGTATAGAGTCATTGTTTCATGCCAATATCATGTTGAGTCATTGTTTCATACCAACTTCATATAGAGTCATTGTTTCATATCAACTTCGTATAGAGTCATTGTTCCATATCAACTTCATATAGAGTCATTGTTTCATATCATCTTCGTATAGAGTCATTGTTTCATGCCAATATCATGCTGAGTCATTGTTTCATACCAACTTCATATAGAGTCATTGTTTCATATCAACTTCGTATAGCGTCATTGTTCCATATCAACTTCATACAGAGTCATTGTTTCATATCATCTTCGTATAGAGTCATTGTTTCATGCCAATATCATGTTGAGTCATTGTTTCATGCCAATATCATGTTGAGTCATTGTTTCATGCCAATATCATGTTGAGTCATTGTTTCATTGAACGTCATGTAGCTTCATTGTTTAATGCCAACGTCACATAAAATTATTACATTTTCTCAAATCAACGTTATTTAAAATCATTGTTTTTCCGTGTCAATCTCATGCAAAGCCATTGTTTCTTCCCGTTTCAACTTCATGTAAAGTCATTTTTTCCCCATGTCATATAAAGTTATTGTGTTTTCTCGTGTCAGCATTATGTATTCTGTTTTCATTTCTTATTTGCAGATGTGTCCGACAGGAATCGTCAACGAAAACACTTTCAAAGACATCTTCTCTTCTTTCTTCCCCCAAGGAGGTGAGATTTTGATCTTATTTTGATAGCAACGCGAACGAAAGAAAATAATCCGATACATTTTGAACGATACTCGAAACAATGACGTTTTATAGCGAAGATAAAAGCAAAAGAAGCCAAAATACGATTATCTTTTGTAACAATCATTTGGGTTTCAATAGTGAACAGAGATTCGTGATATGATGATGCAGAAAAGAACATAAAGCAACTCACAGCTTCCCCTCTATTGTTACACATCACCAGTGATTCTGAACATATCCGAGTTATGTGGCACCATACGTGTCTTTATTGTATTTTAATCGCTCCGTGTTCCCACGTGAGGAGCTGCACTTAACTGAAAACACAATTTATTGTATACACCTCGCCCATCCCAACAGCTGTTCCAGTGGGTTCCCTCCTTCTCCAACCTTCTCTTAGCCTTCGGGCCCATCCCAACAGCTGTTCCAGTGGGTCCCCTCCCCCAACCTTCTCTTAGCCTTCGGGCCCATCCCAACAGCTGTTCCAGTGGGTTCCCTCCTTCCCCAACCTTCTCTTAGCCTTCGGGCCCATCCCAACAGCTGTTCCAGTGGGTCCCCTCCCCCAACCTTCTCTTAGCCTTCGGGTCCATCCCAACAGCTGTTCCAGTGGGTCCCCTCCCCCAACCTTCTCTTAGCCTTCGGGCCCATCCCAACAGCTGTTCCAGTGGGTCCCCTCCCCCAACCTTCTCTTAGCCTTCGGGCCCATCCCAAAAGCTGTTCCAGTGGGTCCCCTCCCCAACCTTCTCTTAGCCTTCGGGCCCATCCCAACTGATGTTCCAGTGGGTCCCCTCCCCCAACCTTCTCTTAGCCTTCGGGCCCATCCCAAAAGCTGTTCCAGTGGGTCCCCTCCCCAACCTTCTCTTAGTCTTCGGGCCCATCCCAACAGATGTTCCAGTGGGTCCCCTCCCCCAACCTTCTCTTAGCCTTCGGGCCCATCCCAAAAGCTGTTCCAGTGGGTCCCCTCCCCAACCTTCTCTTAGCCTTCGGGCCCATCCCAACAGCTGTTCCAGTGGGTCCCCTCGCCCCAACCTTCTCTTAGCCTTCGGGCCCATCCACAAGCCTGCCCTAATCCACTAACAGTAATGAGGACAACCAAAACCCCCTGTGGGCTATAGTCAGATACCTACCTGCTGTGTGAGGAAGATGAGATGCTCCATATCTGCGATTGCAGAACATCTGGAATTTCCTCTTGCTACCGTTGCACATGTGTACCAGGACTACATCAAAACTTTCTGCCGCCAGGAAAAATGGGCCATAACCGGACCGTTGATGTACGAGGTAAGCGAAGTTTTTTTTTCCGTTTGCGAAGGACTAGTTGGAGGAGTATTCCAGAGAGTTCACAACCTTAGAAGGACCTTCTCACCCTCTGGATTTTAACCCTATTGAGAATCTGTGGGACAAAGTGAGCGATGCAATCGAGCCTGAAACCCACCACCTGGAATCCTGCATAGGTTGGGTTGGGTTGTTTTACCTCTGAGCTGCACTTTTTTGCACACCATGGGCTAAATGGCCAGGTCACATGGACCTCGAAGGCTCAGAGAAGGTTGGGGGAGGGGACCCACTGGAACAGCTGTTGGGAGACAGATGGTAGCTTCCCGTCAAGGCCATCCAGCGTGTTCTTTAACGTGCCCAGGGTATGACTCTCCCGCACACGGGGCCACGGCTTAACGTCCCATCCGACGGACGGCGGCCTTTCCAAGCCCATCAGTATCCCCTACTGACCGTGGGCAGGGCGGGAATTTTGCGGAGATAAATCTCAACGCTGACCCAGCTGGGACTCGAACCTGGGAACTACAGATTACGAACCTGGCGCGCTACCGACTGAGCCACCCCCGCCCCACGAAAGGTGAACCCACACGCTATTAAGTGGGTGTGTATAATGCACTTTCAGTGCATTTCGCACCTTATATTGGACAACTTCACGAATGTAAGGACTCGGATGACAAATGATGCTAACAAGCCTTACACTGACAGTTTCGATCTTTTATTTCATATCTTTTAGTTTACTCCTAATTTATTTCCGTCGTAGGGTATTCTCCACAGTATTTTTTAACTAGTGATATTGATATCATTATTGCCTTTTTGCTTCTGTTATTTTTCTTCCGTTTACACCTTTTTCGATGTTTAAATTTCGTTTTTAGGATTGCGCATCTTTTTTTTATCGATTACTTCATTTATCTTGCTTTGGGCACAGCGCCTCAATTTCTGGTGTGTGATTAAAACAACCAAGCAATCAACCAACCAGGTTTATGCTCTAGGCTGCAGCAGGACGCTCTAATTACTGCTGTTGGGAGGGGCGGGGGTGGCTCAGTCGGTAGCGCGCCAGGCTCGTAATCTGTAGTTCCCAGGTTCGAGTCCCAGCTGTGTCAGCGTTGAGATTTATCTCCGCAAAAATCCCCGCCCTGCCCACGGTCAGTAGGGGACACCGATGGGCTTGGAAAGGCCGCCGTCCGTCGGATGGGACGTTAAGCCGTGCCCCGTGTGCGGGAGAGCCATACCCTGTGCACGTTAAAGAACACGCTGGATGGCCTTGACGGGAGGCTACCATCTGTCTCCCAACAGCTGTTCCAGTGGGTCCCCTCCCCCAACCTTCTCTGAGCCTTCGGGGTCCATGTGACCTGGCCATTTAGCCCATGGTGTGCAAAAAAAGTGCCGCTCAGAGGTAAAACACTCAACGTTAAACAACACGCTGGATGGCCTTGATGGGAGGCTACCATCTGTCTCCCAACAACTGTTCCAGTGGGTCCCCTCCCCCAACATTCTCTGAGCCTTTGGGGTCCATGTGACCTGGCCATTTAGTCCATGGTGTGCAAAAAAGTGCCGCTCACAGGTAAAACACTCAACGTTAAAAAACACGCTGGATGGCCTTGATGGGAGGCTACCATCTGTCTCCCAACAGCTGTTCCAGTGGGTCCCCTCTCCCAACCTTCTCTGAGCCTTCGGGGTCCATGTGACCTGGCCATTTAGCCCATGGTGTGCAAAAAAAGTGCCACTCAGAGGTAAAACAACCCAACCCTGCTGTTGGAAGTCTGGGTGTGATCCTGACAATCGTATTAAGAAAATGGTTTCGTGATCCGAGGTTTTCAACACCCACCACCTTTGTACTGTGGGTATCAGCCTAAAGGGCCTTTGGTAGTTTTTCATTCATCTGTGATACAAAATGGGTCCAATTCCATTCCCAATCTTCGCATCTTGTTGGGCTGATTTGATTGGAATTGGAACTATTTCGTATCACAAATGAATCAAGACGTACAGTCGCTCAAAAAAAGTATTCGAATACTATGGTTGATTACAGATTTCAGGAAAAATATCTGGAGCGTGTACAGCAACTGTACACGCTCCAGATATTTTTCTGGCAACTTTTTCTGGCAACTTTTTCAGCAAACTGGAGCGTGTGCAGTTACTGCACACGCTCCAGTTTGCTGTGATCGGTAACTGCACACGCTCAATATTTCCGTGAGTGAGTCCACACGATCTAGTATCAAAATAATATGACCACCTACAGTCGCTCGAAAAAGTATCCGGACACTACGGTTGATTACAGAAATCAGAAAAAATATCTGGTAACGATTTTTTTAGGAATTAGTGATCTGGCAACCTTCGTGTCACGTGATAACAGAATTCAGGAAAAATATATGGAGCGTGTACAGCAACTGTACACGCTCCAGTTACCGTTCACAGCAAACTGCAGCGTGTGCAGTTACCGTTCACAGCAAACTGGAGCGTGTGCAGTAACTCCAGTTTGCTGTGAACGGTAACTGGAGCGTGTACAGCTGCTGTGCACGCTCCGAATATTTTTCCTGAATTCTGTAATCACGTGACACGAAGGGTTGTCAGATCACTAATTTCTAAAAAAAAATCGTTGCCAGATATTTTTTCTGAATTCTGTAATCAACCCTAGTGTTTGGATATTTATTTGAGCGACTGTAAATGTAGGCTAAAGGGTTTTATAGCTTGTAGAAGTGAGCTTATATCACATAGAGGTATACATGCTAACTGAGAAGAAAATAAAGTTATCTAAACATTGAACCAGTCACTACTAATAAACAAATTGGGTTATTTTTTTACCCCAGGGAGCCACTTCTGTGCCTCAATGAACTAAATGGTTGGATCACAAGGACACCAAGAGCTCAGAGCTAAAAAAACAGAAAAGAAACTGCTGCTAGAAGACAGATGTAAACCTCCTCTCAACGCCATTCAGCATATTTTTTTAAAGTGTACAGGTTTTGGCTCTCTTTTACATGACGGTGCTATCGCTTAACGTCCCATCAAAAAAAGAGTCTTTCCAATATCATTGGTGCTCCATTTCTCACTGAATGACCTTGACGGGAGGATACCCAACTCTAACCTTTGGGATTCTTGTGACCTTGCCATTTAGTCCATTGAGTGGAAAAAAGTGCCATTCCGAGATAAAACAATCAGCATCACACAAGGTTGGGTTGGGTTGTTTTACCTCTGAGCGGCACTTTTTTGCACACCATGGGCTAAATGGTCAGGTCACATGGACCCCGAAGGCTCAGAGAAGGTTGGGGGAGGGGACCCACTGGAACAGCTGTTGGGAGACAGATGGTAGCCTCCCATCAAGGCCATCCAGCGTGTTCTTTAACGTGCACAGGGTATGGCTCCACGGCTTAATGTCCCATCCGACGGACGGCGGCCTTTCCAAGCCCATCGGTGTCCCCTACTGACCCTGGGCAGGGCGGGGAATTTTTGCGGAGATAAATCTCAACGCTGACCCAGCTGGGACTCGAACCTGGGAACTACAGATTACGAGCCTGGCGCACATCACACAAGAGAATGCCCAAGACGAACAATACCTAGACACTATATCCATTAATACCACTTAAGTCTCTGTTCTTGTGACATAAAATATGAAATATTTAATTTCCCCCCCCCCCCTCCCCCTAATGTCCGTAATGATGCTCTTAGGAGCTAAATAATAGCAGCCGTTGATCACGGACTTAAAATTAAGCGTCTTCAATCACAATTTAAACCATTACAGACGATGAAATATGAAAACTCGAACAGAGTTGAGCAGAATGGTGAAATGCGTCACAAGAAGTTGTTGCCAAAAGAAATAAATGGATTAACTCGCGAGCCACAGCATCGCACTCCGCGGAGGAGATCCTCCTCTTGTGGGAATGGAAATCGAGAGATCCGTTGTGAGGCGCGTGATGTAGCGGACGGCATCGTCTCGCATCCTTGAGGGGAGAGGGGGGGGGAAGACTCGTAACTTAATTGGTAACTGCTCTGCATCATCTATCTGACAGAGGAAGGGAAAACGATAATAATAATAATGATTAAACAGACAACAAACAATATGCAGAGACTTTATCTCAAAGTCATCTCTGTGGAGATTGGGAGGAGGTTTGCAGCACGTTCTAAGTGATTCTCTTCGATTGGAAGCTCGAGAATAATTGTTTCGGTAGAGGTGCATCTGTCAGTTTATTTATTGCAGATGTTTTTTTTTTCATTTTGAGAGTACATGCAGGGAGGAGAGCATTGATGTTTAATAAATACCGCTAGCATCTTCATCCTGAGATCACGTGGGTGCCTTGCATCTTTAACGTTTCGAAATTTTAGCTAGGCAGGCTTTAAAGATGGAGGGAGAGGGAGGTAAAACCAAATTATCTAATGACTCGAAAGTGTTTTTTAATCAACGTTTATGGACAGAGTCCGGATGATGCTAAGGGAATATGTTTCCATGGCAACCGTCCAATGAGGTCTCACCTAGCAAGAGAATTATCTCCGTAGAGTTTGCGTCTGAATAAGTCTAACGAGAATGCGCGATCACTTTGTTTGAGGTTTTCATTTCACTGTGAGGAGGTCGCGAATTATTGGTCTCGTCTTTTTCTCTCTACTAAGATGCATAGAGTAAGTAGAGGGGATGTGTAAAGTGGATGCGTGGAGGCTGTAAATAGGATGCATAGGTGGATGCGTAAAGTATTTAGAGTGGATGGGTTGGGTTGGGTTGTTTTACCTCTATGCGTCACTTTTTTGCACACCATGGGCTAAATGGCCAGGTCACATGGACCCCGAAGGCTCAGAGAAGGTTGGGGGAGGGGACCCACTGGAACAGCTGTTGGGAGACAGATGGTAGCCTCCCGTCAAGGCCATCCAGCGTGTTCTTTAACGTGCACATGGTATGGTTCTCCCGCACACGGGGCCACGGCTTAACGTCCCATCCGACGGACGGCGGCCTTTCCAAGCCCATCGGTGTCCCTTACTGACCGTGGGCAGGACTCGAACCTGGGAACTACAAATTACGAGCCTCGCGGCTACCGACTGTCACTTCCAAGAATACACTCAATACATAAAAATATCTACAATAATAAAAATATAATAAAATACAACAATAAATAAAAATGAATAAATTAGAGGGACATGACAGTCGTCATTTCATTTCGTGTAATCTTTTGTGTCCAGACAATTTCTCCATTGTTCCAGTTGTCAGAATTCTCCAGAGAGAGAATCGCTTTCATTCCTAAAAAGAAATCATGTTATTCTTCAACAACTAAAATAAAAAAATCAAACAAGAAAAAAAAAACATCGCTAAAAAGTTATTTGTGTCAATTTTGGTTAGAGTATTTGAGAGACAGAACAATAAGCAGCTAATCCTTATGGTTCAATCCTTGATTCATACTATACACCATAGTCCTAGCACAAACACCCCTATACCCCATTGTGCTAACACACACACCATCGTTTAGACATATACCTTTGCTACAACGTGCACATACCACCAACACACACACACACAATCATCACCTGAGTTGAGTTGTTTTACCTCTGAGCGGCACTTTTTTGCACACCATGGGCTAAATGGCCAGGTCACATGGACCCCGAAGGCTCAGAGAAGGTTGGGGGAGGGGACCCACTGGAACAGCTGTTGGGAGACAGATGGTAGCCTCCCGTCAAGGCCATCCAGCGTGTTCTTTAACGTTGATTGTTTTACCTCTGAGCGGCACTTTTTTGCACACCATGGGCTAAATGGCCAGGTCATGGACCCCGAAGGCTCAGAGAAGGTTGGGGGAGGGGACCCACTGGAACAGCTGTTGGGAGACAGATGGTAGCCTCCCGTCAAGGCCATCCAGCGTGTTCTTTAACGTTGGGTTGTTTTACCTCTGAGCGGCACTTTTTTGCACACCATGGGCTAAATGGCCAGGTCACATGGACCCCGAAGGCTCAGAGAAGGTTGGGGGAGGGGACCCACTGGAACAGCTGTTGGGAGACAGATGGTAGCCTCCCGTCAAGGCCATCCAGCGTGTTCTTTAACGTTGGATTGTTTTACCTCTGAGCGGCACTTTTTTGCACACCATGGGCTAAATGGCCAGGTCACATGGACCCCGAAGGCTCAGAGAAGGTTGGGGGAGAGGACCCACTGGAACAGCTGTTGGGAGACAGATGGTAGCCTCCCGTCAAGGTCATCCAGCGTGTTCTTTAACGTTGGGTTGTTTTACCTCTGAGCGGCACTTTTTTGCACACCATGGGCTAAATGGCCAGGTCACATGGACCCCGAAGGCTCAGAGAAGGTTGGGGGAGGGGACCCACTGGAACAGCTGTTGGGAGACAGATGGTAGCCTCCCGTCAAGGCCATCCAGCGTGTTCTTTAACGTTGGGTTGTTTTACCTCTGAGCGGCACTTTTTTGCACACCATGGGCTAAATGGCCAGGTCATGGACCCCGAAGGCTCAGAGAAGGTTGGGGGAGGGGACCCACTGGAACAGCTGTTGGGAGACAGATGGTAGCCTCCCGTCAAGGCCATCCAGCATGTTCTTTAACGTGCACAGGGTGTGGCTCTCCCACACACGGGATCACGGTTTAACGATCCATCCGACGGACGGCGGCCTTTCCAAGCCCATCGGTGTCCCCTACTGACTGTGGGCAGGGCGGGGAATTTTGCGGAGAAAAATCTCAACGCTGACCCAGCTGGGACTCGAACCTGGGAACTACAGATTACGAGCCTGGCGCGCTGCCGACTGAGCCACCCCCGCTCCCCATCATCACCTGACTCACGATCTCTACTGTCACCTACATCATCGTACTGACACACAGCACCACTAAATACACAGTTATCCTAGCTCACGCAATGTTACGCACCATCATTCTGACACACAAGCGCACCACCATTACATACTAGCACACACACACAACATTACACGCACCATCATCTTGGAATACAAACATATCATCGCTACACACACCATCATTTCAGTGCACACACAACCTTCACACTGTCATCTGATGACACCACCAACCATTAAATTGGGCATATATTTTATGATATACAAACACACAACCACAAGTAAAATAAAATATTTCAACGTTTTATTCTCCATATACTACAAGTACACTTAGACTATCAGCATAACACACCCATTCTCTCTTTGGGGCGGGAGTGGCTCAGTCAGTAGTGTGTCAGGCTCGCAATCTGTAGTTCCCAGATTCGAGTACTAGCTGGGTCAGCGTTGAGGTTTATCGCCACAAAATTCCCCGCCCTGCCCACGGTGAGTAGGGGACATCGATGGGCTTGGAAAGACCACCGTCCGTCGGATGGGACGTTAAGCCGTGGCCCCGTGTGCGGGAGAGCCATACCCTGTGCACGTTAAAGAACACGCTGGATGGCCTTAACGGGAGGATACCATCTGTCTCCCAACAGTTGTTCCAGTGGGTCCTCTCCCCCAACCTTCTCTGAGCCTTCGGGGTCTTTGTGACCTGGCCATTTAGCCCATGGTATGCAAAAAAAGTGCCGCTCAGAGGTAAAACAACCCAACCCAACATCATCCTAACACAGACACACTACCACAGGACACCAACTGACACATACACAAATGCTGTAACGGCATACAAACGCACCAACACCAACTCCACAGCATCATTGTCCGATATTCCTCACACATGCAATCAGAGGAACGAGTGTGGTGCGATCGCTGATAGTGTACAGGGATGGTTACGTGTGGTGTCTCATCTGTGCCAGAGATCAGATTTTCGTTTCATTGCTCTCACCCTGCTCTCATAGAGAGAGAGAAAGACTACAGCAATCACTTGAATCATTCTCCGAGGGATGAAACCTTGCCTCCATGCACAGGAAAAAGAGACACGAAAAAGAGACGCTAAGGATAGACTTGAAAGAACATTCCTATCTTCTTCTAAGAGCAAGGATGGAAAAATTTCTGGAGCCCTGTCACCTGGAAGACTAAACATTTCATGCTGCTTACTGGAGAATGAACATACAACAATGATTACCACAACAGCTGGATATCATCCACATTCCTGGCACGTGGGAATTAACATCCACATTCCTGGCACGTGGGAATTAAAGGCATCTTTCTATTTATGTCTAAGAGGGCTGCTTTGACTTTCTTATGTGAGCTGTGTTAAGACAATGATGTTTATGGATTTGGTGGTGTATTAGTAGAATGATGGTGTAGAGTTGGTGGCATGTGTGTCAGGATAATGTGTGTGTATTATTGGTGGTGTATTAGTAGAATGATGGTGCGGAGTTGGTGGCATGTGTGTCAGGATAATGGTGTGTGTATTAGTAGAATGATGGTGTGGAGTTGGTGGCATGTGTGTCAGGATAATGGTGTGTATATTATTGGTGGTGTATTAGTAGAAATGCCGTCCCATGGCTGAGTGGTTAGTGCGCTTGGCTACTGATCTAAGGGACCTGGGTTCGAGCCCCGGGTAAGGCATGGATGTATGTGTCGTTTTTCTGCTGAGGTCCCGCCATCCTCTCAGACCTTCTTCTACTTTGGCATATAAACTGACAGGCTCCTGTCAGACCTCTGTGGCAAGCAGCTGCTTGAGGGGGTATTTATTTTTTTTAATTTTATTAGTAGAATGATGGTGTGGAGTTGGTGGCATGTGTCAGGATAATGGTGTGTGTATTATTGGTGGTGTATTTGTAGAATGATGGTGTGGAGTTGGTGGCATGTGTGTCAGGATAATGGTGTGTGTATTATTTGTGGTGTATTTATAGAATGATGGTGTGGAGTTGGTGGCATGTGTGTCAGGATAATGGTGTGTGTATTATTGGTGTGCGTTAGGATGACGTGTTTATTGTCGGTGTGCGTTAGGATGATGATGTGTATTGGTGGTGTGCATTAGAATGATCGTGTGTGTATTGGTAATGTGTGTGAGGATGATGGTGTGTGAAGTGATGCGGGTGTGCCGTAATGATCATGTGTCTCTATCTGAGTGATGTGTGTGGTTTTTTGTACACACTAGGGGATGGTGTACACGTGCCAGAACGATTCTTACATGCACCCACTTGTGATGGTGTTTGTGTGTGCCGATGGTATACACTAAGGTGGCGTTTCTGTGTTAGGATGATGCATGTGGCGTTCGTGTGTGTGTGTTAGAGTGATTGTCTAAGTGTGGTTATGGTACATGGAGGTAAAAAACATTACAATATATTTATTTAATCTATTCATCATCATCATCATCATCATCCTCAAGCAGCCATGGGCTACGGAGGTCCAACCAGACCGTGCAATTTAGTTCTCCAAGCAAGTCTATCCTGAGCTACATCTACTGCATCTGGCCACTGCACACCAATTCTAACAAGGTCCTGTTTGACATTGTCTGCCCACCGCATCCTAGGTCTCCCCTTCTTTCTGAGGCCTTTAGGCGCACTGTTCATAACCCTATTCGCCAATCTATAATTATTCATACGGGCAACATGGCCAAACCAACGGAGTCTCTCTCTGCACAATATGCTGCTTAAAGGAGGTTGCAAACTCCTTTGCCTAATCTCATCATTAGTTACAAAGTTGAACCACCTAATGCCCAAGATACTGCGTAAGCATCTGGAATCAAAAGCATCTAGTTTCCTGTTATCTTGTTTACAAAGTGTCCAAGTTTCACTACCATATCTAACCCTAGAAAGAACCAAACTATTATACAGTCTAATTTTAGTCTTTAGGTGTATACGCCTATTTCTCCACACTCTCCATAGGTTCTTAAAAGTCCCGGCAGCAATCCCTATTCGTCTGTTAATCTCATGCCGCACATCACCATTATCTGTTACATAGCTCCCAAGATAATTAAACTGTGACACCTGCTCAAGACTGCAACCATTCAGATTAACTGAATCACAGCCTGCCTGACCAATTTTCATCACTTTAGTTTTCTCTCTGTTTATAACCAAACCTACTCTACTCCCAGTCTCATCAACAGCTCGAATGAAAGAGTTCATCTCATCAACATCATTTGCCAAAAGGGCTAAATCATCAGCATAATCTAAATCAGAAATTTTCGTATCTCCAGCCCATTTAAGGCCAAAATCTTTCCCTTGAAGTGAATTTCGCATAACATAATCAATAACCAAGCTAAAGAGAAAAGGAGACAAAATGCACCCTTGTCGAACACCAGAAGTAATGCTAAACCAATTGCTACAAGCCTTACCAACTCTCACACACGACTCAGTGTTATTATAGAGAGCTTTCATAATGTTAACCAACTTATCTGGTATACCATATGATCTCACAATCAACCACAAATTATGACGATCAACAGAGTCGAAAGCCTTTTTGAAATCAACAAAGCTAGCAACCAAAGGTTTCTGAAACTCTAAACATTTCTCAAGAATCTGCCTAAGTGAAAATATCTGATCCACACATCCCCTACCACTTCTGAATCCACATTGCTCATCACGCAATTGACTGTCAACCAGATTCTTAATTCTATTAAGCACAATCATGGAAAGAACTTTACCTGAAACAGAGAGTAGGCTGATACCCCTATAGTTATCACAAGAACTGCGATCACCTTTTTTGAAAATAGGGATAACAATAGCTCTGGTAAAATCCTTAGGAACCATGCCTTTATCATAAAAGATATTCAGAATTTCAGTCATCTAAGTGGTAACCGAAACATTCCCAGCTCTAAGCATTTCCGTAGTAATTTCATCTACCCCTGGGGATTTATGAAGTTTAAGTTTAGAAACAGCCAAAATAACTTCAGATTGTGTTATAGGGCCAACATTAAAGCCACCAATGCATCTATCATCATTGCAAACAATGGGAGTAGAACTAACTACATTGTTTAGAACATCACTGAAATGCTCAGCCCACCTAGCCATGACAGAATCCTCCCCTTCTATAACCTTACCTTGTTTATCCTTCAATCCTTGTATGCCTGTCCGTTTTCTACCACACAAAACATTAACTATCTGGTACAGCTCTCTGCTGTTGTGCTGTCTAACTGCTTCCTCGGCTTTGTCAGCCAAACCATCAAGCCAAAGATTCTTATCAGCAGCTAACTGATCCTTTACAAGTTTATTAAGGTCTCTGTAATGCTTTCTATTAGGACTAGTAGGGTATTGATTAAGGGCATTCCTGCAGTTCTTTCTTTCCGAAATAAGCTCAAGTGCCTTATCACTCAGATAATTTTGAATCTTCTGCTCCTTTTTTCCTAAAAGAGTACTGTTAGTGTCCAAAAACGCCTGTTTAAAATGATCCCATTCTTCCTCAACTTCAGTAGTAAGCAAACCATGACTGTCATAATGACTAAGTAACCTATCATGGTAAGCTTTGGCTATAACTGGATCTTTCAGAGCTTCAGTATTAAAAGTAAATTTTTTAACCCTAGCACAACACTTTTTAAGTTTAAGTTGCAAGACACTTTTAACAAGGTAATGGTCAGATCCAATTTCAGCTCCCCTATATGCCCTGGTATTCCTAACAGAACTAGTCCATTTGCTGTTAATTAATATATAATCAATCATATTCTTATGTAGCCCATCAGGTGAAACCCATGTGTACTTATGTATGTCGCGGTGTTTGTAATAAGTGTTAGTTATTCTGAATCCATTGAGTTTACTTACCTGTAGGAGACGTTGCCCATTGCCATTGCAGCTACTAATACCAAAAGGGCCTATTACTCCTCCCCAAAGGTCAGAGTCCGTTCGTTGCCATGGTGATTTAACACCATTGTCCTTATGTAACAATGACGTGGCTGTTTTGTTCGAAACGTTTACCTGATTATTAAAGATTAATTACCGAAAGAATCCCGCTCCTCTTCCGACTAGGAGACTCGCATCTGCGCACATCGATTGCGAGACAAAAATTTTTCTTTGGAAACCACGTGTCCAGCTAGATGAAACGGAGAGACCGTTGAATTTATTTCTGTCAGCCAAATGGCGTCATTAAGGTGGAAATGAAAGAAAATGAAACTCTTAGAACTTAAATCTAAGAGAGAAATATTCTGAATAAGCAGGAATCGATTGCCGGAAGCAAAGGTTTCTCTATTCTTGTCCAGAAATGTCAAAGAAAAATGGAAACAAAAGATTAATGAGAGGACTTTTTCTTCTTGAGAATTGGGATCAAACTCCATTATGCAGACCTATCTGCAACTTGAAAGCAGATCGGAAATAAAAAAAGAATTGGGAAATTTATCACATTTTCTTTTTTTATATCCTTCTTCCAATCTGGAGCATTATTGCTTTCTTTATTTTTGCAAACAGCCAAAATGATCATGAACAACAGAAGATGAATGGCCCGCGGCAACAATTTGGAAGCATCACCGGTAAGCTTGTGGTAACTTCAGGAAAGGAGGAGACAATGAAGAAATGCAATAAAAATTTGATGCATTTTTTTCCTCACTTTTCGGTGAAGGGCATTGTGTCGTCACAGAGCCCTGGATTCTCAGCAGCAGCAGCATCAATGTTACGTGGAAAAAAAAAAGCATTCGACATCTGGAAATGACGGAGTCTAATTTGTTCATGCATTGAGGCTACGCCTTCTCAGATGCTCTGAATGTGTCGCTAAGGAGATTTGGGGGTGGGAGTAAAAAATAGAGGAGCAAGTTAGGAACGTAAAAAAACGAGTATTGAAAAAAAAATAAGCTTCTTCTCTAGATACGGAACAAATTAATTGACCAGATTAAAAAAAAACAGTACTGGAATATTAATTTTTTTTAGGAATTGTTAAAGTGCAAAATCTGATTCAGATTTGGGGCGGGGGTGGCTCAGTCGGAGTCGGTAGCGCGCCAGGCTCGTAATCTGTAGTTCCCAGGTTCGAGTCCCAGCTGGGTCAGCGTTGAGATTTTTCTCCGCAAAAATTCCCCGCCCTGCCCACGGTCAGTAGGGGACACCGATGGGCTTGGAAAGGCCGCCGTCCGTCGGATGGGACGTTAAGCCGTGGCCCCGTGTGCGGGATAGCCATACCCTGTGCGCGTTAAAGAACACGCTGGATGGCCTTGAAGGGGGGCTACCATCTGTCTCCCAACAGCTGTTCCAGTGGGTCCCCTCCCCCAACCTTCTCTGAGCCTTCGGGGTCCATGTGACCTGGCCATTTAGTCCATGGTGTACAAAAAAGTGCCGCTCAGAGGTAAAACAACCCAACGTTAAAGAACACGCTGGATGGCCTTGACAGGAGGCTTACCATCTGTCTCCCAACAGCTGTTCCAGTGGGTCCCCTCCCCCAACCTTCTCTGAGCCTTCGGGGTCCATGTGACCTGGCCATTTAGTCCATGGTGTACAAAAAAGTGCCGCTCAGAGGTAAAACAACCCAACCCTGATTAAGATTTAGCCGTCTTGTCAGTAATAATAAGGGTTTTTTTATTTTTGGATCAATTACGCTGATGTAGTGGTAAAAAAATTCGTAAAAAAAATTCGCGGAATTTATGATGAAACAGAAACCGCGCAAAGGAAGCAGGAACTTTGTAGAATCCTTAAGAATTTGTTCAAGTACTGGAAATTTAGATTTCATTCGAGATTCAGTCGACGATATTATTTC
Source organism: Ryuthela nishihirai (assembly GCA_038380435.1). Lineage (NCBI taxonomy): Eukaryota > Metazoa > Arthropoda > Arachnida > Araneae > Heptathelidae > Ryuthela > Ryuthela nishihirai. The sequence continues at coordinate 46,349,328 of JAWZYU010000030.1, forward strand.
TCTCGAAAACTATTTCCGAGGATTTTAGCTAAAAACGCAAAAAGGGTTGTTGTGTTGTTTTACCTCTGAGCGGCACTTTTTTGCACACTATAGGTTAAGTGGCCAGGTTACAAGGACCCCGAAGGCTCAAAGAAGGTTGGGGGAGGAAACCCACTGGAACCGCTGTTGGGAGACAGATGGTAGCCTCCCATCAAGGCCATCCAGCGTGTTCTTTAACGTTGGGTTGTTTTACCTCTGAGCGGCACTTTTTTGCACACTATGGGTTAAGTGGCCAGGTTACAAGGACCCCGAAGGCTCAAAGAAGGTTGGGGGAGGAAACCCACTGGAACCGCTGTTGGGAGACAGATGGTAGCCTCCCATCAAGGCCATCCAGCGTGTTCTTTAACGTTGGGTTGTTTTACCTCTGAACGGCACTTTTTTGCACACCATGGGCTAAATGGCCAGGTCACATGGACCCCGAAGGCTCAGAGAATGTTGGGGGAGGGGACCCACTGGAACAGCTGTTGGGAGACAGATGGTAGCCTCCCGTCAAGGCCATCCAGCGTGTTCTTTAACGTGCACAGGATATGGCTCTGGTAAGATGATGATGTATCCCTCTCCTCACAGGGACAAGGGCCGGCGGTCTACCAAAAGCTCATTCATGTGGACAATCTCAAAGCAGTTACAGGTGGGACTCGAACCTGGGAACTGCAATTTACGAGTCTTGCCGCTACATAATGAGCCAACTCCGCCCCAAGTCATGGCTAATCCTGGAGATTTTGGTATTCCTTTGTCCTCTAACGTACGGGGCGGGGGTGGCTCAGTCGGTAGCGCGCCAGGCTCGTAATCTGTAGTTCCCAGGTTCGAGTCCCAGCTGGGTAAGCGTTGAGATTTATCTCGGCAAAATTCCCCGCCCTGCCCACGGTCAGTAGGGGACACCGATGGGCTTGGAAAGACCACCGTTCGTCGAATGGGACATTAAGCCGTGGCTCCGTGTGCGGGAGAGCCATACCCCGTGCACGTTAAAGAACACGCTGGATGGCCTTGACGGGAGGCTACCATCTGTCTCCCAACAGCTGTTCCAGTGGGTCCCCTCCCCCAACCTTCTCTGAGCCTTCGGGGTCCATGTGACCTGGCCATTTAGGCCATGGTGTGCAAAAAAGTGCCGCTCAGAGGTAAAACAACCCAACCCAAATCCTCTAACGTACAGAGAAAGAAGTGAAAACACTAAGAGTCACACTTTCATAAGCTATCCAAAGGGAAAGCTCAGAAGAAGAATTTCCGCGAGATCTTCCTAGTGAAAAAACGTCTATCGGCAGTGCCTATTATTAGCCTAATGGTCTCTACGACCGATATTGCCTAATGGTTCCTATACAGCAAATACTGGACTAACGATCTCTATGACCGATAGTGAGCTAATGATCTCTATGACCGATATTGATCTAATGATTAGAAATAGTTTCTTTTTCCTGTAATGAAAATATTTCTAATCATTAGATCAATATCGGTCATAGAGATCATTAGCTCACTATCGGTCATAGAGATCGTTAGTCCAGTATTTGCTGTATAGGAACCATTAGGCAATATCGGTCGTAGAGACCATTAGGCTAATAATAGGCACTGCCGATAGACGTTTTTTCACTAGGAAGATCTCGCGGAAATTCTTCTTCTGAGCTTTCCCTTTGGATAGCTTATGAAAGTGTGACTCTTAGTGTTTTCACTTCTTTCTCTGTACGTTAGAGGATTTGGGTTGGGTTGTTTTACCTCTGAGCGGCACTTTTTTGCACACCATGGCCTAAATGGCCAGGTCACATGGACCCCGAAGGCTCAGAGAAGGTTGGGGGAGGGGACCCACTGGAACAGCTGTTGGGAGACAGATGGTAGCCTCCCGTCAAGGCCATCCAGCGTGTTCTTTAACGTGCACGGGGTATGGCTCTCCCGCACACGGAGCCACGGCTTAATGTCCCATTCGACGAACGGTGGTCTTTCCAAGCCCATCGGTGTCCCCTACTGACCGTGGGCAGGGCGGGGAATTTTGCCGAGATAAATCTCAACGCTTACCCAGCTGGGACTCGAACCTGGGAACTACAGATTACGAGCCTGGCGCGCTACCGACTGAGCCACCCCCGCCCCGTACGTTAGAGGACAAAGGAATACCAAAATCTCCAGGATTAGCCATGACTTGGGGCGGAGTTGGCTCATTATGTAGCGGCAAGACTCGTAAATTGCAGTTCCCAGGTTCGAGTCCCACCTGTAACTGCTTTGAGATTGTCCACATGAATGAGCTTTTGGTAGACCGCCGGCCCTTGTCCCTGTGAGGAGAGGGATACATCATCATCTTACCAGAGCCATATCCTGTGCACGTTAAAGAACACGCTGGATGGCCTTGACGGGAGGCTACCATCTGTCTCCCAACAGCTGTTCCAGTGGGTCCCCTCCCCCAACATTCTCTGAGCCTTCGGGGTCCATGTGACCTGGCCATTTAGCCCATGGTGTGCAAAAAAGTGCCGTTCAGAGGTAAAACAACCCAACGTTAAAGAACACGCTGGATGGCCTTGATGGGAGGCTACCATCTGTCTCCCAACAGCGGTTCCAGTGGGTTTCCTCCCCCAACCTTCTTTGAGCCTTCGGGGTCCTTGTAACCTGGCCACTTAACCCATAGTGTGCAAAAAAGTGCCGCTCAGAGGTAAAACAACCCAACGTTAAAGAACACGCTGGATGGCCTTGATGGGAGGCTACCATCTGTCTCCCAACAGCGGTTCCAGTGGGTTTCCTCCCCCAACCTTCTTTGAGCCTTCGGGGTCCTTGTAACCTGGCCACTTAACCTATAGTGTGCAAAAAAGTGCCGCTCAGAGGTAAAACAACACAACAACCCTTTTTGCGTTTTTAGCTAAAATCCTCGGAAATAGTTTTCGAGAGAAATAATATCGTCGACTGAATCTCGAATGAAATCTAAATTTCCAGTACTTGAACAAATTCTTAAGGATTCTACAAAGTTCCTGCTTCCTTTGCGCGGTTTCTGTTTCATCATAAATTCCGCGAATTTTTTTTACGAATTTTTTTACCACTACATCAGCGTAATTGATCCAAAAATAAAAAAACCCTTATTATTACTGACAAGACGGCTAAATCTTAATCAGGGTTGGGTTGTTTTACCTCTGAGCGGCACTTTTTTGTACACCATGGACTAAATGGCCAGGTCACATGGACCCCGAAGGCTCAGAGAAGGTTGGGGGAGGGGACCCACTGGAACAGCTGTTGGGAGACAGATGGTAAGCCTCCTGTCAAGGCCATCCAGCGTGTTCTTTAACGTTGGGTTGTTTTACCTCTGAGCGGCACTTTTTTGTACACCATGGACTAAATGGCCAGGTCACATGGACCCCGAAGGCTCAGAGAAGGTTGGGGGAGGGGACCCACTGGAACAGCTGTTGGGAGACAGATGGTAGCCCCCCTTCAAGGCCATCCAGCGTGTTCTTTAACGCGCACAGGGTATGGCTATCCCGCACACGGGGCCACGGCTTAACGTCCCATCCGACGGACGGCGGCCTTTCCAAGCCCATCGGTGTCCCCTACTGACCGTGGGCAGGGCGGGGAATTTTTGCGGAGAAAAATCTCAACGCTGACCCAGCTGGGACTCGAACCTGGGAACTACAGATTACGAGCCTGGCGCGCTACCGACTCCGACTGAGCCACCCCCGCCCCAAATCTGAATCAGATTTTGCACTTTAACAATTCCTAAAAAAAATTAATATTCCAGTACTGTTTTTTTTTAATCTGGTCAATTAATTTGTTCCGTATCTAGAGAAGAAGCTTATTTTTTTTTCAATACTCGTTTTTTTACGTTCCTAACTTGCTCCTCTATTTTTTACTCCCACCCCCAAATCTCCTTAGCGACACATTCAGAGCATCTGAGAAGGCGTAGCCTCAATGCATGAACAAATTAGACTCCGTCATTTCCAGATGTCGAATGCTTTTTTTTTTCCACGTAACATTGATGCTGCTGCTGCTGAGAATCCAGGGCTCTGTGACGACACAATGCCCTTCACCGAAAAGTGAGGAAAAAAATGCATCAAATTTTTATTGCATTTCTTCATTGTCTCCTCCTTTCCTGAAGTTACCACAAGCTTACCGGTGATGCTTCCAAATTGTTGCCGCGGGCCATTCATCTTCTGTTGTTCATGATCATTTTGGCTGTTTGCAAAAATAAAGAAAGCAATAATGCTCCAGATTGGAAGAAGGATATAAAAAAAGAAAATGTGATAAATTTCCCAATTCTTTTTTTATTTCCGATCTGCTTTCAAGTTGCAGATAGGTCTGCATAATGGAGTTTGATCCCAATTCTCAAGAAGAAAAAGTCCTCTCATTAATCTTTTGTTTCCATTTTTCTTTGACATTTCTGGACAAGAATAGAGAAACCTTTGCTTCCGGCAATCGATTCCTGCTTATTCAGAATATTTCTCTCTTAGATTTAAGTTCTAAGAGTTTCATTTTCTTTCATTTCCACCTTAATGACGCCATTTGGCTGACAGAAATAAATTCAACGGTCTCTCCGTTTCATCTAGCTGGACACGTGGTTTCCAAAGAAAAATTTTTGTCTCGCAATCGATGTGCGCAGATGCGAGTCTCCTAGTCGGAAGAGGAGCGGGATTCTTTCGGTAATTAATCTTTAATAATCAGGTAAACGTTTCGAACAAAACAGCCACGTCATTGTTACATAAGGACAATGGTGTTAAATCACCATGGCAACGAACGGACTCTGACCTTTGGGGAGGAGTAATAGGCCCTTTTGGTATTAGTAGCTGCAATGGCAATGGGCAACGTCTCCTACAGGTAAGTAAACTCAATGGATTCAGAATAACTAACACTTATTACAAACACCGCGACATACATAAGTACACATGGGTTTCACCTGATGGGCTACATAAGAATATGATTGATTATATATTAATTAACAGCAAATGGACTAGTTCTGTTAGGAATACCAGGGCATATAGGGGAGCTGAAATTGGATCTGACCATTACCTTGTTAAAAGTGTCTTGCAACTTAAACTTAAAAAGTGTTGTGCTAGGGTTAAAAAATTTACTTTTAATACTGAAGCTCTGAAAGATCCAGTTATAGCCAAAGCTTACCATGATAGGTTACTTAGTCATTATGACAGTCATGGTTTGCTTACTACTGAAGTTGAGGAAGAATGGGATCATTTTAAACAGGCGTTTTTGGACACTAACAGTACTCTTTTAGGAAAAAAGGAGCAGAAGATTCAAAATTATCTGAGTGATAAGGCACTTGAGCTTATTTCGGAAAGAAAGAACTGCAGGAATGCCCTTAATCAATACCCTACTAGTCCTAATAGAAAGCATTACAGAGACCTTAATAAACTTGTAAAGGATCAGTTAGCTGCTGATAAGAATCTTTGGCTTGATGGTTTGGCTGACAAAGCCGAGGAAGCAGTTAGACAGCACAACAGCAGAGAGCTGTACCAGATAGTTAATGTTTTGTGTGGTAGAAAACGGACAGGCATACAAGGATTGAAGGATAAACAAGGTAAGGTTATAGAAGGGGAGGATTCTGTCATGGCTAGGTGGGCTGAGCATTTCAGTGATGTTCTAAACAATGTAGTTAGTTCTACTCCCATTGTTTGCAATGATGATAGATGCATTGGTGGCTTTAATGTTGGCCCTATAACACAATCTGAAGTTATTTTGGCTGTTTCTAAACTTAAACTTCATAAATCCCCAGGGGTAGATGAAATTACTACGGAAATGCTTAGAGCTGGGAATGTTTCGGTTACCACTTAGATGACTGAAATTCTGAATATCTTTTATGATAAAGGCATGGTTCCTAAGGATTTTACCAGAGCTATTGTTATCCCTATTTTCAAAAAAGGTGATCGCAGTTCTTGTGATAACTATAGGGGTATCAGCCTACTCTCTGTTTCAGGTAAAGTTCTTTCCATGATTGTGCTTAATAGAATTAAGAATCTGGTTGACAGTCAATTGCGTGATGAGCAATGTGGATTCAGAAGTGGTAGGGGATGTGTGGATCAGATATTTTCACTTAGGCAGATTCTTGAGAAATGTTTAGAGTTTCAGAAACCTTTGGTTGCTAGCTTTGTTGATTTCAAAAAGGCTTTCGACTCTGTTGATCGTCATAATTTGTGGTTGATTGTGAGATCATATGGTATACCAGATAAGTTGGTTAACATTATGAAAGCTCTCTATAATAACACTGAGTCGTGTGTGAGAGTTGGTAAGGCTTGTAGCAATTGGTTTAGCATTACTTCTGGTGTTCGACAAGGGTGCATTTTGTCTCCTTTTCTCTTTAGCTTGGTTATTGATTATGTTATGCGAAATTCACTTCAAGGGAAAGATTTTGGCCTTAAATGGGCTGGAGATACGAAAATTTCTGATTTAGATTATGCTGATGATTTAGCCCTTTTGGCAAATGATGTTGATGAGATGAACTCTTTCATTCGAGCTGTTGATGAGACTGGGAGTAGAGTAGGTTTGGTTATAAACAGAGAGAAAACTAAAGTGATGAAAATTGGTCAGGCAGGCTGTGATTCAGTTAATCTGAATGGTTGCAGTCTTGAGCAGGTGTCACAGTTTAATTATCTTGGGAGCTATGTAACAGATAATGGTGATGTGCGGCATGAGATTAACAGACGAATAGGGATTGCTGCCGGGACTTTTAAGAACCTATGGAGAGTGTGGAGAAATAGGCGTATACACCTAAAGACTAAAATTAGACTGTATAATAGTTTGGTTCTTTCTAGGGTTAGATATGGTAGTGAAACTTGGACACTTTGTAAACAAGATAACAGGAAACTAGATGCTTTTGATTCCAGATGCTTACGCAGTATCTTGGGCATTAGGTGGTTCAACTTTGTAACTAATGATGAGATTAGGCAAAGGAGTTTGCAACCTCCTTTAAGCAGCATATTGTGCAGAGAGAGACTCCGTTGGTTTGGCCATGTTGCCCGTATGAATAATTATAGATTGGCGAATAGGGTTATGAACAGTGCGCCTAAAGGCCTCAGAAAGAAGGGGAGACCTAGGATGCGGTGGGCAGACAATGTCAAACAGGACCTTGTTAGAATTGGTGTGCAGTGGCCAGATGCAGTAGATGTAGCTCAGGATAGACTTGCTTGGAGAACTAAATTGCACGGTCTGGTTGGACCTCCGTAGCCCATGGCTGCTTGAGGATGATGATGATGATGATGATGAATAGATTAAATAAATATATTGTAATGTTTTTTACCTCCATGTACCATAACCACACTTAGACAATCACTCTAACACACACACACGAACGCCACATGCATCATCCTAACACAGAAACGCCACCTTAGTGTATACCATCGGCACACACAAACACCATCACAAGTGGGTGCATGTAAGAATCGTTCTGGCACGTGTACACCATCCCCTAGTGTGTACAAAAAACCACACACATCACTCAGATAGAGACACATGATCATTACGGCACACCCGCATCACTTCACACACCATCATCCTCACACACATTACCAATACACACACGATCATTCTAATGCACACCACCAATACACATCATCATCCTAACGCACACCGACAATAAACACGTCATCCTAACGCACACCAATAATACACACACCATTATCCTGACACACATGCCACCAACTCCACACCATCATTCTATAAATACACCACAAATAATACACACACCATTATCCTGACACACATGCCACCAACTCCACACCATCATTCTACAAATACACCACCAATAATACACACACCATTATCCTGACACATGCCACCAACTCCACACCATCATTCTACTAATAAAATTAAAAAAAATAAATACCCCCTCAAGCAGCTGCTTGCCACAGAGGTCTGACAGGAGCCTGTCAGTTTATATGCCAAAGTAGAAGAAGGTCTGAGAGGATGGCGGGACCTCAGCAGAAAAACGACACATACATCCATGCCTTACCCGGGGCTCGAACCCAGGTCCCTTAGATCAGTAGCCAAGCGCACTAACCACTCAGCCATGGGACGGCATTTCTACTAATACACCACCAATAATATACACACCATTATCCTGACACACATGCCACCAACTCCACACCATCATTCTACTAATACACACACCATTATCCTGACACACATGCCACCAACTCCGCACCATCATTCTACTAATACACCACCAATAATACACACACATTATCCTGACACACATGCCACCAACTCTACACCATCATTCTACTAATACACCACCAAATCCATAAACATCATTGTCTTAACACAGCTCACATAAGAAAGTCAAAGCAGCCCTCTTAGACATAAATAGAAAGATGCCTTTAATTCCCACGTGCCAGGAATGTGGATGTTAATTCCCACGTGCCAGGAATGTGGATGATATCCAGCTGTTGTGGTAATCATTGTTGTATGTTCATTCTCCAGTAAGCAGCATGAAATGTTTAGTCTTCCAGGTGACAGGGCTCCAGAAATTTTTCCATCCTTGCTCTTAGAAGAAGATAGGAATGTTCTTTCAAGTCTATCCTTAGCGTCTCTTTTTCGTGTCTCTTTTTCCTGTGCATGGAGGCAAGGTTTCATCCCTCGGAGAATGATTCAAGTGATTGCTGTAGTCTTTCTCTCTCTCTATGAGAGCAGGGTGAGAGCAATGAAACGAAAATCTGATCTCTGGCACAGATGAGACACCACACGTAACCATCCCTGTACACTATCAGCGATCGCACCACACTCGTTCCTCTGATTGCATGTGTGAGGAATATCGGACAATGATGCTGTGGAGTTGGTGTTGGTGCGTTTGTATGCCGTTACAGCATTTGTGTATGTGTCAGTTGGTGTCCTGTGGTAGTGTGTCTGTGTTAGGATGATGTTGGGTTGGGTTGTTTTACCTCTGAGCGGCACTTTTTTTGCATACCATGGGCTAAATGGCCAGGTCACAAAGACCCCGAAGGCTCAGAGAAGGTTGGGGGAGAGGACCCACTGGAACAACTGTTGGGAGACAGATGGTATCCTCCCGTTAAGGCCATCCAGCGTGTTCTTTAACGTGCACAGGGTATGGCTCTCCCGCACACGGGGCCACGGCTTAACGTCCCATCCGACGGACGGTGGTCTTTCCAAGCCCATCGATGTCCCCTACTCACCGTGGGCAGGGCGGGGAATTTTGTGGCGATAAACCTCAACGCTGACCCAGCTAGTACTCGAATCTGGGAACTACAGATTGCGAGCCTGACACACTACTGACTGAGCCACTCCCGCCCCAAAGAGAGAATGGGTGTGTTATGCTGATAGTCTAAGTGTACTTGTAGTATATGGAGAATAAAACGTTGAAATATTTTATTTTACTTGTGGTTGTGTGTTTGTATATCATAAAATATATGCCCAATTTAATGGTTGGTGGTGTCATCAGATGACAGTGTGAAGGTTGTGTGTGCACTGAAATGATGGTGTGTGTAGCGATGATATGTTTGTATTCCAAGATGATGGTGCGTGTAATGTTGTGTGTGTGTGCTAGTATGTAATGGTGGTGCGCTTGTGTGTCAGAATGATGGTGCGTAACATTGCGTGAGCTAGGATAACTGTGTATTTAGTGGTGCTGTGTGTCAGTACGATGATGTAGGTGACAGTAGAGATCGTGAGTCAGGTGATGATGGGGAGCGGGGGTGGCTCAGTCGGCAGCGCGCCAGGCTCGTAATCTGTAGTTCCCAGGTTCGAGTCCCAGCTGGGTCAGCGTTGAGATTTTTCTCCGCAAAATTCCCCGCCCTGCCCACAGTCAGTAGGGGACACCGATGGGCTTGGAAAGGCCGCCGTCCGTCGGATGGATCGTTAAACCGTGATCCCGTGTGTGGGAGAGCCACACCCTGTGCACGTTAAAGAACATGCTGGATGGCCTTGACGGGAGGCTACCATCTGTCTCCCAACAGCTGTTCCAGTGGGTCCCCTCCCCCAACCTTCTCTGAGCCTTCGGGGTCCATGACCTGGCCATTTAGCCCATGGTGTGCAAAAAAGTGCCGCTCAGAGGTAAAACAACCCAACGTTAAAGAACACGCTGGATGGCCTTGACGGGAGGCTACCATCTGTCTCCCAACAGCTGTTCCAGTGGGTCCCCTCCCCCAACCTTCTCTGAGCCTTCGGGGTCCATGTGACCTGGCCATTTAGCCCATGGTGTGCAAAAAAGTGCCGCTCAGAGGTAAAACAACCCAACGTTAAAGAACACGCTGGATGACCTTGACGGGAGGCTACCATCTGTCTCCCAACAGCTGTTCCAGTGGGTCCTCTCCCCCAACCTTCTCTGAGCCTTCGGGGTCCATGTGACCTGGCCATTTAGCCCATGGTGTGCAAAAAAGTGCCGCTCAGAGGTAAAACAATCCAACGTTAAAGAACACGCTGGATGGCCTTGACGGGAGGCTACCATCTGTCTCCCAACAGCTGTTCCAGTGGGTCCCCTCCCCCAACCTTCTCTGAGCCTTCGGGGTCCATGTGACCTGGCCATTTAGCCCATGGTGTGCAAAAAAGTGCCGCTCAGAGGTAAAACAACCCAACGTTAAAGAACACGCTGGATGGCCTTGACGGGAGGCTACCATCTGTCTCCCAACAGCTGTTCCAGTGGGTCCCCTCCCCCAACCTTCTCTGAGCCTTCGGGGTCCATGACCTGGCCATTTAGCCCATGGTGTGCAAAAAAGTGCCGCTCAGAGGTAAAACAATCAACGTTAAAGAACACGCTGGATGGCCTTGACGGGAGGCTACCATCTGTCTCCCAACAGCTGTTCCAGTGGGTCCCCTCCCCCAACCTTCTCTGAGCCTTCGGGGTCCATGTGACCTGGCCATTTAGGCCATGGTGTGCAAAAAAGTGCCGCTCAGAGGTAAAACAACCCAACCCAAATCCTCTAACGTACAGAGAAAGAAGTGAAAACACTAAGAGTCACACTTTCATAAGCTATCCAAAGGGAAAGCTCAGAAGAAGAATTTCCGCGAGATCTTCCTAGTGAAAAAACGTCTATCGGCAGTGCCTATTATTAGCCTAATGGTCTCTACGACCGATATTGCCTAATGGTTCCTATACAGCAAATACTGGACTAACGATCTCTATGACCGATAGTGAGCTAATGATCTCTATGACCGATATTGATCTAATGATTAGAAATAGTTTCTTTTTCCTGTAATGAAAATATTTTGGATTTCAGAATTTCGCATTTCCTTTTGATCGACAATTTGCATTTTAAAGTAAGGTTATAAATGCGTGAAATTCAGTCGAAAAACCTTTTTATTCTGCTTCGAAGAATTTCCGAGGGCACACCCATCCCTCGATTTAAACGGTGAAAAAAATGCCACCAGTTTCATTTTTCACGAATATAGACTCTGTTTTACACACGGTAGGGATTGAGCTTTTCTTATGTCTTTATGTCATGTACGTATTTATGTCATAACACATATTACGAAGTAGCAGTGGTATAGCGTCAAGGGAGATTATAAGACTGTCATCCCAAGATAAAAAATCAACTAAATGCTTTTAATTCATATCATATATTTTCAAGGGTTGGGTTGTTTTACCTCTGAGCGGCACTTTTTTGCACATCATGGGCTAAATGTCCAGGTCACATGGACCCCGAAGGCTCAGAGAAGGTTGGAGGAGGGGACCCACTGGAACAGCTGTTGGGAGACAGATGGTAGCCTCCCGTCAAGGCCATCCAGCGTGTTCTTTAACGTGCACAGGGTATGGATCTCCCGCACACGGGGCCACGGCTTAACGTCCCATCCGACGGACGGCAGCCTTTCCGAGCCCATCGATGTCCCCTACTTACCGTGGGCAGGGCGGGGAATTTTGCGGAGATAAATCTCAACGCTGACCCAGTTGGGACTCGAACCTGGGAACTACAGATTACGAGCCTGGCGCGCTACCGACTGAGCCACCCCCGCCCCCTTATAATTATATAAAGAAGAGATTTCTGTGTTGTCCTCTGATCGTTGGGGCGGGGGTGGCTCAGTCGGCAGCGCGCCAGACTCGTAATCCGCATTGCCCACGGTCAGTAGGGGATATCGATGAGCTTGGAAAGGGCGCCGTCCATCGGATGGGACGTTAAGTCGTGGTCCCGTGTGTGGGAGAGCCATGTCCTGTGCACTTTAAAGAAAACACTGGATGGCCTTGACGGGAAGCTACCATCTGTCTCCCAACAGCTGTTCCGGTGGTTCTCCTCCCCCAACCTTCTTTGAGCCTTCGGGGTCCTTGTGACCTGGCCATTTAATCCATAGTGTGCAAAAAAGTGCCGCTCAGAGGTAAAACAACCCTTTTGCGTTTTTTCCCCCTTGAGAATATTAGTGAGTTGCCCATTCCCCTTTGAGAATATTAGTGAGGGAAATGGAGGCCGAACATTGTTAAACACGTGAAATGAAACTAAATTAAAAAAAATGTAAAACGTAGGTCAAAATGTTGCATTGTAGTGAAATCTAGTCTCTACCCTACTACTAGGGGCGGGGGTAGCTCAATCGGTAACGCATCAGCTTCGTAATCGCAGTTCCCAGGTTCGAGTCCCAGCTGGGTCAGCGTTGAGATTTATTTCCGTAAAACTCCCCGCCCTGCCCACGGTCAGTAGGGGACACCGATGGGGTTGGAAAGACCACCATCCGTCGGATGGGACGATAAGCTGTGGCTCCGTGTTGGGAGAGAACCACACCCTGTGCACGTTAAAGAACCCGCTGGATGTCCTTGACGGGAGGCTACCATATGTCTCCCAACAGCTGTTCCGGTGGGTCCCCTCCCCCAACCTTCTCTGAGCCTTCGGGGTCCTTGTGACCTGGCCATTTAGCCCATGGTGTGCAAAAAACTGCCGCTCAGAGGTAAAACACCCCCCCCCCCCCCCTCTTTTCCCATCTCAATTGCGTCGCTTGCTCCATCCCCCCTACCTCCCTTATTTTTTTTCCAGATCCCGGCCTGAAGAGACTTGTTGACAAGGTAAACTTTCAAGAGCTTAGTTGAAAAAGCTTCGTTTGCGAAAGTCCCTTTAAAAACCTGCTAAAAATGAAAAGCTCCACGCACTACCAGGCAGAGAAATTTTCCTTTCCAAGAAGAAAGATGACATTTCATTTGTTTTCCCTTTTCTTTTTTATCAAGTGAGCATATCCCTTCGACTAATAAAACATCATTTCCGATGTCTGCTTCGGTTTCGCTGAAGCGGCGATCTTGTTCATTCCCCGCAAAGCGATGTCGGTCTTTTCAACGATCCTTTCGCGTGCCAAGCGTGCGCGATGCATTCGGATCACGTGGCAACAGATTTCTTTCGAATGGCGCACGCATATCATTTTCTGGCTCCCCTCTTCGCGACGAAAAAAATCACTACTCGATTGAAACGTTTCCTTTCGCTTCACAATGTTCCCGAATTGTTAGAAAGGATTTTTTTTTTATTCTCAAAGGAATCGGATGGCTCTCCTTCATTTAAATATTTCAAATACCGTCAACTTTTGGGGCGGGGGTGGATCAGTCGGTAGCGCGCCAGGCTGGTAATCTGTAGTTCCCAGGTTCGAGTATCAGCTGGGTCAACGTTGAGTTTATCTTCGCAAAACTCCCCGTCATGCCCGCGGTCAGTAGGGGACACCGATGGGCTTGGAAAGGCCGCCGTCCGTCGGATGGGACGTTAAGCCGTGGCCTCGTGTGCGGGAGAGCCATACCCTGTGCACGTTAAAGAACACGCTGGATGGCCTTGACGGGAGGCTACCATCTGTCTTCCAACAGCTGTTCAGTGGGACCCCTCCTCCAACCTTCTCTGAGCCTTCGGGGTCCTTGTGACTTGACCATTTAGCCATTGTGTGCAAAAAAAAAAGAGGTAAAACAACCAAAAAAATCGTGTGCAAAAGAGCAATACTCTGTACATTCCACAGAATACGATACATGACTTTGGTGGGAGACACCTGTCTCCTAACAGCTGTCCAACTGATCCCCTCCCCAATCTTTTTGGAGTCCTTGTGACCTGACCATTTAACCTATTGTATTCAATAAAGTGCCGCTCAAAAGTCGAACAACCTACAGTTGGCTATGTGGCCATGTCATAAGTGCTTGGAAAAGGGTTCACACAGTTGTTAGAAGACGTGAAAGCCTCCGCCAAAGCCATCCAATGTGCTGCTTATGGCTCTCCCACACAAAGGGCCACACCATCCAACTAACATTCTTTCCAAACTGTCCTCTTTCTGAAAAAGAACTGAGGTTCATAGAATAATCGGTCTAGAAGCTGGGAACAGGAAGCAACCGTCAGTAGGGGACACCAATGGGCTTGGAAAGATCGCCGTCCGTCGGATGGGACGTTAAGCCGTGGTCCGTGTGTGGGAGAACTATACTCTGTGCACGTTAAAGAACACGCTGGTATGGCCTTGACGGGAGAGTACCATCTGTCTCCCAACAGCTGTTCCAGTTGGTGGACTTCCCCCAACCTTCTCTGAGCCTTCGGGGTCCTTGTGACCTGCCCATTTAGCCCATGGTGTGCAAAAAAGTGCCGCTCAGAGGTGAAACAACCCAATCCAAATTCCCACTCTGTCTTCGTCTCTACACAACTTACCAAGGAAATCGAACCTGAGCTGTTACGAGCTCCTGTTTTTCGAGGAGAAGCATACACCTGCCCCATTTCTAACCATGCACTAAGGAAAACAACTCTGACGGAGAACCAGGAGACGCTATGTTAATTCCAGAACTCTGAACCACTGAGAGCTGTGTTAATTCCAGGAAAAGCATGTCCCTACCCCATCCATACTTTCACCCACGAACCAAGGAATCAATCCTGAACTGTGATGAGCTCCAGTTTTTAAGAGAAACTTATTCCTCCCAATTACACTCATGCATCAAGGATATCAAAAAGGGGACTTTTTGTGGATTATTATTAATGATTCAGATCTTTACAGACATGGTTTACAGAAATTTCAATTTTTGTGTTTAGTACACCAACCGTAATTTAATAATATGTGAGAATCAAAGTCTTGAGATCGCTGTCAAACGGGAAGGACGTTTGAAAACGCATCAAGGGACGCTGCTCTTACTCAAAGAAAAACCCTTTAGGAAAGGGTTCGATTCTATGTGAGAATCAAAATTCTTGGTGAATCAAACACAGTTCTCTGGATTTTGGGTTGGGTTGTTTTACCTCTGAGCGGCACTTTTTTGCACACCATGGGCTAAATGGCCAGGTCACATGGACCCCGAAGGCTCAGAGAAGGTTGGGGGAGGGGACCCACTGGAACAGCTTTTGGGAGACAGATGGTAGCCTCCCGTCAAGGCCATCCAGCGTGTTCTTTAACGTGCACAGGGTATGGCTCTCCGGCACACGGGGACCACGGCTTAACGTCCCATCCGACGGACGGCGGCCTTTCCAAGCCCACCGGCGTCCCCAACCGACCGTGGGCAGGGCGGGGAATTTTGCGGAGATAAATCTCAACGCTGACCCAGCTGGGACTCGAACCTGGGAACTACAGATTACGAGCCTGGCGCGCTACCGACTGAGCCACCCCCGTCCAGAGTTCTGTGGAACGGAAGTGGATTCTGTGTCAATCACATCGTAGGCAAAGGTTAATTATCGTTTCGCGGAGTTCGAGGTCGGTAAAGCGAGAATCTGCAGAGTTCGGTTCTCCACCTCATTGCATAATTGTTTGCAGCAGCAAAGCAACGAAGGCCTACGGAGTCAAGATCATCCCCAGCTCGTGTGGGGCGGGGGTGGCTCAGTCAGTAGCGCGCCAGGCTCGTAATCTGTAGTTCCCAGGTTCGAGTCCCAGCTGGGTCAGCGTTTAGATTTATCTCGGCAAAATTCCCCGCCCTGCCCACGGTCAATAGGGGACACCGATGGGCTTGGAAAGGCCGCCGTCCGTCGGATGGGACGTTAAGCCGTGGCCCGTGTGCGGGAGAGCCATACCCTATGCACGTTAAAGAACACGCTGGATGGCCTTGACGGGAGGCTACCATCTGTTTCCCAACAGCTGTTCCAGTGGGTCCCCTCCCCCAACCTTCTCTGAGCCTTCGGGGTCCATGTGACCTGGCCATTTAGCCCATGGTGTGCAAAAAAGTGCCGCTCAGAAGTAAAACAACCCAACCCAATCCCAGCACGTGATTGTACATAAATATGAATAAACTGTGTCGTCCATATACAACTCTCGTACGTGAATTGTTGGACATATTTTTATACATCTCTTGACGCAGCAAGTCTGAGGCACACGTCAGTACGGGTGTAATAACCCGCGAACCTGTTATTTCACCGAAATAAGGGTGACGGTAATCAAGGGACTTATTTATTGTGCTCGGGCGCCACGACATTTGGAGCAGTCCATCACATTTGGCGCAAGTCACGACAACAACGATGTCTCTGTTGTTTTGCTTTTTGTCGAATATTATTACTACTAAGTTGGCATTATTCCAATAAATTGGCCTTTACTCTGTTTGCAGACATTTCGCAAATGGATTTGATAAACACTGATAACATTTCTGTCTGGATTTCGTCAGGGTCTGGTGATCTGCCTTTCTAAATTGATTTAAAGCAATTTTGCTTTTCCTTTGATAAATTTTGGTGTATATTCCTCACTTGTATTTCTATTCAGTTGTTATACTCGAGTTTCCCTCTGCAATATCTCATAAAGAATCTTGAATTCGTTTTAAGGCTTTCCTACTTTAAGATCGATGTTTTCCTTACATAGTAATCATATGTTTTTCTTCCTATTTCATGTTTTCTCAATGATGAAGAGAAAGATTTTCATGACAGTCAGACATTTTTTTTTTAACTTCTCTGCATTTAATCTTTTGATATTTTGTTCATTTTTTTCTTTCTTAATCTTTTGAATAATTCAACATACATTTTTCGAGACTGAAAATGCCCATCTAGAAGTAGAATAAGAATTCGTATGAAATTCAGCATGTGAGCTCACTATATGGAAATGCACTACGTTACAAGAAGTAACACTTCCATGTTAATGTGAATGACGAACCACATTTAAAGCTTCCTAACTCTGAAAATAAGTCTTTTATGGAAAAATCTCATTTGAGATAAATCGAAGCTCTGGTTAATATCTCTCTAAATATCGATTTTCAGTAATATTTCTTTAATATTTAAGGAGTTATAAAAGTTGGAACATTTAACAGCAGAAGCCGCTGTCAAACTCTTCCTAAACATTTTTACCCTGCAAAGTGATGAAAACTGAAAAAAATCGTTACACAAACTTCAAATGTTACGTTTATTCTAATGAACGATTTGTTATAAAACTTGTCTTTTATCTTTTGAAGTAAATTGTCATGACTAGCAAAAGTTACGGTTAAATGTTTCAGCTTCCATAATTCTTTAAAAATTAAGTCAATATTGTGGAAAATGGAGATTGGATTGAAATCTTCATCTCCAGTAACTTTTTTTATCATAAAGAGACACTTATTTTCAGTGTTGGGAGTTTTGAATGTGGCTTTCCATTTATATAATATGGATTTTGGGTTATTTTACCTCTGAGCGGCACTTTTTTACACACCATGGGCTAAATGGCCAGGTCACATGGACCCCGAAGGCTCAGAAAAGGTTGGGGGAGGGGACCCACTGGAACAGCTGTTGGGAGACAGATGGTAGCCTCCCGTCAAGGCCATCCAGCGTGTTCTTTAACGTGCACAGGGTATGGCTCTCCCGCACACGGGGCCACGGCTTAACGTCCCATCCGACGGACGGCGACCTTTCCAAGCCCATCGGTGTCCCCTACTGACCGTGGACAAGGCGGGGAATTTTGCGGAGATAAGTCTCAACGCTGACCCAGCTGTGACTCAAACAGGGAACTGCAGATTACGAGCCTGGCGCGCTACCGACTGAGCCACCCCCGCCCCATATAATATGGAAGTGTATAGGTTAAGTTGTTTTAAATCTGAGCGACACTATTTTGAACATTATGGGCTAAACGGCCAGGTGACAAGGACCTCCCACCCCCAAGGGCTCAGAGAAGGTTGAGGAAAGGGGACCCACTGGACAGGTGGTCATTTTCCGTCAAGGCCATGCAGCATGTTGCTCAATGTGCAGAGTCTATGGCTCTCCAGCATAGGGGTCAAAGCTTGATGTCCCATCAGACAGACAGCGAACTTTCCAAGCCATTGGTGTCCCTTTCTGACCAAGGGCAGGGTGGGAATTTAAATAAAAAAATAATAAATACACCCTCTAGCAGCTGCTTGCCACAGAGGTCTGACAGGGCCTGTCAGTTTATACGTCATAGTAGAAAGTGTGCGAGGATGGCGGGATCTCAGCAGAAAAACAGCACTAATGTCCACGCCTTACCCAGAACTCGAACCCAAGTCCCTTAGATCAGTAGCCAAGCGCGCTAACCACTCGGCCACGGGACGGCTGGGTGGGATTTAGCGTATATAAATCTCAATGCTGTCCAAAGCGGGACTCAATCCTGGGAACCATAAATTACGAGCCTGGTTTGCTACCGAGTGAGCCAACCGCCGCCATTGAAGTGTCTGGTTACCTTTTGTAATGTAGTGTATATGCCAGAACAAACACTCATTATCGCTAGGAAATAGCATTTGAAGCATTGTGCTCGATTGAGAGTAAGTACAAGAGAGAGATCATGTAAGCAGTGATTACAACGGTACCAGATCTCAGGGTGACTTGCCCTCGTGAAATAATACTCCCAACTGAACTAGTTTCCAGTGTGTTCTTTAACGTGCACAGGGTATGACTCTCCCGCGCACGGAGCCACGGATTAACGTCCCACCTGACGGACGGCGGCCTTTCCACGTCCATCGGTGTCTCCTACTGACCGTGGGCATGTCGGGGAATTTTGCGGAGATAAATCTCAACGCTGACCCAGCTGGGACTCGAACCTGGGAACTGCAGATTATGAGCCTGGGCGCTACCGAATGAGCCACCCCCGGCCACGAGTTTGATGAAGGTCGAATCGTAGGACTACTTGACGTCCTGATAGATTGTGGCACATGTGGACACATGCAGAGACGATCGGTATTTGTCGAGACAGTGAGTCCAGAATGGCGTGCACACTTGTCCCACGCCAACAGAGACACATAAACATCACAGGATTCCTTCATCCATCCTCCAGACGATAACAGCTCCAGTTTCAATGTTAATCATTGGGTGGGTTATAAAAATGGGCGTCAATGCATACCTCATTAGCTGTAGACTTTTTTAGGCAACTTGCAGAGACAGGGGCTCATTTCCTACAGGATATTGCATCAGTTGTATGCCGATAATTGTCTTGAGTATGACTGGTGTAGAGAAACTTCATGCTAGAAATAATAAGCATGTCATCTTCAGGGATGAGTACCAAATTCTCTCTCTATGTAGACGACTATAATATCCACGTATGGAGTCCTGACCAGGAGTCACAGACCGGATTTCTCCTCCTCCGGGGCCGGGGATGGCTCAGTCGGCAGCGCGCCAGGCTCATAATCTGCAGATCCCAGGTTCGAGTCCCAGCTGGGTCAGCGTTGAGATTTACCTTCGCAAAATTCCCCGCCCTCCCACGGTCAGTAGGAGACACCGATGGACGTTAAAAGGCCGCCGTCCGTAGGATGGGACGTTAATCCGTGGTCCCGTGTGCGGGAGAGCCATACCCTGCGCACGTTAAAGAACACGCTGGATGGCCTTGATGGGAGGCTACCATCTGTCTCCCAACAGCTGTTCCAGTGGGTCCCCTCCCCCAACCTTCTCTGAGCTTTCGGGGTCCATGTGACCTGGCCATTTAGCCCATGGTGTGCAAAAAAGTGCCGCTCAGAGGTAAAACAACCCAACCCAACCCAGCTGGGTCAGCGTTGAGATTTATCTCCGCAAAATTCCCCACCCTCCCACGGTCAGTAGGAGACACCGATGGACGTTAAAAGGCCGCCGTCCGTCGGATAGGACGTTAATCCGTGGCCCCGTGTGCAGGAGAGCCATACCCTGTGCACGTTAAAGAACACATTGGATGGCCTTGATGGGAGGCTACCATCTGTCTCCCAACAGCTGTTCCAGTGGGTCCCCTCCCCCAATCTTCTCCGATCCTTCGGGTCCATATGACCTGGCCATTTAGCCCATGGTGTGCAAAAAAGTGCTGCTCAGAGGTGAAACAACCAAAACCCGACTGCTGATCATTGCCTCAGTTAGAGCTAACACAGCACACAAATTATTAAATACAAATTTTGTACCATACATTCATAGTATATATTTCTAATTGGTGACACTTTCTCGATATTTGACTACCTGGTCCTCACTTGGAAAAGCCGCCGTCCGTCGGATGGGACGTTAAGCCGTGGCACCGTGTGCGGGAGAGCCATACCCTGTGCACGTTAAAGAACACGCTGGATGGCCTTGACGGGAGGCTACCATCTGTCTCCCAACAGCTGTTCCAGTGGGTCCCCTCCCCCAACCTTCTCTGAGCCTTCGGGGTCCATGTGACCTGGCCATTTAGCCCATGGTGTGCAAAAAAGTGAAGCTCAGAGGTAAAACAGCCCAACCTGGTCCTCACCGGATTTGCACATATCCATCACCGCTTCGAAGAATGGCAACTTCATTTTCGTAGAATGTATAAGTATATTTTCTCGGTACGCCATCTCTAATCTATTTTTCTTGCTCATGATAATGTTAAGGGTATCTTTGTAAAAGCTTTTTTCTCTTTTAATCTATTGAACTTTAATTCCTGTATTTAATAGGGTTGGGTTGTTTTACCTCTGAGCGGCACTATTTTGCACACAATGGGCTAAATGGCCAGGTCACATGGACCCCGAAGGCTCAGAGAAGGTTGGGTGAGGGGACCCACTGGAACAGCTATTGGGAGACAGATGGTAGCCTCCCGTCAAGGCCATCTAGCGTGTTCTTTAACGTGCACAGGGTATGGCTCCACGGCTTAATGTCCCATCCGACGGACGGCGGCCTTTCCAAGCCCATCGGTGTCCCCTACTGACCGTGGGCAGGGCGGGGAATTTTGCGGAGATAAATCTCAACGCTGACCCAGCTGGGACTCGAACCTGGGAACTACAGATTACGAGCCTGACGCGCTACCGACTGAACCACCCCTGCCCCCTATTTAATAGGGTTGTGTTGTTTTAGATCTGAGCAGCACTTGCGCACAATTATCTAAATATTCAGGTTACAAGGACTCCAAAGACTTACAGCTAAATAACGAAAGGGGCTCCACTAGATATTCATTAAGAGAAACAGATAGAAACCTCCATCAAAGACATCTAGCAAGTTCTTTAACGTAAACATGGTTTGGCTCTTCAGCACACGGACCACGGCTTAACCCCCTTATCCGACAGAGAGCGGCTTCCAAAACCCATCGATATTCACTCTCTCATATAAGGTAGAAAATTTCAGTGTAGTAAATAGTTGGGACTTGAGCATGGGAACCTCCGATTACGGATGAACCAACACATGCTCAATAAGATTTTTGTGGGATTAAAGTTTAGTTGGGTTGTTTTACCTCTGAGCGGCACTTTTTTGCACACCATGGGCTAAATGGCCAGGTCACATGGACCCCGAAGGCTCAGAGAAGGTTGGGTGAGGGGACCCACTGGAACAGCTGTTGGGAGACAGATGGTAGCCTACCGTCAAGGCCATCCAGCGTGTTCTTTAACGTTGGATTGTTTTACCTCTGAGCGGCACTTTTTTGCACACCATGGGCTAAATGGCCAGGTCACATGGACCTCGAAGGCTCAGAGAAGGTTGGGGAAGGGGACCCACTGGAACAGCCAATGTGCAGGAGTAGGTTTTTTTTTACCTCTGAGCGGCAATTTTTTTGCAACACCATGGGCTAAATGGGCAGGTCACATGGACCCCGAAGGATCAGAAAAGATTGGGGGAGGGGACCTACTGGAACAGCCAAGGTGCAGGAGTTGGGTTGTTTTACCTCTGAGCGGCACTTTTTTGCACACCATGGGCTAAATGGCCAGGTCACATGGACCCCGAAGGATCAGAGAAGATTGGGGGAGGGGACCTACTGGAACAGCCAATGTGCAAGAGTTGGGTTGTTTTACCTCTGAGCGGCAATTTTTTTGCAACACCATGGGCTAAATGGGCAGGTCACATGGACCCCGAAGGATCAGATAAGATTGGGGGAGGGGACCTACTGGAACAGCCAAGGTGCAGGAGTTGGGTTGTTTTACCTCTGAGCGGCACTTTTTTGCACACCATGGGCTAAATGGCCAGGTCACATGGACCCCGAAGGATCAGAGAAGATTGGGGGAGGGGACCTACTGGAACAGCCAATGTGCAAGAGTTGGGTTGTTTTACCTCTGAACGGCAATTTTTTTGCACACCATGGGCTAAATGGCCAGGTCACATGGACCCCGAAGGATCAGAAAAGATTGGGGGAGGGGACCTACTGGAACAGCCAATGTGCAGGAATTGGGTTGTTTTACCTCTGAGCGGCACTTTTTTTTGCACACCATGGGCTAAATGGCCAGCTCACATGGAACCCGAAGGATCAGAGAAGATTTGGGGAGGGGATCCACTGGAACAGCTGTTGGGAGACAGATGGTAGCCTCCCATCAAGGCCATATAGCGTATTCTTTAGCAATCCCATTCCATCCGACGGACGGCGGCCTTTACAAATCCATTGGTGTCTCATACTGACAGAGAGCAGGGCGGGGAGTTTTTCGGAGATAAATCTGAACGCTGACCCAGCTGGGACTCAAACCTGGGAACTTCAGATTACGTGTCTGGCGCGCTACTGATAGAGCCAACCCCGCCCCATGTACAGGATAGCCATACCCTGTGAACGTTACAGAAGTCGCTGGATAGCCTTGACGGGAAACTACCATCTGTCTCCTAAGTGGGTCGCTTCCCCCAACCTTTCGATCTGGATATTCAGCACATTGTGTGCAAAAATATGCCACTCAGAGACCAACCCAACTCAAAACCTGTTCGTACTATTATTCACTAGAACTGCATATTTTGCTTTGAAGTATTATTAGTAAACAATTTTTTTAACCATTGGGAATTCTCCAAGTCCATTTGTATTTTTATTGATTTTACGAACAAAAGAAGTATTCATTGCATAAAGATGACTTTCTTCTGGGATTTCGGCCAATAACTTCAGTTCCTAGCCCAAAGAGACCAACAAATATTTACGCCATTTAGCATTCCAGTCTCCCATAATGATGGTTAAAAACACATTACGTTCTCTTTGCATTTCCTTACTTAATTCGTCCGTTGAACTGCTATCGATATTACAATTTTCATTTTTTTCGTAGGTTGCAATAACGCGGAATTCGATATCTTTCTTCTTTTTGAGAAACTCAGGCAATATTTTTCCTCTCCTTTCAATGTTCTTAGCCAATAAATCGCAGCAAGAAAAATTGCTTCATGCAGTGTTTTTTTTTTTTCGTTCTTATTGATGGTTTGTTCTTTTTTCCTGTTGAGCGAAGTCGGTAGATAATAACCTCAGATCTCATGCTCACAAAACGGTAGAAAATAGGCTCAGATCTTAGGCTCACAAAACGGTAGAAAATAGGCTAAGAGATCAGTCTCACAGATCGGTAGAATATAGGCTAAGAGATCAGTCTCACAGATCGGTAGAAAATAGGCTAAGAGATCAGTCTCACAGATCGGTAGAAAATAGGCTCAGAAATCGGTAGATAATAGGCTCAGAGACCAGCCTCACAGATCGGTGATTCATAAGCTCAGAAATCAGCACAGATACATCGGTAGATAATAGGCTCAGAGCACAGGCTCACAGATCGGTAGGTAATAGGCTCAGAGCACAAGCTCACAGATCGGTAAATAGCCTCAGAGGTCAGACTCAAAGATCGGTAGATAAAATAAAAATAAAATATATATTCTAAAGCAAAATTTTATTGATTTAAAAAAAAAATATGAAACGAAATATATGGATTACATTTGCAAACATATTGGAAGAGATAAATATCTGTTCTCAGGTTAGCAAAATGCATACTAACTTCAGATAGGGTTTAAAATATTAATAAATATCACATATACAGTCTGTCATTTAAAAATGTTGATGGTTATATTTCCTATAAAAGTTTTAAATTTCACATAGTTTATGTTCTAAGAATAAAGCTACTGAGATCTTCATTCATAGCTGACCAAATCATCAGTGCTTTGGGTTGTTTTACCTCTGAGCGACACTTTTTTGCACACCATGGGCTAAATGGCCAGGTCACATGGACCCCGAAGGCTCAGATAAGGTTGGGGGAGAGGACCCACTGGAACAGCTGTTGAAAGACAGATAATAGTCTCCCGTCAAGGCCATCCAGCGTGTTCTTTAACGTGCACAGGGTATGGCTCTCCCGCACACGGGGCCACGGCTTCACGTCCCATCCGACGGACGGCGGCCTTTCCAAGCCCATCGGTGTCCCCTACTGACCGTGGGCAGGGTGGGGAGTTTTGCGGAGATAAATCTCAACGCTGACCCAGCTGGGACTCGAACCTGGGAACTACAGTTTACGAGTCTGGCGCGCTACCGACTGAGCCACCCCCGCCCCAAAAAATTACAGATTTCAGTGCAACATTGAAGAGTGTTCCATAATAACCAAAAATATAACCCATTTAGCTTGTTAAGGAAAATGATAACATTAAATATAATATACTGATGATAGTAACTACAAAACAAATAAATATTTCAAACCCATATCAAATATATACCAATGTCTATCATTTTAGACATGACTAGTAGATTAGTAAAATTTAACAGATAGACATAGATGTCATATGATTAATCATTTCACCAAATTTCACCATTTCTTTGGTGCGTATTTGGAGTGGGTGTAATTATGCATATACACATTTCCACATGTTAATATAATTTTATGTCACAAATAAATTATTTTATTCCCACATGGACACTGAAAATCGGCGCTAAACACCGTTTCTCGTGCTTTACAATATTAACATATGTCAATAATTGATCTTTGCAGTTCAGAAATTGCTGTTCTGCATTGCAAGATCTCAGTGTTTGAGAAACAGCATAGCATAATATTCACACATTTATTGGATTGGGTTGTTTTACCTCTGAGCGGCACTTTTTTGCACATCATGGGCTAAATGGCCAGGTCACATGGATCCCGAAGGCTCAGAGAAGATTGGGGGAGGGGACCTACTGGAACAGCCAATGTGCAGAAGTTGGGTTGTTTTACCTCTGAGCGGCACTTTTTTGCACACCATGGGCTAAATGGCCAGGTCACATGGACCCCAAAGGCTCAGAGGAAATTGGGGGAGGGGACCTACTGGAACAGCCAATGTGCAGGAGTTGGGTTGTTTTACCTCTGAGCGGCACTTTTTTGCACACCATGGGCTAAATGACCAGGTCACATGAACCCCGAAGGCTCAGAGAAGGTTGGGGACCCACTGGAACAGCTGTTGGGAGACAGGTGGTAGCCTCCCGTCAAGGCCATCCAGCGTGTTCTTTAACGTGCACAGGGTATGGCTCTCCCGCACACGGGGACACGGCTTAACGCCCCATCCGACGGACGGCGGCCTTTCCAAGCCCATCGGTGGAGATAAATCTCAACGCTGACCCAGCTGGGACTCGAACCTGGGAACTACAGATTACGAGCCAGGCGCGCTACCGACTGAGCCACCTCCGCCCCACACATTTATTGAAACTTTAGTAGGATAGCTTAGCCCTCCACGGTCACACATATTTGATTAGCTACTGAGGTACATCCAATACTAAATCCGTTTCTGTTGTTAAATGAATATACGAAATAGGTATAAACGAAATACAGTTACATATGGCGATCTACTATAATTACTGAAGCAGCCAGGAACACAACATTTACGGGGCATGGTAACAATAATAATAACTATAAATATACTTAAATATAAACAATATATATTATAATATAATTTTAATATTTATCTATACAACAGAATAAAGAAATAGCACACACAAAGGAACAGTTGCAAACAGCATGGTGTGATACAAAGCGAACTTCGCGCTTCGACAGAGCCTCTGCTCTGATAGGACTCCCGTGGCATAGCCCATATCACCTGACATCAGGCTTTTCCCTTTTCCTCTTAGCGGTTAACTAACCAACCGACCACCCACATGCCTGTTTAATAACATTTGTAAAATATATACTTATTAAATGGTTGGAAATAATATAAAATTTAAGTTGTTTTTTTGTGACTGGCATTTGCTATTGTTAAATATTCAAATATGCATAACTATTTTAATATTGAATGAATATTATTGTAATCCATTTCCGTTGACACAACATGGAAATGCTGCAATATTTTGTCTAGGTAGTGTATGGGAAGGCCTTTATGAGTTTCTTTTAGGATTATTCACTGTCATCTACGGAGCATACATAAAAAATAATGCCTTACATTCTTCTCCGCCAGAGTTTGACTATCATTGGCGTGGTTATTGCTCAAGGGCCAGGGGGAGGGAAAGATAAGGGCGAGGAAGAGGGGGGAGTTGAGAGAGACCGATGAATTGGAGAGTTCTCCTTTGTCAACTTCCACCTAGCGACACGCGCCCTCATCCTGTGTTCCAAAGGAGGAGCAGCAGTCCGTTATCTCCGCGAAGCAGCCGCAGGGCTCTCCGTCGGGAGGATGGGATTTCCCCATCCGACATGCATCATTACCTCTCATCACCAAGAGATGGATTGCTCCGCATCCTCCGAAACTTCAAGGATCTGTTCGCAGAATCACCCGGTCAGGTCTGAGCCGTTAACCGTTAAATGGGTCAGTAAGGAAGAGGAGGAAGAGGAGACTTCCTCTTTTGCGACGAGCAACAATCACGAGATTCTGTAAGGAGTTGGTTCTGGGTGCAAGAGGATTGGATGGTGGTGAATGGATGCTGAAGATTTGATGAATTACTGAAACGTTCACATTGTGTGAAGTAATGATGGTGTTTATTAGTAGCGAGATCGAAGAGATTGTAGTCCGCAATTAATGGGGGCGGGGGTGGCTCAGTCGGTAGCGCGCCAGGCTCGTAATCTGTAGTTCCCAGGTTCGAGTCCCAGCTGGGTCAGCGTTGAGATTTATCTCCGCAAAATTCCCCGCCCTGCCCACGGTCAGTAGGGGACACCGATGGGCTTGAAAAGGCCGCCGTCCGTCGGATGGGACGTTAAGCCGTGGCCCCGTGTGCGGGAGAGCCATACCCTGTGCACGTTAAAGAACACGCTGGATGGCCTTGACGGGAGACTACCATCTGTCTCCCAACAGCTGTTCCAGTGGGTCCCCTCCCCCAACCTTCTCTGAGCCTTCAGGGTCCTTGTGACCTTGAAGCCGCCATCCATTGTGCCTTTGAAGCCGCCATCCTTGAAGCCGCCAACCATTGTGCCTTTGAAGCCGCCTTGGAAAAGCCGCCATCCGACGGACGGCGGCTTTTCCAAGCCCATCGGTGTCCCCTATTGACCGTGGGCAGGGCGGGGAATTTTGCGGAGATAAATCTCAACGCTGACCCAGCTGGGACTCGAACCTGGGAACTACAGATTACGATCCTGGCGCGCTAACGACTGAGCCACCCCCGCCCCACATTTCTTACTGACGTAAGTATTCTACGTCAGTTCAAAGTCGTCTAAAACCCGTAAAGTCATGGTGGTAAGCAAAGTCAACTGCGATATGGTTAAATTACTGATCTGACTGACTTCGAAAGAGTACTCATAGTTGGAGCGCAATCGTCGACAGCGTCCGTAGCGGAGGGGATGGAACCCAGCAGAAAAATCACAGGGCAAAATAGCCCAAGCGTATGAAGAACGGCAACTGTCTCAAAAGAGTTCGTCAATCGTGGCAGAGGACAAAGACAAGAGGACAGACAAGCGAAAGGCGTCCGTTAGCAGGAAATGTGACGAAACAGAACTGCTACACTTCATCAGCAGAAAGAGATGACCGCTAGCAGTACTTCAAAATTCGTTTCAAAGAGAACTCTGTGAAGAGAATTGAAAACCTTTAAATTTGGGAACTGTACCATGATTCATACGACGAAATCTTAGGTAGATGTTCGTAGCAATTTGCTCAAGCAGTGTAGGTGCATGCAAATGTGCAAAGTTTTCCTACGCAGAAACCGTGAAGCATCAAACAACACTTTTAGTTTAGCGAAGTAAAATCTCAACGGAAATTCATCCATGGCGCCAATTGTAATCAGTGTTCCTCGTCTTATTTCCTAACACAGCTGATGTTGGCATAATCTGTTTCTGGTTTACTCCAATTCCTTCTACATTTTATCCAGCTAAACAATTCTAGGAACAAGCGATCCTCGTTTCCGTCAGCATCAGTCGTCTCCATACCAACGTTCTCCTCCTCCTCCGAGGATCATCAGCAGCAGCGACAGCGAGTCCAGCTGGCAGTCCGCCACATGGTTCTATATTTCATGTCCCCCAACTTGAGGTGGGAGGACATTACGGAATCTTCTGGTACTGCACGGCGGCATGACAAAATGTATGAGTGCATGGAGTGGGGAGGGATGACTGCTGTGTCCACAGCTAATGAGCTGGCTTTGCAAATGGAGCTTGAATAAAAGCGGAGGGGACAGCGCGCACTGCACGTTCCTAGCCTTCGCAATCCACGTGCACTGAAAAGTACTGCCATAACTCAGGTATAATGACGCAGAATTCTGCTGCTGGACAGCCTCAGCCTGGTTGTTACCTTGCCAAGGGCTTTATTTGTTGCCAACATATTTTGCAGTTTAGGCTACGCAGATATTTTTTTTTTCTGGTTTTTGGTTGCTTGTTTGTTATTACTGAAGTTTTGCATTTTGAAGATTGAATTCTTTTGTGGGTATTGGATTCTTTTTTTCTGTGTCTGGTTGAAGTTTTTAAAAAATTTTGGCCATTTTGCGCACTGTTTTTTTTGCATGATCTTGGCTTGGTCACCTACGGCTAGTGTTTCGAGCCCATAATTCTCTCTGCGAAGAACGTGCCTTCAGTGACGAAAGAGTCACCTTCAGGGTTGGAAAATATGTCTCCATCGGATGTGTTATTAAGACGTGGTTCTGTGTGTAGGTTGGGTTGTTTTATCCCTGTGAGACCTTTGTGAGCACACAATGGGTTAAACAGCTAGGTCACAAGGCCCAAGAGACTCAGTGGGAGAAGGGAATGCTCAGTTGGTAGAGAGCCAGACTCGTAGTCTGTAGTATCCAGGTTCGAATCCCACCCCAAAGAGGCGGGGGTGGCTCAGTCGGTAGCGCGCAAGGCTCGTAATCTGTAGTTCCCAGGTTCGAGTTTCAGCTGGGTCAGAGTTGAGATTTATCTCCGCAAAAATTCTCCGCCCTGCCACGGTCAGAGGGGACACCGATGGGCTTGGAAAGGCCGCCGTCCGTCGGATGGGACGTTAAGCCGTGGCCCCGTGTGCGGGAGAGCCATACCCTGTGCACGTTAAAGAACACGCTGGATGGCCTTGACGGGAGGCTACCATCTGTCTCCCAACAGCTGTTCCAGTGGGTCCCCTCCCCCAACCTTCTCTGAGCCTTCGGGGTCCTTGTGACCTGGCCATTTAGCCCATGGTGTGCAAAAAAGTGCAGCTCAGAGGTAAAACAACCCAACCCAACCCGCACACGGAGTCACAACTTTATACTTCATGCGACGGACGGCGACGAAACCTTTGCATATCCATCGGTATTCCCTACTAAAATCAGAGGTTTACGGAAATAAATCTCAAGCTGACACAGATGAGATTCGAACCTGGGAACTGCAGATTGCGAGCATGGTGCGCTACCGACTGAGCCACCCCCGCCCCAAACAATACTGTCAGATGTGGCATGGGATGGAATTCCTTTCCAAGTTCAAAGGAATCCCTTGTGTGTCAAGGCCATGTCTCGTTCCACTTTCCCCCACATAAATTTATACATTCAAACAAAATAAATAATAATCTTTCCAGATAAACAATGGCGGAAGACTAAATATGAAACGCGACTTAAAGAATCTGGGAAGCTGTCCTTGAAATCGAGAAGAAACTGACACGAAAGCAATAAAATCCAGAAGACGAAAACGACTGCCAAAAAAATATTCACTTCATTTAACACAAAGAAACGATGAGACGGATATAAAACAGGCTAAGTGGGAGAGACGATAACTGCCGAGGTTTCGCGCCATTTGCGTTGCAGTTTTAATCTTGGCTCTGATCTCACGACTCTCGGGCCAGCAGGCGCCTCTATCAACTGCCTCTGTTGACAGATCTGATCTCGAACTTCCTTTTTTTTCTCTTCTATTCATTCCCGCACTGCACGCAGCATCTTTTGTTGCGTGTGGTTCAAGCGACGAAAGATCCTTTCACCCAATGGAATAAAGGACTGCGCCAGACGATCGCCAATTCGCGACTGCACCTAACGGAACGAGCTCCGAATTTGGTTACATTCTTTCATTTCACTTTTTTTCCCTTTTGCACAAAAAAAGCACTCTTATATTGTGTGGAGGTCCTTTTTAGATCGTAATCTGATTAGAATTTCAATTTCCTCATGCATGGAATTAATAAAGTTGGATATTTAGTGCTTCTCTCTCTTCTTTATTCCACGCTTGCCGTAAATGTCTACGTCACAAGGACCCCAATATACGAGGCACACCTGCAAAGTCACCCAAAGTTATCAACACAGTCTTCTCTCAACTGTGGACCATCAAGACAGTGGTAGTGGTGGTCAAGGGTTGGGTTGTTTTACCTCTGAGCGGCACTTTTTTTGCACACCATGGGCTAAATGGCCAGGTCACAATGGACCCCGAAGGCTCAGAGAAGGTTGGGGGAGGGGACCCACTGGAACAGCTGTTGGGAGACAGATGGTAGCCTCCCGTCAAGGCCATCCAGCGTGTTCTTTAACGTGCACAGGGTATGTCTCTCACGCACACGGGGCAACGGGTTAACGTCCCATCCGACGGACGGCGGCCTTTGCAAACCCATCGATGTTCCCTATTGACCGTTGGCAGGGCGGGGAATTTTGCGGAGATAAATCTCAACGCTGACCCAGCTGGGACTCGAACCTGGGAAGTACAGATTACGAGCCTGGCGCGCTACCGACTGAGCCACCCCCGCTCAGGTGGTCACAGGAAATATTTATTTTGGGAGGGGCGTTCGGTGAACAACTCTGAAAAACAGATCACGGCTTTAATTTTCTCTCTAACTTCCACTCTTAAAATTGTTTTTTGGGAGGGAGCGATCGCTCATCCCCAAACCTTAAGATCATTAATGCATCAAAGATGGCAAATTTGTGAAACATCACGGTGAAATGAAAACACACGTACTTATTAATCTCAGAATTAAATATACTAAAGCCCAATTCTTAATGGCGTTGTGTATCTAAGATATAAAAGATTGTATATATTTCATTGTAATTTCAGTTCTAAGGTAAAAGCATGTAAATGTAATGTTACTACATATTCTGAGAATAAATTGGGGCGGTGGTGGCTCAGTCGGTAGCGCGCCAGGCTCGTAATTTGTAGTTCCCAGGTTCGAGTCCCAGCTGGGTCAGCGTTAAGATTTATCTCCGCAAAATTCCCCGCCCTGCCCACGGTCAGTAGGGGACACCGATGGGCTTGAAAAGGCTGCCGTCCGTCGGATGGGACGTTAAGCCGTGGCCCGGTGTGTGGGAGACCCATACCCTGTGCACGTTAAAGAACACACTGGATGGCCTTGACGGGAGGCTACCATCTCTCTCCCAACAGCTGTTCCAGTGGGTCCCCTCCCCCAACCTTCTCTGAGCCTTCGGGGTCCATGTGACCTGGCCATTTAGCCCATGGTGTGCAAAAAAGTGCCGCTCAGAGGTAAAACAACCCAACCCAAATCCTTTTCCCTCCAACTCACGCTTAGGGTTGGAAGAACAATATTTCTGAGGCTGTTTAGCCTCAGTCCCAGACACGCCAGAGCCGTACTATTGTCCTCTCTTTTAGCTCGTGCTAAAGTCGATTTCGTCAATAGCTCAGCCATTTTCGAGTCATGAACGAGACAGCTACCCTTCCTCTTTGAAGTTCGAAGGTCAGCGCTTCTTGCCTCTTCTTTTCAAATTTCTCGGAGATATTGTTCCCGAACGACAAAGATGGGGCAGATTATGACTCTAGTAGATTTTGAAGATGTTTCCAGACGTTTGTACAGTCGCTCAAAAAAGTATCCGAACACTATGGTTGATTACAGAATTCAGAAAAAATATCTGGCAACGATTTTTTTTAGAAATGAGTGATCTGGCAACCTTCGTGTCACGTGATTTCAGAATTCAGAAAAAATATCTGGCAACGATTTTTTTAGAAATTAGTCATCTGGCAACCTTCGTGTCACGTGTCACGCCACAGCAAACTGGAGCGTGTGCAGTCACTGCACACGCTCCAGTTTGCTGTGAACGGTAACTGGAGCGTGTACAGTTGCTGTACACGCTCCAGATATTTTTCCTGAATTCTGTAATCACGTGACACGAAGGCTGCCAGATATCTAATTTCTAAAAAAAATCGTTGCCATATACTTTTTCTGAATTCTGTAAATCAACCATAGTGTTCGAATACTTTTTTGGGGGACTGTACAGTTATCTTGAAATTACTACGAAAGAGAAGGCAAACTTAAATGTGTCAAGACGAGAGGGAAAGGCGAACTCTATCCTTCCGACTGACCATTTCACTTCAAGTTCCGAAATATATTCTTGGAGAAGATATAATAAACATAAATAGCTACTGTTTTTCAATAAAGCAGTTAATTTGAAATTTGTTAAAATTACTATATTTTGTAACAAACAAAGTTTACGACTTAATCTTGCTTCATTTACAACATAATAATCGATCGAAATACATCAGTTGAAACTTAAGAGTTGGATCGATTAATCTGTTAGCGGCAATTTTATGTCCACAAATGGCCAGGTCACAAGGACCCCACGGCCTCAGAATTGGTTAGGAGAAAGGGAGCCACTGGATAAATGTTGGGAACCTCTCAAGATCATTCAGTGTGTTCAAGACCATTCAGTGTATATGGGAACCTCTCAAGACCATTCAGTGTGTTCAAGACCACTCAGCGTATATGGGAACCTCTCAAGACCATTCAGTGTGTTCAAGACCATTCAGTGTATATGGGAATCTCTCAAGACCATTCAGTGTGTTCAAGACCATTCAGTGTATATGGGAACCTCTCAAGACCATTCAGTGTATATGGGAACCTCTCAAGACCATTCAGTGTATATGGGAACCTCTCAAGACCATTCAGTGTATATGGGAACCTCTCAAGATCATTCAGTGTGTTCAAGACCATTCAATGTATATGGGAACCTCTCAAGACCATTCAGTGTGTTCTTTAAAATCCACAGGGTTTGGCTGTCCTACCCACTGCGCCGCGGCTGGTGTGGCTAAAAAGGAACACAGTCACATCCGACGGATGGCGGCCTTTCCAAGACCATTGGTGTTGTCTTTCTCACCGAAGGCCAGG